>LPNX010831986.1:135360-156733 GCA_001517045.1 Pseudotsuga menziesii
TTTGTTACAATTCCCCCATGGGGTATGAACATGTGATATAGTACAACAAGGCTTCCCAGAAGCAAGACTGAAGGTCTTCTAAAGTCCGAACAAGTTATCCTTGTCCGGTTCACCAGGCTCACTTGATCAAAAACCACTAAGTACAACTTAGGTGGTAACAACTTCCAATGTAGATAGGACAAATAATCCATAAATGAAAAATATAGAATAATGTATAAAAGAATAAGGGCTCGCGTATATAGTTATACCACACAGGGGTGCCCTTTCATAAAGAGACATGACCTTTTATCAGGAAGGAGTCTCTTCATTACATATTAGTTTATTGAATATTAACTATTGATTTATTGTTAATATTTATATATTATAATTATTTTGTTTATTACATATACCAACTACCTGAAACATAATAAAGAAAAGAACTTCCCAAATCGCAGATCACCACCATTTACTGATTTATTGATTTAAATGCCATCATTACCTGACTTATGGATTTAAATGCCAACTTATGTATGAATGATTTTACTATCCATGGAAAAATTATATCCACAGTACCAATTATTCAATTTTGATCTTGTCAAGAATCTACTGTGAAACAAACTATTTTTCCTAGTCAACTAGAACATTTGGGATCATCTGAAAAGAATGTCACTATTAACAAAATAGCTTTTAGAATAAAAAGGTAACATAATACACATAAAACAGGTTTTCTCTATCTCAAAGTCAGATAAGGATATCTATGGATAATATACACACCAGAATCAAACCAAACATCCATTGTGTCAGTGCCTTTTTTATATTTTCTGGCTTCACCGCTATATTTTTCAGGGAGAAGTTCCTCAGTTTTCATGTACCACCATGCATCACTGCCCTTTTGAGCTATAATAGCTGCCAGAAACAACAAACACAACAACGTCTTTATTTCAAAATTACGAACAACATCATTATTTTCAACATCAGCACAGCAATAAAAATAAATCCTCATAAGAAGATAAGATAAGATAGTTGTATTAATGTCCAACAAATGACCACAAAAATATGTCAATGGGAAATGACACTGCTAGGCAAATTATCAATCCAACTCCTAGGAAAGTGCCTAAGAAATAACCTTTCATTAAAGTGCTTTTAATTTTTTGGACCTCCACTGTTCCAGCATGCAAAACTTTAAAGATTGTGGTATACTGACAATAGCTGTATGTATTCAAACCTGCTGTTGGTCTAGACTACAGACAGTATGCATGTCAATTCAATAAAATATTATGCATCATCATCACTAATGTTCATAGATTAGACACATTGAATCAAAAAAAAAATCTTTATATTGCTCTTCAACTAGTACAGTGTCTTACAATATAAGATGATTGCTACCAACGGTTACTGTTGACGAAGGTGATTCACCCTCATCAACAACACAAGATTTTTCCTTGAAAAATGGCCCAATTAGCCCTTTCTCCATTGAAATGGTAATCCCTCCAGCTATGGCCCACTGGCCATATGCAAAGTAAGATAGTTTATTATGCTCTCTTTATGCACCCAATATGGATTTCTCCCAAAATCCATTTTGGACATTTCTCCCAGATGGTTTCTTGATCCATTATGGGATGGACAGATTGGCTGGTCATGTTACGGTCTGAAAATGCAAGGATTACTTTCGCATACTCGAGACCATATGATGAGTTTTGGCAGCTTGGTATGAGTCATGGATGCCAGCATAATCTTGTTCATCATGAGAAGATGGAGATCTATGTGTTTACCTTTTCTGTCACATATTATGGTGCTCACATCTTTTGATGCATGAGGTGAGTTTGCACATGGCCAAAATTCACCATTTAGAGCCCTTCTCCACATATTTTCATGCATATTTACTCATTGAGGGTGAATCTCATGTCAAAGATCCATAGTTGGAAGCAGTTTTCTATATTGAATACTCTATGGAACATACATGGCAAAGAAGAGTTCATATGGAGTGCTTGCCTATTTTAGCACATATTCCTAGAGTGTTTTCAGATAAGTTTTCCACAAGAGCCTTGAATTCTTTGAATCTTTCAAATACTTCATCTTTTCCTTTCAGGAAGTAAATCCAAGTCTTGCAGGAGTAGTCATCTATAAAAGAAACATAATACACATACCCGCTTAGTGAAGTGGTTGGCATTGGACAGCATACATCTGAATGAACAATATCCAAGATTCATTTTGCTTTACTATTGCTGCTTGGAAATGGGTTCTCAATATTCTTCCCTTGAGCACATCCTTTGCAAACTCCTTCATGATTGACTTGAATTTTTGGTAAACCTATGACAACCTTGCTCACAATAGGTAGTGCTTTGTAGTTCACATAAGTAAGTCTTCTGTGCCATAATTCACATGGGTTGATTGTACTTGTTGTTAGGGCTGAGTCTATATGTCCCTTTAGCTTGTAAAGTCTTTCTACTCCAATCACAACTGCATCATCTATTGTCTTGGATAGAGCCAAAAAAACCATCCATAGTTATTATCTGGGAAAGGGTACCCCTGCACACAACATACACATGATTTTATGGGATTTGATTGATACTCGATGAACCAAGATGCTTCATCAACCCATTCATGCAGCAACACTCTTCCTCAACCCCACATAATCCTACAAATGCAATTTTGATTATGATGGCAAGGTGTTGGAAGGGCTCCTCACTAGTATTCAAATGATGGTACATGATTATGAGGCTCGCAGTGCAATTAATCACGAGACAAAAGTGTATAGGGATGGTTCTGGAGTAGTTGGATTTGTTGATGTTATTCGTGACAGGACCACTTTCATGCCAAGTAAGTTATTAAAGTGTTTCAACTTTTATTTGAAAGTTGAATTATGTTTTATTTATTTTTTATTTCAGTTTACTAATGTAATGTAATGAAATGTAATTTAGTTCTCTCTCTTTCTTATTTGTTTTGTTGTAGTTGTTTGGTAGTGAACCTATTGTGTAAGGACACCAAATTTATGAAATATTTTCATCAAAATCCTGAGCCAAACCTGTATCGCTTTGGGATGTAAGTGGAATCGGTGTATTTGAAAAAATACACGCAAAGAAAAGCAGAAGGTTAGAATTTCAACAAACCAATTGCATTTAAATTTTAAAGTAATTTATGAATCTATGATCCTGTAACATATAATTTATTAATTTGTGATCCCCCAGATTCATAAAAAAATTATTGCCATCTTACAAGTTGGAGATCACACGTCTTAATGACTTGGTGTACGCCCATTACAATCTGTACCTATGAATGAGACAAATACAAAAATAACAGGATGTGGATGTAATCTCCTTGGACAATATTGATACATTGTCTAAGTGGAGGGTGAAGACTAAGACACCTATCATGGAGGAGGAACCTACATGGTTAGAGCCAGAGAAGGGGCTACATGAGGGGCAGGAAAAGGAGGTGGAGCAAGAGGAAGAGGCGAAGCAGGTCGAAGACACTATTGCGGACTAATTCGCAACTCGGGTCACATGGCACAAATCTTCAAGCGACTGGGAGCAACCTTGGCGGCAAGCTCAAGCCAAGTGTTTTCACCTAAAAGATACTCAACTCCTCTGTCTAGGCCAACTCCTAGCAAAGCCAAGGGGGGTGGACCCTATGAAAGATATGCATATGGTTCAAACTTCAAATATAGGTTACCTCCATATAGCTAAAAGATAATACATCCACTCCACCAAAGCACAACACAATTTAGACCTCCAAAGTCTCTTTATTTCTCAAATAAATACTGATTAAAATGCGCAAGCTCTTCCTAGTATATTCCAACTAGTTTGAAATGAGAGAGGTATGCGTTATTTATAGCAAAAGAAGGCCCAAGCGGGTGCCACCAACACTAGCAGTAGAACTCGAGAGAGGAGAGTGATTTATGGAATTGATTTAGAGTTGAGTGAAGTAATCCCATGAAGGAGGCGACAACTTCCATGAGGTAGGTGACCTCACTCCACCAACCATGTCACATCCTCACTCCAATTCGCATGTGTGATTACAACTCCATGCTAACACAACTCGTATGGCCAAATGACGTGAGCAAGGATACGACCTTGGTTAATTTGCATGGTTTGAAAACATGTTTTAAAAAGACGTTTTTCTCCTAGGAATTAGTCGCCAACATGGGGATCCACTATGCCAAGTCATCCCATAACTTTAAAAAATCATTTTTTGACTCTTCTAATTTTTTGTTTTATGCCATAATGTTGCACTTTTAGCATTTAAATGTCATTTTGATGCTCTAATAGTGAAAAATGACCATACGTGACTTTTTGATCACCTAGAGTGTATGAAAAGTGGGTCCTGGGGTACAGAGTATGCTTTGAGCATTAAAACAAGCATCCCCATGCCAAATTCCACCTCCGGATCAAATTTTTATGCCATTTACATGTTTTTTAATTAAACCATTAAAAAAGACTTAAAAAACAAAACAAAAATATTTTTTTCGGAATCAAACAAAAATCTATGGGGACCCAGCACATGTCCATACGACTCAATATCGATGCCTAGCATACTCATATACATTGACACGTGAACTTTAATAACCTCCTAAGTCCTATCCACCAAGACGACCATTCTAGCTTTGGAGGAGAGGTGAAAAACTCGAAAATTATACATCGCTTATTCAACATTGCATGATAGACAAGGGAAAAAATGCCTTGAAATGATCAGATTGACGTCGAAGTCTTAAGAAGCCAAGTCCCTTACAAAAGTTTGCCATGCTAGTACATTTATTACAATTTCCCCAAAGGGGTATGAACATGTGGTATAAAAAAATTAAAAAGGCCAGGAAGGCCTGATGGACCTCTGAGCTTCAAGTTTGAACAAGTACATTGTTCATCTTTGTCGGCTCACTTGAAAGTCCGACTAGATACAACCTAGTCGATAACAGACACCATGGAGGGTGATGTGCTAGGATCGGCACCACCTTTTACACTGATTGATGCAGCTAGTCCTCCATCCATCAATCACAGTTAGATATTAGATACAAGACCAAGGCCTTTTGCTACCAGTGTTAGGGGCAGGCTTGACAAATGGCCCATCACCTTTTCCCATAAAAGGGGGAGACATCATTGATATTAGATATCTAACTGCTAGTTTTCCTCAGATACATTTATATATGTGATGTCATTTTGTATTGGTTATCCATTTTTGAGTCCTTGATTGGACAACTATGAGGTTTGAAGATTCAGTATCGACTTTGATGTATCATTTTATATTTGGCATGACAACATGATATATATCAATGCTTTCTCCATATTTCTGTTTCAATGCATTTATATCATGTTGTTGTTGCTTTATATGTTTAAAATTTTGAAAAAAATGAATATATTTTGTATTTTTTAATGTTCGTCGCAGTTTGCAATTTTTACCGATTTTCTCACAGATGTTGCCGAAAATATGTTTTTGGGACCCTCGCCAATTTTTTGTGGATGCCATCATTATCTACATTGCTCCATTTTCCCCTAGGTTGGATTGGCACTAGTCCTTTGATGTGGGTTCCCTTATCCTCCCATCATCCTATTGTATGTCTCCATAGATATAACAAACCTTTGCTAGGGAAACCCTTTTGGAATCACCTTGCTCCTTATAGCCCTTTGCCCTAGTGACTTAACCCTAGGGAACAATCCTGCTTGAGTTGTGTTGGAAAGGAAACAACCTAAAGTAAGAGGAGATAGGTGTGGTGACATTGGCCTGTTTCCCTTGGTTCCCCTCAGGCTAGTGTGCATCTTCGGGACTTTAACCACACATGCTAGTTTGGGAGATAGAAAGGCTGAAACTTATCCTTGTGTTTGGTACCTTCTTTCCTTGAATATCAGAATGTTTAGGGCTGTTTGAATTGAATTGTTGTACTCTTCCCTCTACTATTTTATATTATAATTTACAGCAGTCCTAAGGCCAAAAATTCTAAGTTGTTAACCCTCAATTGCGATTGCAACATTGGAGGGTTAAGATCCAACGAGATTCCATCAAGTTGTTTACATTTGCAGGTGCATCCAGACATTGACATTGATCAGAGCCTATTCCAAACTCAGTTTCACCAGAGTCCTATAAAACTGCTATTCTTGGCAGTTTAGTTTTTTTCGGGAGCCTACTATCTGGGGGCTCGCATGACAAAGATGTTCATATATTCACACTCCTTGTAATTCAATTATTCAAGATAATATCAATAAGCAGTGGGATTTGTACAAGGATTAAACTAGAACCTTTGCACTTACTTTAACTAAATAACTTAGGGAGAAGAAAATGCTGTGTAAGATTTTGTTTGTAAACTCGTAGATTTTTTATCAAGTTTCATATTGAAAAAAATGTAACTTTCTTTTTGCAACATCTCATTGGTGGAAGGATTGTAGCATTGACATACCATAACTACAAGAATTCACCATTAGAGTTTTGAGTCCACCTTGCAGTGCTTCAGCTTGTGAGTGCAATTGGCTGGTTTTTTAGCACATCCACATCAAGAAGTGAAACAGGTTGGAGGATGAGCAGCTTAAAAAACTAGTCATCATTTACTACAAACATTGCCTACTAACAAAAAAACTGAAACCAAAGCAAATGGATCCAATTGCACTTGATAAAATTGATCCAGAATCTGATTGCATCACATAGGCTGTCTCTCTTAATGATTTGAGTTGGCTTCCTGACACACAGGCTAGTGATCCCACTTGCACACTGATATTTGACACACCCAACACATCAGCATCTTACCCTCTGCATGAGACTAGCAGGTTCTTGGTTCCACCTCCTTAGTTGCTTGTCCCTCTACTGTCCACCCTGGATCCATCTCACATAGGCAACTACAAGGTTGGTGATAACATTTTGGCGCGGTTGCCGGGGAGGTAGAGGCTTACCTTGGTTCATCTTTTTTACCTTCGGTGTTTGTGAATGCACTTATATCTTTTATCATTCATATCACATCCGGTCTAACATTAGTGATTGCATTTTATATGTTCAAATATTTACAATCAATGTATGAATTTCACTTACCTCTCCTGCGACATCATCCGTTGGTGAACACGACAATTCGTTCACCTGGTGACTCCACAACACGACTCCACTGAGAAGCGAACCCATCACATAAATTATAATAAATTTAGATGTATTATTAATACGTATGAAGGAATTAACCGAAAACATAAATGAAGCTAAAAGGCAAATAAACGAAAGGGATAAATGGAGGTCATATTCTTGGTATGAGGATGATCTTAACCATGATTATGGGTATGAGTCTAATTATTGCAATCCTTATGATACCCACCAATTCCCTTACCCACGCTATAAAGAATGCCTAACCATCTTTAGGGAGCCGATGAGCAAGTATCAAACCCAACCAAAGCCGAGAGTGATTGATTCTGGTAATCCTATTAGGTACCCAACTCAAGTAACCAGAGCTGTTAAAAAACAAGACAAATCGTCTCTTTTTTACTTTTCTGAAATACCAGGGGCACCTCATCCTATGCCAAACGATTACACTAGGAGGTTGCCCCAGTTTAACGGAAATAAGGATATATCTATTGAAATTCATTTGGATATTCTCTAGGATTACATGGAAATTAGAGGTGAGGACAATGAAGATGTTTATATGCAAGCCTTAGGAGAATCCTTGCGAGGGGATGTTCAACTATGGTTTGATCATTTAGCACCAGAATCCATCACTGGGTATGACATGTTCACAGATACGTTAATAGATAAGTGGGATAGGAACACTGATAATTCTTTAGAGTGTAAATCTAGCAATGATTGTGCAGTTGATAATCAGTATATTGACAATTTTCTTTCTCAATTGGATCATTCCTCTCCTAAAATGTTCCAAATTATGAACGTGCCTGCAATCCATAAGAATGTTACAGAGTACTTTGAGAATAATGTTTCAAAACCTCATGTTTAAACTAAGAGGGATATCAATCAAATCATACAAAATACTCTGTTATTATTACCTAAAGTAGTCACAGAGAAAGTCTTGGATTTAATCCATGGAAGAGAACCTAACAATCACTATCAAGAAACATCTATAGTTGATCCTTCCATTTGTGAGTCCATTATAGAGAGTTTAAAAGAGCAACTCCATAGTCATGACCTAATTGATGATAATTTGAGTCAGTATTCAAGCTATCCAAATCTGGATTCAGTCTTTGATTATGTCTCTGCAAAAGAAGAAAAAGTTGAAATTAATCAAATTTCCATTGAGGGGCAATCATGTTGTCATATTGTGGTTGAAGACCTAGTTTGTGAGGATGATAAGGAGGTTAGAAATGAACATATTGATCTTTTTTCTTATCAAATGAATGATGATGATCATTTATCCTCAGTTGAATGTAATGAACAATCTAAAGAAGAACAGCCACATGATGTTGATATACTAGTGAGCGAACTTGACCTAGAGTGTTCTTTGTCACATCTTTCGAGCTGGAATACATGTCCAAACTCCAAATAGTCATCAAGAGCCTCCAAGGAATTATTCTTGTAATGTTGTTTCTATTCCCCATCAAATTTTTGGTCAAGGTGATGCCGTTGAAGAGATTAATCATAGTGAGTCTAGTTCTTGGGAGGTTAGTGTTAATCTTGCCAATTTCTTTAACAAATGTCCCATATCGCATACAAGATTGATGTTAGCACCTTTTGGTGATGCAAATAAGGTTTTAATTTTTCAATCCACCCTCCCATCCCAGCTTTTGATGTCTTTCTGTATGGTGTCATGTAAAATTTTCGGTACAGAGTCTCGAAAGTGCCAAGTGGTCAATGTGGTAAAAAATTTCATCTCCTTTCTCCTTGGTGCATAATGCTTTCAATTTTGCTAATTTCTTTGATTAGGTGATTGAAAAGCTCTATAAAGACCAATTCCATATTTTCTCATTTTTTAAAGAACAAATGGGGTTAATCTCAATTTCTGGTTTATTGATCTATAATTTGTCCCTATTTTGTTTCACCATTGATTATAATGTGAGTATGATTGAGTGTGCTAACCAGAAAGATGAGGGAAACAATGATGGCCTAGGAGGGATGAATCATGTATCGTATTCTTTTCTTTCATCAAATTTAAACTTGCATAAANGCAGCAATCAATCTCATCCCTGGCATGATTTCATTCCGTGTTGTCCAGATCTTTGCGAATTTCAAACAACAAGTTAAAATGGTTTCAATTTTCATTTGCATTGCTTTTAAACCATCTCTGGCTTGTTGGGTCATTAGCTGTAAAGAAAGCTCAATAGATTCGCTCAACAAGTGGTTACATTGGATTTATGATTTTACTTAACACTTGTCTAAACTGGTTAGAGTAGGGTAGGTAGGATTGAATAAGCCTCTTTTGGGTAGTAGTTTTTAGCCTTTTCAGTCTTGCACCTTTTGTCTTTTCCTGAAGCTTGCTTTTTGAAGCTCTTAGTGTAGTCCTGAGTTTTTGCCTTTTCTTGCACAATAAAATCAAACTTTTCTTTAAAGTTGTGGTTATAGATTAGATTTGCTTTCCGCTTTTCAGTTTCATGCATTTCAGTTTTAGTACTTTATTTTATCTGCACATTGTTTTGATGACCGATCTGTGAGTTTGGTATAGGTCTGGGCATTTTGCAGGTAGTTGGTGACATTTTGGTAGCTGCTGCAAAGAAGCAGTTGTCTGGGTTTTACACTGCTTTGGTTGAGTTCTATACTGAGGAAGTTTTGTGGGGTTTTCTCCCTTGTGGTTTCCCCAAGGAAAATCTGTGTGTTCTTTGAGTTTCTATGCTTGTTGTTATTTCAGTGATCCTACTACTGAAAATTGTTTTAAGATATCATCTAAGCAATTAAGAAAACTTAACAATAAAGTGCACTTTTATAATATTTAGGGTAAAGTGACTTTTCGAAAAGAAAAGATTTATTATACTGTTCACTTACTGAATTTAAGTGAACATGAAATTAAATCCCAGCTTTAGATCTTGAGCCCAAGATCTAATCTCAGCCATGCAATTTGAAAGGTCATGGGAGTTACCCTAATGAGGGAAATAAAAGAGACTAGATAGACTTCATTTACACACAACCCAAGAAACTTTGGAGAGTGAAAGGGCATGCACTTCCAAGAGAAAATTTTGGAGGGAGGCACAAGCTCGATTTCCTAGAGAGATTTTATTGAGCAGCAGAGAGAAGAATGACCGCAGTTGAAGGTAGCACGTTTCCCAAGGTGTGGGATCATTAATTGGCACACAAATCGAGACTGCTAGCACTCAGTTCGAGAAGAGAGACTGAGTATCCTTGCCAGGATGTTGGCACGATTTTCCAGAGAGGCTGTACTGCTGAAGGTGACTGCACAGAAAACGAGGCTGAGTGGGCACAGTTTTCAAGAGTGTAGACAGCATTTATTGCTGAGTATTCCACACAGCTGAGGACATACTGCTGATTTGACTGAGTTTAAAAGGTCAAGTGAACAGAAATGCATGGGGTCTGTCCTAGGATGCACAATCTGCACGCTTTCTCAGGCTGAATATTGCCTTGTTTTCGAGATAGATTTTATGCTCAGAGTTTGAGAAATTAGTTGTACAGTACTGGAAGATTAATGATGTATTTAACTGTTGTAATTCTGAGAATATTTGCTGCTCATTAATAAAACTATAGGACTGGTTTTCCCCGAGATTGGGGAATTTCCAGGGTCAATTTTTGACCAAAAATACTGTGTTCGAATTATAATTACAGTCTGCTGATATATTTTACTTTCCTGCTGTAAAATGCATTTATGAGCAGTATATCAGTCCCAGAATATGCTTATTTATGCTTGAGCAAAGTATAATGTGGTTAGCTTACTGTCATTGGCTGATATTAGTGGTTCATGAAATGATTGACAAAAATTCTCTATGACTGTGTGTGAACAGTGGCTAGAATTTTCTTGTTTTTCAACAAATATT
Source organism: Pseudotsuga menziesii (assembly GCA_001517045.1). Lineage (NCBI taxonomy): Eukaryota > Viridiplantae > Streptophyta > Pinopsida > Pinales > Pinaceae > Pseudotsuga > Pseudotsuga menziesii. The sequence goes on from LPNX010831986.1 coordinate 146,226, forward strand.
TCTTTGAATAGATGTAGATGTTTTTTTTGGCTTCTTTGTTTTGTGATGTTTCTTCTACTATGCAATCATAATCAATAGTTTGGTAGTAGTAGAGTTGTTTTGCATATAGGCACCTTTATGATACATTTTCTATGCTTCATGTGCCTTCCAAGGCACTATAGACATAGTATGCATCTTGATATATGACATCATACACACATGATCAACAATTACGCTCTAGCATTGCCTCATTAAGAATAACCAACTTAAAATTCATATGAAAGTCTAGATTTGGACTTATAGATGATGGATATCATAGTACAAGCCTGAACATTTTATCAAAATATTTAATATTGTTTTAAACTGCAAGGGTATCAATGAAAAGGGACGGCCATTTTCAAGATGGTAAACATGATAGCACTTGAACCACGAGATCTCAGTGGCATGACCAAACTAGACTTCTCCCCAGGAGACAAAAGAGATCGCTCAGGCCTCAACGGCGAGCTACCTCCTCCAGATAGCAGCACAAAGGGCACCCTAGCCCCTCCACCAGTTCTTCCTCAAGACAGCATACTATTATTAATTTCCTTCATACAGCCTCGGATGTCAAGAGAGATGGGTCTATCCCTTGATAGACCTACCTCATTTCTTCTGAAATTCTTTTCTCTTGGATTCTTTCCCTATGTGTTTCTCCACCCCCGTGTGGTCTCCCATACTCAGGTTCGAGGGCTTCCCATGCCTCAGCATAGATTTATCCTCTCTTCTCTTCTCTAGTTCACTTTACTTTCTTTTCTGCGTATTGCATTTTATATGAAACCTTTTGGTACTCCCGCTTTGTAACGACATCAATGTATTCAGCAGTCCCATTGACCTACTTTTGTGGTCATTAGTTGGACAATAATAAAATTATCTTATCTTGTTTTATCTCCTCGTGTTGTGATAAAAATTCCAACACCACTCAGAATCATTCACAAAAGGATCAAAGGGAAATCCTCTTAAAAACACTATACAATGAAAATCAATATGTAACTAGTTTCTCAAAGAATGCAAGCCCAATGAAAAATACAACATCATGTATATATGCACACAAGACATAAGCATGCCTCCATTAGAAATAACATCTATACTTACACTTGACATGGGCTATTGTTTCTTCATTCATCAATGGTTCACCAGAGTCCACATGATAGAAAACTGGAATTGGAACGCCCCATGTTCTCTGCCTTGAAATACACCAATCAGATCGGCTACCTATCATCGATGTTATTCGGTTCTCCCCCTACATTATCATATTTTCAAGTAAATGAGTATACCTAAACTCAATCAGTAGAAACAAGCTTACATGTTCAATGGTACAACAATAAATCCAATGCTTTCAATAGTTTACTTCTGTTTCAACTTTCAACAATTAAATCCATATGTAGCCCCTCATTTCTTCACTTGATTCAACACAAAAGAGGAAATGAAAATCTGCATTTCATGTCACGAGTTGCTACAAATGACTTTTGCACAATACGAAGGTTATCAATAAGTCAATGATGGAGGCAATCAAAAACAAATATTGAAGTATCAGGTACACCAAGTAGTCGAAACAAGTAAAACAAAGGCTATGCCCCTAACCTAAATAATTTTTTCACTCTTTGATCACAAGTCTACAAAACTCTGATTAATGTCATATTGTCTTTAAAAACATCTGAGTCTGCCACGCCCCAAAAGAGACTCTATAAGCACCAATGCACCTAGAGAAAGGACTCAACATCACAATTTTCTTAGGGTGGGATTTCCCCATACCCCTATTGTTTGTGCGATGCAAATTTTTGACCCATGATGTACTTATTTGTTCTGTAAAATAATATATGCAGCATTTCAAAAATAATAAAGATAATCATAAACAAAATCCCTTTATGTTTATAAAGTCCAAGGGCTCTTTCACATGGTAAATTTAAATGTACTTGGTAAATGTTATGGTGGAAGTCTACCAGATTATAGATATTTCACATGAATTCTCTGAAGTTTGAAGCTTGTAAAACTTATAAAGAAGGAGTGTCCCTCCAATAGGCCACACTCTTTCAGCAGTTGATAGGAAGGAATACAGATCTTAGCTACATGTAAATGGCTAACAACACAAATATGCTCCCAATAAGGCGAGAGATAGACAAGCTTTGGCACTATATGATATCATAATCAAACTATATCAAACAAATCAAATTCCAAGCCTCCAATATGGTAGGTGACTGTAATATATGTAATGAGCATAATGGACCATATATGGGATTAAATGTATACATAATAGTAGATCATCCTAGTAGTGGGCCTACATGGACAATGAGTGAAAACTTGCATATATAAAAGGTCAATAGAGTCATTATTACACATATTGACTTGTGATTTAATATATGATATGTAATTGGGTAATTTAGAGTTTATCTCCTAATATCTAAGGAGTTATTGTGGAACACATCATTATCATTATGGGAGTTGTGCTTGTTACCCACCTATTTCAACTAGGTGGCAACCTCATGTACATTGAAGATGTACATTCTGTGCAGTTTGTACCATGGAAAAATCCTAGGGATTTTTCATTCAGTAGGGCAATTATGCCCCTTTTGTACACGAAATGTCCGCTCCCCTGCGTGAGAAAATTAATGTAATTCTGTGTGCTAGTGTGGGTCATATGATATGGACGCCACACCATGGAACTGGTTGTTAGGGAAGTCCCCTCATCGAGTGTTTTTTCCCTTTCCAATTAATCTTGTTCTTTAAACGATTTTAATTGGTTAGGTTTTTCACTCAAAATCCTCCAAAGTGGTGACGGGCGTTCTAACAATCAAGTCCATGGGGTGGATAAGGGTTCAAAATGTTATTCGTGACCATGCTAGGCATCTCTCGAGTCTTGCGGAGTTTCGTTATGTTGTTATATTTTTATTTTTCTAGTTAATTAATTTCACCCCTTGGTGGTTAATTAACTAAGTTTTGATGTAATAATGTAATTGCTCAAGCACTGACATTTTGTAATAGGGGCTATGAATGCAAGGTAAATTGCTATGAAACCCCCTAAGCCACTGCTTCGAGTCCCATATCATTCTGATAGGGGGTTGAGGAGATAGACCATTTTTGGCTAAGCAAGGTCTATTTTTTCTAGGGAATTAATTGATTTCCCTAAGTCAAAAAATTAAATTATTTGATTTTGAAGGAAAAAATCAAATAAGGCCATGGTAATTAAGTTTGGGGGGTGGCTAAGCATAGCCAAAATTTCATTTAAATAAATCCTCCATGGTCAAAATAAATGTCTGAAAATCTCCTAAGTGGGGCGTCCCTCTAATAAAAGATAAAAAATAAAAATAAAAGATAAAATTAAAAGATTAAAAAATAAAAAAGATAAAAATAAAAAATAAAAGATAAAAAAAGATATAAAATAAAAGATAAAAAAAGATTTAAAATAAAAGAATAAAAAGATAGAAATTTTAAAAATAAAAGATTAAATAAAATATAAAAAGTAAAAGATTAAAAATAAAAACAATAAAAAATTAAAATAATAAAATTAAAATTTGAGTCAAAGGGGGGCCCCACTTGAGTCATGGAAACCCTAGATCTGAGGGTTAAGCTTTATTGTGACATGGATCTATCTTTTTGACCATTGATTTGAAAAGGCACCCTTGCTTTTGATTGGTTGAGAGAGGTGCAAAGTCAAACACCTAGATCTAGTGGTGGAGATCTAATCTATATCTAGATCTAATCTTGGCCATTGATCTTCAAGGGGTTGGGGTTGCTCCTCAACTATATAATGAGGGTCTCACTCCCTCATTTCACAACATCTCTCATGCTATTGTTATGCTGCTGAAATCTTTCCCCATTCTCCTCTCATATTCTCTCAAGCATTTGGCCCAAGCCTCTTGCTATTTTTTTTTTTTGTATTGAATCTTGCCCTAGTTGGGCTATAATAGAAGAAAGCTTTGGAGGGATATTGTGCCGTCATTCTATATTTTATGCATCTTTTGGTGAGGTAACTTGCATATGTACTTATTTGATTTGCATTTGTATTAGCTTAGATAGCTCTCCACAAAGTATTTTGTGGAGGGATTTGTAAGTAGAAGTATTTCTGCTTCCATTTGTGAGTGATTTAATAAGATTTATCAAAGTATTTTGGTAGATTTATTGGGTACTCACCTCTTTGCTTACATTTTGCAGCTTTTTCATAAGTTTATTTACAGGTTTTCCAAGCCAAGGACATCCCCCAAGGATTTATTTTTTCAAAATTTCATTTTCGACCATTTTTCTTTTCCTATCCTGAAACTGGGTTTTATTCACTGTATAGTAAATATAACCCTTGTTTTAGGGCTTTCACCCAATATATATTAGTATAAAGCTTTAAATCTGTTGTTTATATGTCATTTTCAGCTCAAAAAACGTTCATTTTTAACCACTAAAATTTCAGTTTTTCCAAATTTTTAACTTCAGTTTTTTTTATAAAATTTCTGGGTTTTACAATAATTTGTGCTAACTTTCTGATTCAATTTTCTGCAGTAACTTCCAGCAAGTAAAGTTGCTGATTTCTTGCAGGTTTATGCACAGAAGAGGGGGTTATGCCGCCCAAAATTGCCTAAATAAAACCCAGAAAAAGTTTTGGTCCAAAAGGGACCCAAAAACCACTTCTTCTCTTCTCTTCTGAAGGATTGTAAACCCCAAAAGAGAAGTTCTCTTTGGGGTATTCTCTGCTGTAAATCTGTATATGAGTAGTGTAGAGATAGCTTAGAAACTAGTTGCTTAGATTTCTGTTTATGCAAGTTTTATTTCTGATTACCCACCTATCTCTGTCACAGAGATTGAAGTGAGGTTAGGTTAATCCTAGTTTTATTTTCTGTTTACCCACTATCTCTGTGACAGACCACTATCTCTGTCACAGAGATTGTTGTGTGGTTAGGATTCTGTTTTAGCTAGTTGTATTTTCCTTTCCAGTTTATTTTCTGTTAAAGGGGTAATCATACAACCCACCTATCCGGTGTATCCTCTATCCACTTGTCATCTCCCTTTAGGGACTTCAAGTTGGGTATGAAAAGCAGGAGAAGTGGTGGCTTAGCTTAATTAAAACAACATTCTTTGTTCTGTTACAAACCCTCACACTTTATTTTTTCAGTCCAAGATCAAGTACCAGCACCTCCCATAAGGGATACCGCTTGGTTGATCTTGTTGATAGTTTAAAATTAACATTGCATGCTAATCACCAAGATTAAAATTTGCCCCTAAAATTAACCAACAACGAATTTAGCCCCTATTCCTCTACTCGGTTATCACCCTTCGGGGTACTCACGAGATACGACAGGGGATAGAGGAGTTTTAGTTTAATAGGCATCCATCTTGATATTTTTCCGGTTGATTAAAAACAGTGACCTCGGAAGCGACTTGGGGTAGAAGACTGTGGGGGGTCTCTAGGCGTTCTACGTCCTCCTTGTTGAGCACCGGGGCATTGGGGTTTGACCTGGAAGCTACGAGTGGGCTTTGCTCCCACTTTGTTGAGCGCACCAGCATTCCTTCTTTGACTTGAGAAATACTAGATTGGGGTAGTCACACCACCGGTTCGAAAACTAAACTTCAAGAGGAAAAACCTTAATAAAATCTACCTAAAACGAACCAAGAGACATTGCAAAACGTCCTACAAACACAGGTCACTGCTATTTATCTTTGCCTTGCTGTTCAAGGTTTCTACTGCAAGCACTTTCACATTTTATTTCGCTGCAAGTTTTTTCCTTTCAGTTTCGCAAACTCTTGTGGTGGCATCTTTAATTCTTTTGATAAAGTAATCACATTGTTCAGTAATCTGTAGATCTTGTATAACACAGTTGATTCATTTCGTTCCAACGTTTTTGGGTAATAGCTTAATAATTGTTTCATTTATTCAATCTGTTCATAACATCTGATACAACTGTGGATATTGTTAATACTACTTAACTGCTTATTCATTATTGTTCATATTGTTCATAGTATTCATTTGTCCATATTGTAACCTGTTTTGATTGGGATAACACCTAAACTGTGGGTTAATTAACTTAGATTTCAATTTCATTTGTAAATTTGTAAAGTTGTAATTTATCCTTGGACTCCATTTGTTAATAGGCACTAGTCTTCATTTATCTCAAGGTCTGCTTGTCATTAAAAGGAAATCTTTGCATTTGCATGATGCTTGTCATTCCTTAGATAGTATTAAGCTTTAACCTCACACCTTAAAAAAGATCCCTTTAATTTGTAATTAATTAATAAATCTGGAACTTAGTCTTCCGTAGGGACTTCCCCCCTTGGCTCTGTTGGGATCTTGCCTAAACGGAGGAGTTGTGGACTGTGGTGACAGTGGTCCCCAGCTCTCGCTTGCCCCCAAGGACACACATAGCAGGTTGTGACTTTCCTGTTCCTTAAAGTGTGAATTAGGCGGCAACAGTGCTCCATGCCAGTATTGAGTGTACATTGTGTGTATGCAGGTTTATCATCATTCATGCTCTATTATCATTGATGTCCATTATAAATGGTATCAGAAATGAGGATTCTCAGTTGAGAACCTTCGAGGAGAACATCTTACAGTTTAATAGTCCACTCCTATGGATTTTGTCATTGCATGATTACACCAGAGCCTGGGTTTTCACTTCGTTTCATCATGCTCAGATGTCGTTTGTCACCAAGGCATACCTCTCTGTAAGAAACATTATAATTTTGTGTTTCCTAGATATCAGGGCTCAAAAATGAACAAAGCTTATATTTTTGCAAACTTTTAATTTTACTAAACTTTACAGTTACTTGAAAAACACCATTTGTCAATTTAACTCAGGCTTCCCCTGGAGCCCTTGCCCTCGTGCCTTCAATGTTATTGTCTTTGGCCTTCGTTTGCTCTCTATTTGTGCGTATCTTTGTTGTTATTGTTATGGTGTCAAAAATTGTGTGTCTCCCAGGGGCTAACAGGAATACTCACTTTCATACATTGACAGTCCCTTTAAAGTCTTTTTATCTTCGTAAAATTTTGTAAAAAATAAGCTTTGATTTTATTGAATTTCTAGCTTTCAAGTTGAAAGTCCTCTAGTTTCCAACCATTAATGTATCAAACAACTGTCATTGTACTAATCTTCTTTCAAATTTGAACAATTTCAGTTACTACTTCTCTTATACCATGTTAATTTTAACAGTGAATAGAAGGCATGATAGATAAAAAATTATAAATATTAAGAGTGTAATAAATTCCTCATACAAATGTTGCAGCAAATATTTTTCAGGGTTAGCCCACAATACACAGCCAGTGAACTCATAGATGTACCACTCTCTTGCATAGATTTTGCCATATTACATTTACTTATGACACCCTCTTATAGTTATATTGGTTTAACTACTTAACACTCGCATTAATTACATGTTGTTCACATGTTACTAACACTTGACATCAACACATAGACACACATGTTTACAAGTACATTTGTCTGTTAAAATTATTCTAACAAAATATCTATATCTATACACACACACCCTTAACAGGGAAAGAATTATATAGATACTTCTTGAATACAAATCTTGAATAGACGAGGCTCATTAATATATAAAACAAGTCAATACCTTACAACTGCCTCAAGGCTAAAAGCACTGAAACAACTAAAAAATTACAAGGATTCTAGAGATTGTGCTCAATAATAATAGGATATCTTTTAACAAATGCCAGCTCAAGAATTTTGGCATTGATACCTATCAATGTTAACAGACTCTTCTCAGTTAGAGTCAATTCCGAGTTTGACTCTGCTTTTTAAGGAAAGCAAGTCAGGTCAGTTTTCTAAGACTAAACCAGCCTCAAGTCACAGTCGCAGTTTTGACTCAGAATTATGACTTAGACTCGCAGCTCAAATGTGAGCTAGATTGACAAGGCAAGTTTTACTTGCAACTCTTGTGTATCAGACTTGGTCCTTTGTCTATAAAAGACAAAAAAACAAAATAGCCCACATTTTTCTTGCTTTTCTGATCTGATTTCACAACACAGAACTAGCAGACCTGTCAACTATCCAGAAACCATGGTGATTTGTAGTTTTACTAGTATGTAGTACTATCTATGTACTTTGAAACAAGTTATTGAAAAGTTGCATTATATGGACATTGTAAACTTCCACATGAATCAAAAATATCTTTATTATTGATATTCAGCACAATTTTCTATTTTTTAAATTGCCCAAAGTCAACTCTCGAATTTTTCCCAAGTTTGAGGCAACTCTTACACTTCATCCTTGTCAAGCCATTCTCCATTTAAAGTCTGGTAACTTGATAGATATATGGATGAAGTCCCATTCCAGAGTAATTTACAATGCTTGAAACATTACATTCCTCTAGATATCAATATGGTACCCAGTATCATACCTGAGATGGAATCCACTTTACTTGTTTGATTGCTTGCAGAGCAGCTTGCCGAAATCCCTCCACAGACGCAAACCATTGTTCTGTTGCTCTAAATATGGTAGGCTTTTTCGTCCTCCAGTCATAAGGATATTTATGTTCTGCAGTCATATAAACAAGCACTTTTAAGTTTTAGTCAAATCCTAAAAAAATGAATCAGCTGAAAGGGAGTAAATGTTAATGTTCAAAGAAGATGTTTCCAGTCAAACAATTTGCAATATAAATATTTAAAAAATTAATACCATACCCAAACTCAGAGCAAAGCTGGAAAAGATGTTTCTAAGTTTTAGTACAAAGCATTAAGATAAGCAGTGATATTCAGAGTTCAAACTATATGTTGCAAGCCATGATTAGATTGGTGATATTTATAAATTTACCCAACAAGAAATTTTGTGCAGAATACCCTGTGTTACCGGATCCGCAGGGAGCAGCTCTAGGATCCGTGGATCCGAGGTTCTGATCCGGATCTGCCAGGATCCACTAGCCGCACTGTTCCACTAAATTTTGGAAATATATCCCGCAGAGGAGAAACGGATTCCGTAAAAGAGACATGGATCCCTATTTTTGGAGACAGATCCATCACAATTTGCCCCCACTCACACGGAACCCAGTAGTTTTCAATATAATTTTAGGTATTTTGTTTTTCCTAGGGTTTTTTAACTATAATACACCCCCTACCCCACATCCAACAGACCAACTTGGCAACTGTTCCAGAGATCTGTTCCTCCGAGACAGTGACTCCTTCAACATGGCATCAACCAAGCAGAACGCAGAACAGGTAATGCATGCACCACGTGATTATTGTATTTGTGTTTTCACTGTAGTGGTAGGTATTATACTAGCACTTTAGCATTAGTATATGGTGTATACCGTATATGACAATCTCCAGACCTGCCCACATTTTTTGAGATTTGATTACTCCTGTACCTCGATCCACAAGATCTGTTCCCATGCCCCCATCTGCCCATTCCCAAGGCATGGGGTTACTACAGTTAAAGTCCACTGTTTAGTCAATTTCAAGCTATGTTCCATTGTAATATTGCAGCAGCATATGTGTAATCATAGAAATGCCTTCTGTACTTCGATCCACAAGATCTGTTCCCATGCCCCCATCCGCCCATTCCCAAGACATGGGGTTACTACGGTTAAAGTCCACTGTTTAGTCAGTTTCAAGCTATGTTCCATTGTAATATTGCAGCAGCATATGTGTAATCATAGAAATGCCTTTTAAACATTAATAGAATATTTGAAGTAAAGATTTGAGATGATGCAAATAAAAAAAATGTACTATCATGGATAGAAATTCAAGGTTATCTGTAGAAGGAAAAGACAGAACAGACTAAGCGGTATGCTATTTCTGTTTACAATGTAATATGGAGTAATCTAAAAGGGGATAACAATTCTCCAATTCAACAAGAATTAACTGGCTTAGATGAGCAATTCAAAACTTTCCCACGTCTCTTTTCCCATACCTTGGAAACAAAAACAGAATAAATCAGTGATTGGGCCAATATGACTACTGAATGTTTATATTGAAATTAACTACTTAACAACCAATGAAAGAGAATAATGTTTGTAAATTAAATAATGCAAATCTGGGTAAGACAAAAACTCAAGAAGGGAGTTACACACTTCCCCTCAACAAGTAAGCAATGAAGTCTATGGCCAGATCCTAACAGATATAAAAATCTGAATTTGCTGCCACTGGAAAAGGCATCAGGTATTACCAGCCTAGATACATCTAAACTCTGGATCTACCATACACAGAGAGGGATCAAATCGCCTTAATCATCATGACCTATTTTGACCTATTTAATTTTAATGATCTATATACCATTAACTACTTTAAATTATTTTACTTTTTAACTTTATTAATGTATATACTTTTAACTATTTAACATTGTTTTACTCTCTAATGTTTCTACATTGTTTTACTTTTTAATTTTCCTATTAAAATTATTATGAGTAGTTAAAAACACGTTTTAAGCTCATCTCAATCTACCACGTTAAATGATACTTTAACTCAAGGTTACTTGGAAGCGGAAGCGGAAGCGGGAAGCGGGTGCGGAAGCGGAAGCGGGAAGCGCCTTTTTCAAAAGAATCCGGTTAGGAAGCGTTTT
>LPNX010831986.1:159380-196019 GCA_001517045.1 Pseudotsuga menziesii
GGCAATTCCTTTGGAATCGCGATTCTGGAGCGGGTTCGAAGGGGGGGGGGGACGATTCCCCGCAACCTTGCTTTAACTGTTTACCATTGTTTTACTTTTGAATTTTTCTGCTGATCCAGATTTATGTGAGAACGAAATGAAAGAGAATATATATATTCACATACACAGATATATGGCACTAAACACAGTGGTACAATAAACTCAGATTGAATGACACAGAACAAACTGTAAAACAAAAGCATCTAGAATGTTGGGAGTCGTATCTCTAAGAAGAGATGTAGCGGCTACGCTCACTCGTGACAAGCTCAATACAAGAGGAGGTCGAAGGGCCTTTTATTATAAAGCCTTAAAGCGGAAAAAACCCTAAACCTACCCCTAGGAGATGAATAGTCATAAAGTTTGCAGCACCAAGGTGGTTATTTGAATAGTCAAGTTCCTGAGGTCATAACTTTTGCATACGATCTTCATTTTGGGCGCTCAATAACCCGTTGGAAAGGTCTCTTCGAGCTTTACCTCTTCAGGCTAGGAGAGAATGTATGTCGTTGGCAACTATTTGTCTCCTTGAATTGCATAAAAAACATCGTTTAGGGCCTGAGAACAGCCTTGGAAGTTTGGGACCTGAAAAACCGTAGAAAATTACAAGAAAATTGCCAAAATAGATTCCTATTTTGAGCCATTGGAATAAGTGGGTGGCCACCTATATCCATCTGGATCAGTCCTTCCCCCTTATGAAGAAATGGTGTCCATTGCGTTGAGTGCCCCCATCAAATGGGGAAACTTCTACTGAACTTGATTCCTCGTGAACCACTTGCCTTGGTGGAATAGTTGCCCTACTTTGACAACGTGATATAGTAGGATCTTCTATTGGCAAGTGCCCTTAACCTGTGTGTCCATGATCTGAAAAATGGTTGCTTGTTCCATGCAGTCGAGATTAAGCTCTATAGGTGTCAAATGGTTTGCCACCTCCAAGGTGTCCAATAGTGGTGGAAAGTATGGTCGAAGGAGCTCCACATTGAATATTGGGTGCAGGCGAAGGAATGGATAGACTAGACCAGAAACTGCTCAAGAACTTGTTGTCTCGATCTGAAATGATAGTCTGTGGCGACACGAAATGAACCCAAACATCCTCGAAGAAGAGCTTAGCTGTGGATTCGGCAGAAATGTTCTTCTTGCAAATTATATGTTATCACGGATCTTGTAGTTTCCCCATAGAGTAATCCTGTACAGGATGGTAGAAGGGACGGGCAACTAAAGGTGCGAACCACAAAAAACCTAACCCCCAAAAGATGGATGGTTGTCACGCCGGTTAGGATTTCCTCCGCTTTATGCCACTGAATGCCCAAGTGACAAAGGGGGGAACCAAGGCCTATCCTAAAAGGACAGACCTATAGCTAATCACCAAATCAAACCAACAAATAGGGAATACGTAAGGTGAGAGCTAGAAACCCTAGATTTAAGGGATCAGCCACAAATTAAAGAATGCTTGAGTACGGGTGTAGAAATGTTACTTAAGCAAAATGAATCAGTGACTTATGGAATTACAATTAGATTTAGGATCAATGTGTCCGTTCACTAGATCCAGCCTAAGACCCTGGGGGATTTAATCAGAAAAATGAAAATTCCCCAAGGTGAGGTTGAATCAGAGAATTATGGCTTTCAACACACTCACTTGGATGAGAGATTTGACAATATAACAAAATCCAAGCAAAACTGGAAAAAGGATGCACAGGGAACTGCTTGCCAAACTGGAAGGGGCGCCTTTCTCCGTAAGGATCAGTGCCTGGAGATGAGCGGATGGAGTCTATAGCTGACGCCTACAAGGGAGAAAAGGTTTTTCGAGATGGCCGACAAAACCCAGATTGTTGAATTTGCAGATTCTCGGTGCTAATCGATCCAGTGATTTTTCGTACTTCTAACAAGGTTTTTTTCAGTAAAATAGTTGATGGGCAATGCAGGAAAAGATTAAATACAGAGAAATAAGTTGAGGAACTTACTTGGAACCTGTAGATACATTCATGGATGACAAGGATTGCTTCATCATAGATCAAATGAGAAATCCGAAGAAGCTCTTGATGCAAATGCTTTGCCCGGTGACCCTAACCTCCTCTCTACCTCCCACACGAAGGGAAAACCATTAAGTAATGACAAATAGATCAGGATCTGCAAATAAGAAGTAAAAGATAAGGAAACGGAGAGCCATAAAGAAGTAACCACTCCCTCATAAAACCAAACCGATGAACGAAGTTAGGGTGAGTCCCCCACCAATGCACCTCTCTCCAATTTGCCTCCTTCACCTACACATCGAAATGGGCAGATAAAGATACATGATGTTATACCGGAATAACTCAGTGCAAGAGAGAAATAGTTTCAATCATCACCACATTCATTCATCTACAGATACACAAATCCTGAATCCCAAAAAAATCTCTTTATTCAGAAGTTTCGATGCTAGAGCTCATGGTTTACAATGGGAGAATCACCTCTCTTAAATAGCTTGAGAGTGTGTCCACATTTTACCTAACTATCATCTGACGGTTGAGATTAAGACATCATCTATGGTGGAAATCACAAATACATAGATCAATACATGGATCAAGGTGACCACATCAAACTGGGGTGCACTTTGCTCAAGGACGCCTTCCTAAGGTGAAAGTCACAACATAACATAAGATACAACATGATATTACATCTAAGGCGTCACTAGGGAGTTAATTCATCCTATGCCCCATTACAACCTCATAACATAAGATATAACCATATAATACATCAATTGGCCAAGTGAGGGGCGCCCCTTGAAGGACGTCGTTACTAGCTAAGCCAAACAAATATAATCCCTGACCAAATATTGACTGAAACTGCTAAAGAACTGTCTAAGGAGCCAAAATACATCATCTGAGAAGTTTCCTTTCCATTTCCTTGAACCAACAGGACAAATCGATTTTTTCAGTGAATTTCCTAGTTCATTTTTGGTGGTACATCCTCTGAAACTAAATAAAATCATCATAACTTTGTCCAGGTTGAGAATTGGGGCAAACTAATTGTATTGGATGATCTAGAGACATAGGAGAATGGTATAAGTGACTACTCATACCCCGTGGAACACTGCAATGCTCTAAGAGAACCAAAATTTTGCAATCTGTAATAAGAGCTGATCATTTGGCCAATAATAAAGTGATAATAATCATTGATCATGAGATCCAGGGCCAAACTCTAAAAACTGAGACCACAGTGTTGGTCTTGGGAATGTCTAAAGCAAATATAAGCATTGTTGTTTTTTGAGTCACTGTCTTGGGAATCGTGTTTGACTTGGTCAACAGGGTTGACCAGGTCAAAGTACCCAAATTGGAGGTGAGATACTATACCCATATGATCCTGCATGCATCCAAGGTAAGAAATGCTCCAATGGTGTATATCAAAACCCAACTTAAATCATGTTATTCATAATCATGGTGACCACTGACAACAATAATAATAATAAGTAAGATATACCTGTGCCTTTGAAAGATCTTAGAACCTTCTGGAAGTCGCTTCTGCATGCCATGCTTCAAAGTTTAAACAGTGTGCTAGTGTTGGCTGAGAGTGGAGAACAAGGCGAAGGTAAAGGGAGATGACTAATAGCTGACTTTGACCATAAGATCTCTCAAAATGATGACAATTACACACGACCACAGTGACATATACATGATAGATGAATAATATGGCATGGTGGTGTCTCACAAGTATATGAGTTGATCTGAAAAGAGCTCATTTAACTCTAACAACATGTCTACGACTCACATCCAAGCTAAGAAACAAGCTCCGTGAGGATCTTTACGAGGACCCTTACGTTGAGTACACAAGAGAATGTAGTGAAGAGATCCTAGGGGACACTATGAATTAGCGATCCCTTGCCCCATCTCACATCAAAACCCACAGGCTCTGTGAGGAATTAATCATTACATTTCAATAGTGGCCATCAGTCTTTAGAATTAGCATTTATTTATCCACTGCTTTTAGGCCTTTCACAATTTCACTATATAACCATTTTTTAGTTGTGTCTAAAGACACAATTTGCATTTATTTGAGGGCTTTGGATTTCAACAAATAGAACTCATAACACATAATGCATGTTATGATGGTAGACATATTGCTTCGAGTTTTAGCTGACACTCTTCAGGCAGCCAAGGGGAAATATTCACAGTCAGGACCAAACATCGAGGGCAACCGACCAAAGAGGTCAAGGCTTCAAAACCCAAATCACCTAAGCTCAAGAACCAACACCGGCGGGTTCTCCTGGCCTAGAAGGATCAAGGCGTCGACAAGTTTTGTTGCACAACTCAGAGTCGAGCCACAAAACAACATGGGATCCATCATACATAGGGGTCAAAGTGGGGAAAGTGATCTTCAATCTCATAGGTCTCTATCAAACCAAAGTCATGGGATGAGAATCAATCATGGATGAACTGGATGGACGAGGACAAATGACACATGGAACCAACATAGCACTAAGGTTTAACATTTGTATAAAGCATGACATGAGCGATAGTCTTCAACATTGAGTCGTTTGATCAGTCTTAGCACAAGTTCAAGCATTAGTATATATATAAGCATAGGTCGCCATGATCACCCTAAAAAGACAAACCTAGGTGTTTAATATACATCACAGAGCAAAAACAAACCAAGGAAACATATACCTGATCTCACCATATATACCTGTCTCCATTTGGTAAGCCCCTCTGTAACTGTGTACCGTATCTTCTCTGCTACTATGCTCAAATGAACTAAGTCATCACTGAAAGCATCTCAATGGACTAATGAATCTTAGTCCTAGTAAGGAAACACTACTAAACAAGGCTCTGATATGGCTGAGGCTGTAATGATCCATGCTCAAACCTCATGTGAATGAATAGCTCGGAAGAATAGAGAGATCAGTCTATATGCTGCATCATGGTAGCCCAACTGCAAATGTATATGTGATAACACCATCATAATGACCATCTTAGAGAAGTGATCCACAACCTTAAACATACAGTCATTACCATGCTTAGTTGAAGGTAGTCCTGAAATGTAATCCATGGAGATAGATTCACATGGCCCATTCGGAGTGGGAAGAGGGGTGTACAACCCCCGCTTTATGATTGATTTCGCGATGGTGCACGCAATGAAGGATCTTATATATCGACCGACATCTTGTCCAAGCTTGGGCCAATAAAAATACTTCTGCAAGACCGCCATTGTCTTCTCATTGCCAAAGTGCCATGCCACCTTACTGTAATGTGCTTCCCAAATCATCTTCTCACGCTCACTTGAAGGAACATAGAGATGGCCCAAGTGGCATAACAATCCTTCTGGAGATGAAAGTCTGCCACTGGTGTGCCTGCACATAAGGATTAATAGATAGGAGCGAACTCAAGATCATTGTTGAGGCCACCTAGAGCTCTCGTGGCCGCAAGAGATGAGCACAGTGGTTAATGTTGCTAGTGGAGGTGGACAAAGGCTATCGATGACACGATTGGTGCTGCCCTTATTGTGTTTAATGTTCAAGTGGAACTGTTGCAAGTAAGTGGACCACTTCTAGTGGCGGTCATTTTGTATTTCCCTTGGGTTTGCATGAACTGCAAGGGCTTGTGATTGGTGTGGATGACTACTTATTTTCCAAGGATGTAATGCTTCCATTGGCAACAGGCTTGGACAATGGAGTACATTTCCTTGTCATAGGTGGGGTAATTGCGGACTGTATCTGAAAGTGTCTCACTGTGATATGCCATTGGATGGCCATGCTAAGTGACACCAACAGCATAGTCTGAAGCATCTATCTCGGTCTTGTTATCACAAATCTTGTAGATGCCCTATGAGATGATCCTATTCAGGATGGTAGAGGAAAGGCAACTAAAGTTGTGACCTACGATATCCAAGACTTCCGAAAGAACTCGGATGTCACACTAGTTGAGGATACCAGCACTTTGGACCCAGTAAGACTAAGCCTAGGGGGTGTCCCTAAGACCAAGAAACCCTAAAATTATGGATACAAAATAGACAGGCGAGGGAAACTTGGTTGAATCTCTTGGTTAATTGATTAATTATAGTTTGAAACTAAAACTGAGAGATTCGGAGCATCCAAGTGAAAAGCCCTAAATTTTCTTTGGGGTTTATGCAGGAAATTTGGGATCTACGACAAATAGGTGAAATTAAATAAAGTTGGACACTCGGATTGGTTATTGGGTGCAAGATTAGGCGATTGGAGAAGAAACCAACAATACCCAGTTTGCAGTTTGCTGAAAAGACCACTTTCCCCAAGGGGGGCGTTTTTCCCTAGTAACAGGGCAGTGCTTTAGATGGATAAATGAAAACCAATCAAGTCGAAACTTTAGATCTAGGGGTTTTATGTGAAAGCGAAAGTGGGTTTGTAATTTCGTCGTTCGCCGTAAGCTAGAACTCATAGATTTGAAGAATAAGGGTTTTAATGATGTGGGTTGATGAGCAATGCATGTACAGAAAATAAAAGAAGAGAAACTCACCTAAGACGTTCTTGGAATCTGTGGATGGATTGAGAAATGATGAGGAATACCAATCTTCCGTCAAAATAAACCTTCTCAAGCAAGATCTTGGTGTAGCTATGTCTCAGACAGTCACCCATGCGCTCCCTTCAACCTACCAAATCAGAGAAACATCAACCGATCAGACAAACGAATGAGATCTGCAAAGTACAAAAAGGAAAAGTGAATTAAAAGTCATAAAGACAAAAATACTCCCTAAACCAAACACCCCGAAGCCGGGAAGAAGGTGAGTTGCCCCACAAAGTTGCCCCCTCTCTCCTAGCGCGCCTCCTTTGCCTGCAAATGAAATGGATAAAGAAAAATGCAAGATCTATCCCGAATGAAGCTCAATATGGAAGAATAGCAATGCCAATCGTCAAATCAAAACATCCACAAGGTACACAGATAAATAATCCCAATCAAAAATCTCTTTATTGATATTCTGGTGCCAAAGCTCATGAATTACAATGGGGGGGGTCATCTCTCTTACATAGTTTGAGAGAGACATAAACCCTAACTAACTTTATCATCTAGCAGTTGAGATTAAAAGATCATCAACGGTGGAGATCAACAATACATAACTTATCACATGGATCAAGTGACTAAGTCAACCAAAGGGGGCACACTTTGCTCAAGGACGCCTATCCTAAGTCAAACTCAAAATATAACATAAAGTATGATACATCAATACACTGAGGGGGTCACTTAGGGGATTAATTCACCGTAGGCCCCTTCACAACTTCAAATCATAAGATATAATCATGAAATACATCCATAGCCAATGAGAGGGGGTGCCCCTTGGGGGGTTTTTCCTCACTGGCTGAGCCACAACTAAATAATTCGGACATCTGCTGACTGAAGGCTGCTGAAGAATTGTCTAGGATGCTGAGAAACATCATCTTTCAAAGTTCCAAACCATTTACTTGACCCAAGAGGCCATATCGATTTTTTCAGTGAATTTCCAGTTCATTTTCTGCTGGTACAACCCCTAGAAACTGATAAATCCATCATAACTCACTCCAGGGTGAAAACTGGGGCAAACTGACTGCTTTGGATGATCTGCAGACATAGAAGAATGGTACAAGTGACTACTCATACCCCCTGGAATATCTGCTCTAGGAGAACCAAACATACTCACCTCACTTAAATTTATCAAAAAGTCACTTTATTCTCTAAAGTGAAAATTAAAACTCATCTCAAGTTATTAATTGCAAGGGTCACTTTAATTTTCCCCTTTTAATGGCTTAGGCAAAAATCACTAGGGGAACACTTTCCTAGGTACAAAAATCAACACTTTCTTTTCTAACACTTCTTCTCTTCTATATAACATTGTGCAAGCACTGGAAGAAGTGATTTTTATTGGGTGCTTAAGAGCTACAAGTGTGATAATCAGTGCTGCCTCTTTCTTTCATTGCTTTCGTTCCTTCTTGAGTGTGTGTGACAAGCAGCTATCATAGAGCACGTGTGTTTGGATTCCTCTACTATCAGCATTGTGATTTGCATCTCCTATCTATCCCATCTGGAGTAGTGGAATTGAAGAATCTTGGCTTCCCTATGATCTAGGAGACTTGGTGCTGTGTCCCTAGTCCCTACTTGTCAAAGACTTTATTATTTCTACAACCCTTGGTGATAAACTCTTAGTTCATGTGTTTTGTGCCTAAGAATTTCTTTCTTTCTTAGACTCTAGTTTGTCCTTTTGTTACATGCTAGATAGAATCTAAGCAGTAGGACTAGGACTTATATATCTTTATTCACCTTACTCGCTTTTCTTCTTTCATAGTTCGACCCCATTCAAGGAACTGGCTATACTCTAAACTTGTTCAATCATTTATAAAAGAAAAATACTAAATTTCCACAATTTTTGTGCATCATAGGCATACAGGACATAACAATTAGGTTTTCTTAGTTTGTTGTTAGTGAAACGAGAAAATCATTTCTGACACAAATAACGAAGATACTCCATGAAAGAAAAAAGAATATATTATATGATTGATAAGATAATGATGATTTACAAAGAGAAATGATGCTTGTATAAATACCCATGCTGGGTGCCTTTCGTAAAGAGGCATAACCTTTCATCAAGGTGTCTCTTCATTAAGTATTAGTTTATTTAATTATTAATATTTATTATTGTTTATTTATTATATATTTTGTTCATTGCAGTTAGAAAATTTGTTGTCACAAAACAGCAAGATTAGCTTACTGTTTTCTTGTTTTCATGAAGAAAGAGAGAAACTATACTTGTTTCTTGATTTGTGTGCATAAGGAGACATTAAAAGCACTAGAAAAATTAAAAACAGAATTTAAATTAACATTTACAGCATTTAAAATAACCATTACAGCCTGATGTAATCATTTCTGTTCTGCAATTATATTAGTAAAATTATCTTATCTTATCTGCAATTGAACTAGCATGTTTCCAGCATAGATTTGCATTGGGTTTCGTGCATACACTTAGCATTAAAGTTCTGCATTATTTCAATGTTTTACAAAAGTTCCAGCTTGCTGTTTTTATATATGTAATTGCATATTTATTTCAGAACAGCAATCTTTCATTCAATTTAAGGTCCTATTAATCGTCTCTGTTTCAAGTATTGACCCCTTGGATCAATTAGGGATACCCCCATGAAGTTAGCAAGCACAAACTTTGAAGTGGGAGGAGATAACCAAAGTGACAATACTTTATTTCTTAGTGTTATCCAGACTGCCTTCAGTGTTTGCAAGGAAAGAATTTCCAGGTGATAACATCATAACACATCACACAACATACCTAGATAACAAAAAAATTGCAAATACAGGACCTCTAAACAGCCGATAGCATATAACATGGTTTGATCTTATTAAGCATTTACTTAGACTAATATTAGAGATGCTTATGTTAAATTGAAAAGAAATGACACAGTATAACAGATACATGAAAAAACAACCAGAAACACAAATCTGCCCATGGTGTCATGAAAATCATATACCCTCCTGTGCAACAGTATTTGGAACAAATGCTTAGCCTAATTCAGAAAAATCACGAGAGCAAGAAATAAAACTTATTTTCTGCACTAAATGAGGCTAAGGACATACTGTAAGCTTCTTCCATAATGAGTGACCAATTTTCATCTAAGGCCTTCACGACTGCAGTGTTTCCATCACCCAGAACATCCAATGCAGCAAACTGCCCAGCTTCTTCAGTAAACTTGCCACTATCATCTACAGGAGAGAGTACAGGAAGCCCATATTTCAAGCCAGTTGAAAAATCTTCGAGCCCATGACCAGGTGCAGTATGAACCAACCCTGTTCCAGATTCTGTTGTGATGTAATCTCCACCCAAGACAACTGGGCACTCCCTATTTTCTAGTGGATGTATATACCTGCAACAAAGTGTCAAAAGTGTCACACTAGTGACTAGTTTTAACTTTTAGTGGTCCAAAGCACAATCAATAAAAGCTCTCAACAATGCTGAACCTAAGTTGAATTTTCATTACATTCAACACATAAATCTGTGCTACTGAAACCCACTGAAATATTAGAGACACTCAAAATGTCTCTTAGTAATGTTAACCTATTTCAAGATTAAACGCAGATATTGCATGATTTCTTGCTTTTTATGATTTATTTGATATTACTGTGCACTACAGATTATGACTGGATTCCATCCTTCAGCAGACTGTTTAAGAAGTCCTAATTCCTCCAAGCCAAGCTTAAGGACAGAAAGCTCATCCTGAGACAAATCATGAACTGGTGTTGGTTGGAGCCAAGTACAGGGATTGAATCCATCCAAAAGAATAATGTCCCCAGAAGAGGAGTGATGGAAAATCTTTGGATAAAGGTTGTGGAATGGATATCCATCTGTGTGAACCACAAAATTCGAAGGCAGAAGTAAATAGCAAACTGGAATAAAAAAACAGGGCAGAGACAGCCCCTCTGAACTCCAAACAAAAGTAATGTTCAGCAAAAGCCACAACCAGAACCTTAGACTGAATACAATCACAAATGAGGCAAGCAACCCCACTGGAACCACAAACACCACCTAACCTCCACGGGTCTTGTCATAAGGAAGAAATCAATGGATATGGACAAGATTCAATTGGAGAGAAAATAAAAGTTCACAACTTAACCTAGCATTGATAAAATCTGGTGAGAAGGAACCCAAATCATTAGATGAAGTAAATGGAGTCAATGGCTTGGAGAAAGAAAAGCAATCTGGATATGACTTGCTTATATGATCAATACTTGGGAGCTGTCTGAATTGCCTCCAGATAAGAAAGTCAATGGTTGCAAATGAGTCCACAGGACTAAGTACATGGCAGATGGATCTATAGATAAATATAAGGCACTGATAGCGAAAGGGTGTTACAAAGGGGATCAATTAGGACAAGAAATGTTCTAAAATTGTCAAGATGGTAACAACCAAATCTGTGATTGTGCTGGCAATTTGATATGGGAGAAAGGTGCATCTGATTGACATCAAAAGCACCTTCCTGAATGGTGACTTGGAAGAAGATATGTAAATGTAGCAGCCACCTTATTTCGAAGTCAAAGGCAAGGAACATCTTATTTGCAAGTTGAATATGGTTTTGATACGAGCACCCTATCCTTGTTACAAAAAAATATTGAAGATCGTCTCTCAGGATGGACATGAAAGGAGCACTTCAGAAACAAATCTGTGCATCAAAAGCAAGGGAATGGACTGGGTGATTGTACATGTTCATAACCTTACAATAACAGAAACTGAAGATAACTCAATTCACAATGAAAACAAATAACTTTGCAGAACATTTAAAATCATTGATTTGGAGTATCTATAATTACTGCTTATGAATTGTGCTTGAGAGCTCCTAAATGAGTTCAAGATATCAGAATGTAAGGATTAGTTATCTGAAACTTGGAAACAGTTCTGATTTTCAAAATGGTATAGATTTCAGAAACAGCGCCTCCAAAATTGTTGCAATCGGGAAAACAGCATACAATACAGACATATATATGAACAAAAATTATCTTATAACAACCCAAATCCAGAAGCTTACATATATAAACTTTGAAACACTCTTTTTATAAACTAACATTGATTTTTTTGCAAAATTTAATGTGTTTTTTCTTCTTTTTTCACGACTTTGTTTTTTATTGTAGTTTTATGTCGAGTAGATCCCACAAGGTTTGGTGCCATAAAAATAAAGCCCTATTTTATTATTACAGGGAAACACTGGAAACAACATTATTTTTTGGTATGAAACATACTGGAAATGTCTTGGGGGGAATTTATAAGGTGTTTCGCAATTCTGGTACAGAAACAGGGATCGGGAAAGTGTTTGTTAACATATCTTCATCAACACTGTTGCCGCCTTACACACACCTAGGGGGGAAGCGCAGCACAAATCTTAAAGCTCCTCGGTGTGTCCTTGGGGGCAAGTCTTGAGTAAGGTGCTGTCACCTGATCCTGACTCCTCCGTTTAGGCAAACTCCTAACGAAGCCAATGGGGGGTAGTCCCTACAAAAGAGTTTCTAAGGCTCTCTGTTATGGTTTGGTGATTGAAGGAAAAAAGTTTTTTGGAAGTTTTGAAAATTGATCAAAACAAGAATTTGAAAACTAATTAAGTATCAACAACACAGATATGGCATTCATAATCTAATTTACTGAAAGCAAAATAGTGATAACTACAGTATTACCAGTGCCAAATGGAATCGAGAAATAAAAGAGACGTTGTTGAAAACGAGAAATGTTGTGCAAGTGTTCTTGGTTGATTTTAAGTTAAATGTGGATAAGATGAGTGAGTTAAAAGGGAAAGGGAACTCCATATATACCTGAAGATACGAGGAGTGTGTCCGGATTCCGAGAAGAATGGATTAGATTGATTGGAGTTGGGAGGCGCCACATCTCCATACGAATCCCCCTACGAATCCACACGTGAGCTCAAGCGCAACCTCCCAACGTGAGATACATCACACAGTACACCCATGCTTATAGACTAAGAAAATGATGCCTTTGATTGAGGATGAGATCTTGCTCCCCTTCCTCATCACTCTATGCGTATGAGAATAATGCCACATCACTATTTCATAAGGGCCGTGTTACCTCCTAAGTTGTACTTGGTGGATTTCTCAAGCGAGCCGGCAAAGTAGAACAAACATCATTGTTCATTCTTCAAAGTTCAGAAGTCATTCAAGATTCTTCTCGGAATTTATATTTTTTAATTTTCTTATACCACATGTTCATACCCCCTTGGGGGAGTTGTAATAAAATGTTCTAGCATGGTAGAGTATGTAAAAGACTCAGTCTCCTAGACTTATATATCAATCCAACTAGCCCAGAGTATTTTTTCCCTTGGTGATTATTTGTTGTTGAATAAACGACTAATAAATTCTGAGTTTTTCACTCATACCTCCAAAGTTGGGGTGGTTGACTTGGTATTTAAGCCTTGGAGGTTATTATAGTCTATGTGTCAATGTCTATGTTACACGGGGACCCGTCCCCCATAAATTTTCACCCGTTCCCTGCGTTCCGACGTTCCGGGGACTTTGGAACTCCTCAGAAACGTCCCCAAATGATCAGGGACTCCATTGGGGACTCGGGGACTTTTTTGTCGTACCTTAAACGTACCCCAAAAAATAGGGGACTTTTCGGGGACGTCCCCGAAGTCCCTAGACCAATCGGGGCCTCCCACGCGTCCCCTTTCCTCTACATTAAAAAAAAAAAGTCCAAAAAAAAAATTTAAAATTTTAATTAAAATTTTAAAAAATTAAAAACTTAAAACCCTACCCTTCATTTATGCTTAGATAGACTCTTCTTTTTGCATATGAATTCAAGTTTTAAACTTCAAAGACTAAAATGTTTATGTGATTACATTTGTAGACTTTAGTCTTTTATGTTTCATGAATGATTCATAACTCTTAACTTTTAAATTGAAATCTTAACTTTTAAATTGAAATTGAAATTTTTATGTTTCTAAATTTTTCAGTTTTTTTATAAAGTTTACATGACAGATATTTTAATTTCATGCTGCAATCATGTTCTGATTTTTCATTTTTATGACTCTTGTATCTCAATCAAAGGCTGCAAACATGTATGTTTTGATGTTTCAATGTTTCATTGTTTTATGATAAAAATTCATGGAAGCTATTTTAATATTCTGCTGCAANCAACCTGCCGTCCCCTGAAAAATTGGGGGTGCACTCTAGCCGTCCCAGAAACTCGTCCCTACGTCCCCCCGTCCCCGAGACCAATGCAACATAGGTCAATGTATATAAACATGATAGGCATTAATATTGAGTCATATGGACATGTTCTAGATCCCCCTAGGTTTATTTTTAACTTTTGGTAAAAATAATTGTTTCCGTAGAATTAGACTATTTTTTAATGGTCTATTTGAAAAAATTAAAATGTAATAAAAGTGTGGTTAGGGATCGGATTTTGCCATGGGGGTGCTCATTTTCTAACTCGGAGCACTTGTTTAACCCAAAAACCCACTTTTCCTAAGTTTTAAGTGATAAATTTATCACTTAAGTTAAAAATCTCCAAAATATCAAAATTTTTAATTAAAAATAGAAATAATTAATAAATGGACAAAATCCCCAAATTCCTAAATCAGTAGAATCTTGTCGAATTTGATTGGAATCAATTTTATTGGATCCCAACACTGAAGGCAAGTTAGACTGATGCTTAAGACGAGTTGTCCCAGTTGGTGAGGGAGTCAGAGGGCTTACGCAAAGTTAGAGGTTGCGCCCTCTCTCCTTCTCTCTCACGTGTGGCTAATTTGGCACTTGTTGAGTGGGTTGGTATGGTTCGATGAGAGAGGTGGCACTCAAGTTTTAAGTTTCACTCTTGTTCAAGCTCAACTCAGGGTCAGATCACCTCAGATCATCTCTACCTCAACTCCTCTCTCTCTCTCAGTCATGGATGTGCCCCCTCTAGGCCTCTAGTTATAAATAAAGACCAACTCTCTCATTCTAGACTAGTTAGAGTTGGATGAAGAGTTGGTGGCTATTGTAATATTGTTATTTTTCATTCATTTTCTGAACAAAGAAGCTTTGGAGGTTATACCGTGTAGTGCTTATTTTGTGTGGATTCCAAGCGTCACGCTGCAAATGTGGTAACTGCAAATTTTTCTAATTTTGTGTTGCTTTGTGTTCTGGCTTCGAAGGATTCAGTTGAATCAATAAGAGTTTAAATTTGGCAAGTAAGATTACTAGCCCATTTTATTCTTATTATGTATGCTCAAGAATCTAAGTTACATGCCTAAATAAGATTATTTTTGCATGATCTTTCCTTTTTTTCATACATATATATCCAGAACTCACAAGGTTTGTGCAAGATTTTGTGATCTGGTTGCAGGTTACCAATCGGATGAAGTGTGGATCAAGATTGATGCCATTCCTTATCTAATAAGCTCAAGGACATTGTCCCTCGGCGCTCCACAAAAGGGCCCCCCTTCTACTCGTTCATTCCAGCAACAAACCAATCTTCATTCCTCTTCCTCTTTTTTCTTAAAAATCAAAATTTCCTTGGTTACTATGTTTATGCATGAGTGTTTAATTTATCATATTTAGAATTTCTTCATTAGATCTCATATGTAAGCATTCAAAAAGCTAGATCTCATTTTTTCAAAGTTTTTCATAAGCATCTTAGATCTAGTTTATGAAGGTTTTCATTTTTACAAGTTGTTGAAAGTAGATCTAAAGCTTGTTGAAATGCATAGTCTTTCCTTCAAATCTAAAAGTTAAATTTTGCAATCAAAGTGCACATCGTATTGGCTGCCCAAAAGGCAAGCCAAGATCCCAAAGAAAGCTTGCTTTTCTTGGTTATTTTATTGCTCTTTTTTGTAGTTTAACTTAGTAGTTTTTTACCAAATTTTTGTGGGTTGTCCAAAGACACTTCCAAAGTGTTTTGGGGCATGTTTCACTAACTCATGCTTACTGGTTTTTAGCAAGTACACCAAAAAGGAGAAGGAAACTCTACCCGATTTTCAAATATTTGGCCATTCGGAGCTTCCCAAGGGTTCCCCCTACTTTTGGGTTTTTGTTTCTCACTTTTTGTAAGCCTTTGGATCCCAGATAACAAGGACCAAAGAGCACTTCTTATAAAGATTGTAACCATGATAAATAAAAAGATCTCGAGTAGGCTCTTCAAAGCCCACTCCCCATCTCCCTAGGAGGGATCCATGTCTTTGTCCATTTTTTTCATTTTTTTACTTTTCTTGCAAGATAATATACTTTGTTAGATGTTGCAAACTTGATCATATCATTCCATATTATATTTATGAAAGTAATACTACTACTTACCCCACGACTTCTCGAATTAGTTGAAAGGGGAAAGAGATGTGTGGTAGACTTAATTAAATAACTTGTCATGTCCTTCTTTTTTTTAATTTATTTCACTTTGCATGCTAAAATTCACCCCTCCTTGCTTTCTCGATTGAGGTTCACTTGAACCAAAAGAGATTCTTAGAGGTTAAATTTTTCTTCTTAAAACAAACAAAACACAATCTTAAAATCCTTAAAATTTACCGAGACTTATGTGTGTATGCTCTGCACCGTTGTGGTTTGACCAATCAGTTGGATGCATCAAAAGCAACGTGGGTGACTAGCTTAATTAGTCTTCACATCTAAATTAACATCCCCGGGAGAAAATCCAACGCCTCAATTTAATCCGTTGCGATGGAAAAATCCACAAAGGAAGTGGAAACAACTATGTAGTGACCTCGAGACACTGTTAGGCTACACCCTTGTTGCTGTAGTGTTGAACACGTCTCAAAGACTACAACCAACCCACTCTTGCGGGGAGCCGCATCGAATAAGGGTTTTGGACATGCCCCTCGTAACTTTGGGTATATTTGGACTTCCCTTCCCCCTGAGTTAATTCACTCATTTTCTATAATAATTTAGAACTTACCAAGAGACAATTGCAAAACATCTACTTCAACATATTTTTAGCACGCACAATCTTACAACTCCATTTTAATTTGCACTAACCTTTACTGATTCTATCTGGATGATGTATGAGTTGAGTAAATTATTTACAAATTCTTGTGCTATTTATGCTACAGTAATCATTTCATCTTACAAATCTCTTATTTCCATTATTGATTTAAAACTGCTAAAAAAACTTACTCATCTAAACCATCACCACTAAAGCCTAATCAGCCTTAGCAACTCTTTAGGGTCTACCACCCTTGGCTTCATTAGGAGTTCACCTAAACGGAGAAGTCAAGAACAAGGTGGCATCCTTGACTCAAGACTTGCCCCCAAGGACACAACGAGTGGCTTGAATATTTCCGCCACGTCTCCCCCCCCAGGGTGTGTGAAAGGCAGCAACAAGCCCACGATTGATCACGCACAAATTTTGAAGAGGGGACGCATTCCAAGCTTGGTTGACTCATTAAGTCATCATATACCAATGACACCCCCTATCCTAAGTATGACATATTTACCATATAAAACAATTTGCCACTTCCTTTAAATCATCATATTTGACTTTTGACTCATTTGACTTTAGTGTCAATTTGTCGTAATTTAGCATTTTTTTGTGACTTCGTAACACTGATAGAGAAATAATGCTATACAGAACAAAGTAGACACCCGGAGCATGGGAAAAGTGGGTCCTAAGGTGACGGAGGTACTCTGAGCTTGAAAACGAGCCCATTCAACAAGTGGTTACATTGGATCTATCATTTTACTTAGCACTTGCCTAATTAGTTAGAATAGGATAGGTAGGATTGAATAAGCTCCTTTTGAGCAGTAGTCTTTCTCTGTCTGATTGTTGCATGTGTCATAAGAGTCTTCGAGTTACTGAGTTTGGTCTGTTTTTAGTTCATTTACTATATTTGAATTGTTTAGAGTAGAATTTACTTTTCAGCATTTCATTTTCTAGCATTTACTTCTGTCAGTTTTTTGCATATATTTTCCCATACATGCTGCTCTGGTATTTCTTACTTCCATGTGTGCAGATAACAGGTAATACTTAAAGGGGAAGCAGAAAGCTAGAAGTGTTGGCTTGTTTGTTGTTGATGGTGTTATGGACCAGAGATTTATGAGGTTCTCAAGTACTCTCTTCATTAGATCACTTGTCCCAGTTGGAGCCAGATGTTATCACATATGCATTTGCAGCTGGGCTACCATGATGCAGCATACAAATTGATTTCTTTAGTCTTCTGAGCTTTTCATTCACATGGGGTTTTAGCATGGATCGTTACAACTTCAGCCATTTCAAAGCCTTGTTCTTCAGGATTTCCTTACCAAGACTGAGATTCATTGGTCCATTCGGATGATTTCAGTGATGACCTAATGCATTCCAGCAGAGTAGCAGATCAGAGTTGGTACACACAATGACAGAGGGGCCTATCAATTGGAGACAGGTATACATGGTGGGATTAGGTATATGCTTCTTTGGTTTGATGTTGCTCTATGATGTATATCAAACACCTATGCTTGTCTTGTTAGGATGATTATGGTCACCTATGCTTATATATATATGTGTGTGTGTGTGTGTGTGTCTGTGTGTGAACTAATGCTTGAACCTGTACGGATACAAATCAAAGGACTTGATGTGAAGACTGTTGCTTATGCCATGCTTGTACAAAGAGTAAACCTTAGTGCTTTCTTGGTTCCATGTGTCACACGTTCCCGTACATCTAGTTCATCCATTGTTGAGTTCCATCCCATGACTTAGACAGTTTGAGACTTGTGATATTGAAGATCTTTTCCCCATTTTGACCCCTATGCATGATAGACTCCATGTTGTTATGTGTCTTTGGCTATGAAGTATGTGACTTGACCAGTGTGGTTGGGTTTACTGGGAAGCTCTCCTTTAGTCCTCAAAACAAGTGCTCCACCAAACAGTGTTGCTAAACACTAAAGCATCAGAACGGATAAAAGAAAATATCTAAAGGATGCAAAAGTATAAATGTTTTAAAAGTAGTCAGTGGCCACGGGGTTGAGTACTCATTCTTTGTATAATGTAAGGCTCATCTGCCCTCCACAGGGGCAGCAAGGAGAGGCAAACCCGTCGGGGTTATGGACTGCTCACTGGCAGCGGGTCTAGACCTTAGTCATTTACTGGAGCCCAGAAGGCTTTCCAGGGCACTTGCTCTTGTAGGATGGCTACTATCTTATGTGAAATGTATTGAAAAGGTTAATGGTCAAAGGATGAGCACTCACTCTTTGTATAGTGTTCGGCTCATTTGCCCCCACAGGGAAACAGGGTGAGACTAGCCTGCAAAGGTTGTGTCTTTGTCAGTACTGGAGCCCAGAAAGATTCCAGGGCACCTACCTTTGAAGGTTGACCTATATTGCAAATTAGTGTAAGGGAAAACTTGCTAGAGTCTACGGGAAACAAGCCCAAGTACTTTATCGATTTGTGAGACACCACCATCCCATATTGCTATCTATCATGCATATGTCAGTTTGGTTTAGTGTATTGGTTGTCATTCAGAAAAATCACATAGTAAAAAAAAACAATCAAAAGTCATTATCCTTTTCCTTAGCCTTTGTTTTGCATTCTCACCCAAAAATAGCACATTGTTTACACTTTGTAAGTATGGCATGAACAAGCAAACTTCTAGAAGGTTCCAAGATTTTTCAGAAGCACAGGTATATATTACTTACTGTTATTATTATTATAACCATGATTATGAATAACTTGATTTAAGCTTGGTTTTGATATACGCCATTGGAGCATTTCTTACCCTAGATGCTTACAAAATCATATTGAGGCAATATCTCACCTTCAGTTTGGGTACTTTTGTTGGAATATTGGATAATACTGAGAGGGGGGAGTGATTTAGTATTGATAACTTTTAACAATTAAAACCACTTTTAACCTATTCATTAACACACATGATCAACAAGATACAAAGAACACAACCTTTATCGTGGAAACCCAATTGGGAAAACCACAAACACTATAACTGCAGAATTATATTTACAAATGGTTTATGCATGCTACTATAGACAAGGATGCTACAACACCTTATTTAGCAGCAACTACTGGAAGGAGGCTATGACCCCCTGGTTTTATCAGCTGCTATACGACACCCTATTTACCAGCTACCACTGGAAGGAGACTACGACCCCCTAGTTTTATCAGCTGCTACTGAAAGGATACTTCGACACCTTATTTACCCTCTACCACTTAAAGAAGGCTACAACCCCCTTGCAGGTCTGTAGCCTTCCCTAGCACCACCTTACCACGCTACTTTGTTTTTATCAAACTTCCAGATCTTCTTATGTCTTTAATTCTGTCGCTAGTTTCTCATCACTTCCTTCGTCTCTGTCTTTTGCTGCTGCTACATGGATCTAGACTCCAGAGACACTCTTCAACAGGTCGAAATATGCACATATACATTCATCATACCCATATGAACCAGCGTGCCTTTTCTCTGATATCATTCCTCTTTCAATGATCACGTCCTTACAACTCCATTCATTATGCCTATTCACCAAAACACACTTTCAGCAAGTGTGTCTCTTCAACAAATGCATTTCTTCATTAACGGTCATGCCCTTTCATCAAACGCACCTCTCCATTTACTCTGTTTTAATCTATCAGTCACGCAATGTTTATTTTAATTATGTTCAATTAATTCTTCTCCTGTTTTAAAAAAAATACAGTCACGTCCCTTCTTATTAATCATAACTTTGTTTATGATTAATAAACTCTCCTTAAGAATTAATATTCTTCATCTAACAATCACGTATCTTCATCGTGACTCTTCAAAAATTTCTCATGCAATTTCGGAGCGTCGGACAAAAATCTTTCCGCAATTTCCTTTTCGCAATAGAAATATTCCTGCAATTGCCTTTCTGCAACTATCTTTCTACAACCTATCTTTCTGCTTCCGCAACGACATTTCCGCATTTATCTTTTTGCAAATTGTCTTTCCGCAATTAACCTTCCGCAACGATCTTTCCGCAATCTACGAGAACTCCTTCCTTCCGCAATTGCGGGTTGCAGGTCCATCTTTCAACTTTTTTGAACCAGGCTTCTGCATTTACCTTTTCGGCAACGATCTTTCTGCAATTGTCCTTTCCGCAATTGCGGGTTTACAGATATGCATTTCCCAAATTTCAACAATGACTTTCGCAATTATGCAGCCACAACGTTCTTTCAGTAGTTGGGTTGTGCATTGCGGATTACGGGTCTGCTTTTCATAAATTGTCAAAAATGACTTCCGCAATAGTCTTCCCGCAGCTTTAACAAGCTTGCACCTTGGCATTGTGGAAATTATTCTAGACCATTGATCTTTCTCTCTCTTCTGATTTGGGCCATCCAAATCTTCACTTCATAGAAACTTAACACTATAATGCTTCCGACTCTGCTTTAGCCAACTGTGTTGTTTTGGCTCAATTTTTATTTTTTCTGGACTATTTCATCAACGTTTCCTTATGATCTTATGTTGACAAACAATGCCAATTTAATCCACTGTAACCTCATTCTCTCTCCTTGGCGGGCATTCTACTTGGAACGGTGCAAGAACATGCCAGAAGGCACTTTTGGCAAATTAATAACCTCATCCTCAGAGACCTTTTTGACAAACTGATGATATGGTTAGATGCACCAATCAACAATCTAGAGGATTGTACCTTCAAAATAATTTAATCCATCAAATAAGGGAAATGGTGGACATTTTATGGAGGCCATTGTTTTAGGGCAATTTTTTCATCACTTAGTCAATTTCCAAAATTGTCATATTTTTACAACACGCTATCAAAATGTAACAATGACATCATGAGACATTAGGACACCATCATATGTCTTTCCAACCTCATCACACATGCCACATCATCATACATGCCATGTCATTACTCTCTTTGTTATTCTTTTATCTTTCACTAAGTTTGTCCTGCCATCATGTCCTTGGTTATTCCTTCGTCATCACTGAACTCCTTTGACATCAATGACAACTACATTCAATAACTTTGACCTGGTCAACCCAGTTGACCAAGTCAAGCACGGTTCCCAAGGCAATGACTCAAAAAACAACATGGTCTATATTTGTTCCAGACATGCCCAGGACCAATACTATGGTTTCAGTTTTGAGAGTTTGGCCCTAAATCTCTTTATCAGTGATTACTATCACTTTATTATTGGCCAAATGATCAAATTTTATTAAC
The DNA here is from genome assembly GCA_001517045.1 of Pseudotsuga menziesii. Lineage (NCBI taxonomy): Eukaryota > Viridiplantae > Streptophyta > Pinopsida > Pinales > Pinaceae > Pseudotsuga > Pseudotsuga menziesii. The sequence continues at coordinate 180,992 of LPNX010831986.1, forward strand.
AGATGGCAGTGTTTTTGGTTCTCCTAGAACTGTGCAGTGTTCCAAGGGGTGTGAGTAGTCACTTATACCATTCTTCTGTGTCTCCATATCATCCAGAGCAGTCAAGTTGCCCCGCTTCTCATCCTGGACAGAGTTATGGTGGTTTTATCATTTTCCAGAGGATGTACCATTAAAAATGAACTAGGAATTTAACTGAAAAAAAATCAATTTGGCCAATTGGGTCAAGAAAATGGCTTGGAATTTTGGCAGTTGATGTGTTTCAGCTCCCTGGACAGTTCTTCAGCAGTTTCTGCCAGCATTGTTATCCGGATTATTTTATTTTTGGCTCAGTCGGTGAGGACATCCCCCAAGGGGTGCCCCTCAACTTGACTAATGGATGTATTACATTGTTATATCATATGTTATGAGGTTGTAATGGGGCCTAGGGTTAATAAAGCCCCTAGTGACCCCTTTTAATGTATTATCATGATCACATCTTCTGTTATATTTTATTTTGACTTAGACAACGTGTCATTGGGCAAAAAGTGCCCCCCCCTTGATCTAGTCAAGTTTATCCATGTAAAATTGATCTCCATCGTTGATGATGTTATAATCTCAACCAACGAATGTAAAAGTTAGGGTTTGCGTGTCTCAAAAGCTATATAAAGACAAGACCCCCCCCCCCATTGTATCCCATCGGGAAATTTGGCACCATTGGCTCTTGAAGCAGAATAGAGAATTTTTTTGGGGATCTCTGGTCTTATGTGGATGATTAAAGCATGTTCTTTGTGATCGATTGATGTTATTTCACTTGCATTAGAATATTATGGTGAATGTCTCTAGCATATTTTGGATCCATTATTTTTACTTGCAGGGAAGAAAGCGATTTGACAGGGGTGCACTGGCTGGGGAAACCCTCTTCACATCTCTCAAATCGTTGTGTTAACAGGGAGTGGTTTTATCTACGATCAATCATCTCTCTTATCTTTGATCTTCTTACTTGCATTCGTCATTTTTCTTGTCGATCTCATTGTTGTTCACTTGGCTTGGAAGGAGAGAGGGCACACCTGTGGGTTCCTGGGCGATTTTCATATGGTTGAATCTTCATCATTATTCCACTTGATCTGTGTGGGAAGTCTTCATCACTCTAACATTCATCCTCGAAAACATCGGGTAAGTTATTCCAGGTAAGATCTATCATTATTCTCTGTATCTAATTGAGGCTGCATTTTCCTTTCACATCAAACCCTCATCTAAAACCCTCATTTTTTAGATCTATAGGTTCTAGTTTGCGGCAGTGTGTAAAACTTAAAACCCACGTTGGAATAACTCTAAAACCCCTAGGTTTAAAATTTCATCATCATCGGATTCCATTTGCTTATCCAACGCATTGGTCTACTTCTTAGGGGAAGACGCCCTCCTTGGAAGGAGTGTGTATTTTCAGATCGGCGAACTGGGTATTGCTAGTTTCACCTCTAATCACCTTATCTTACACCTGGCGATTAATCTAAGTATCCAATTATGTTTAAAATCACCATTTTGCCCTAGATCTCATTTTTCTGCTTAAAACCCTAGGGTAGAATTGGGGCTTTTCACCTGGATGCTCGAAATCTCTTAGTAATTGTTTTAAACTCTAATTAATTATCCAACTAAGAGATTCCACCAAGATTTTCTGCATCATCTACTCATTTTCCTTATTTTAGGGCTATCTGGGTCATAGGGATGCCCCTGGGCTTAGTATTTTCACAGAGTCCAAAGTGTCGATATCCTTGACTAGTGTGACATCTGAGTTCTTTCAAAGGTCTTAGATATCGTAGGTCGCGACTTTAATTGCCTTTCCTTTTCCATCCTGGATAGAATCACCCCAAAGAGCAACCACAAGATTTGTGATAACAACGTCCAAAGCCTTCTTTATTTCAAGCAAAACAACTATAATTATTACAATCAACAAGCCTACTCTCTATCCAAATCGAACTAGTTTGAATGAGAGCCAAGGCATTGCTTATATAGAAAAATGCGAGCAAAGGGGGGTGAATTTTCCAAGTGTTGGAGCTTTTTGAGATGATTGGGGACGAACTAGAGTGAACTAGAGGTCATAAGCGCCACCTCTCACAAGTTAGGTCACCCCCACCTCATTTTGTGACACATATACAACAAGAGGTGAGCTTTTTCATGGATAAATGTGCCCCTCTAAGGAGAAATTCGCCCCCTCATGGATTTTATTAGAATCGACTTGCTTTGATCTTGAGTTCGTCTCCAATTAGCCCCAACATCATCCTTAGTTAAACAGGAGCATGTCTGGGACAAGTTCCCACTGATTTAGGGATGTGTTTTTTCTCCATATTTTCGTTTTTTCTGATTTTTTATTCACTCTTTTGCTTTTTTGGAGATTTTTTCACTTAAGTGATAAATAATCAATTAAAACCTAAGTTGCACGAAATGGGGAAACGCGACTCCACCAAATTTTAAAAATGGGGAAACGCAATATATATATATATATATATATANTGATAAAATCATAATTTCTAAATGATAAATGATACATATAAATTATAAAATTTAAATCATAGTACATACATGTAACATCACATTTTATTCATGAACCCAGGTCTATATTATTTCATTCATGCATGTAGTAATATCCAAAAAAATGCCTTGATAAATGAGGCTATATAGTAGATATCCAAAATTAGCCTTAATGCATGAGGGAGGGTACAAGTACAATGTATCAAACTGTGAGCAATGAACATACTAACATAGAAAATAAATGGGAAACATGAGCAGCTGAGCTCAAGCCTCAGACTAATTGTCATCCTCATCTTCATAGCCTTCCTCAAAAATAGAGCAAGAAGCACACTCAACAACAGAATGTAGATAGGAAGAAGTATTTCCAATTCCACTTCTAGGTTCCTCAATATTTAGTGGAGCAAGAGAGAGATCTAAGTCAGCCAATTCTGGCTCGACAACCCAATCTTTACAAGGCCCACTGTTGTATTCTGGTCCCTGATGAGATGCAAGGCAAAGATTGGAATGCACATAAACAAGATCCTCAGCCTTCTATGAGCCCAACCTGTTGCGCTTCACAGAATGAATAAAACAATAGTTGCTCCAACTCCTTTCTATCGATGAAGAGCTTGCCACTTGTGAAAGAATACGAATGGCTGATGTTTGCAAATGCACACCATTTGCTCCATGACAAACCCACCACTTAACTGGGCTCATGGTGTTTCTTTCATCCAACGCTGATATGTCTGAATAATCATCCAACCCTGTAGCAAAACTAGCAAATTCTTCTTTCACATCCTTGTGTAGATCAGCTGGAAAAATTCTCATATGGGCCTTTTTCACTCCATTGGCCACTTCTTTATCCTTGTGTGGTGCCTTCCTTTTCCCATTGCTTTGAGCAATGAGCTCTTATCATAAAATATTGGGTTCAAGGCATGTGCTAAAGTGTGCAATGGCGTGTTGAAACTGTTCCACCTGTCAACAATGATTTTCTGCACTAAATCAACAAAACTAACATCAACAAATAAAAGATGAGGAGACTCCTGTGCAATGATTTCCATGGTTTTCTCAACCATGGTATCCATGCTATCATATACCTCTCCCAAGAAAGGTTGGTCTGTGTCGACGCTTCAAAGAAGCTCAAATGCAGGGCCTGTGAACTTGAGCAAGAAATCTATCTTACTCCACCACTCCTCATCAAGGCACAACCTACGCACCACAGCTCCTCGCTCTATATCTGCATGTCTCCACTCATCCCAAAGCTAACTCACCACCATAGAAACCAATGCATTCTTAACATCAACAAGGCGCGGCAACATGATGAAGTTGGAGGCATATCTTGTCTCAACAACCTTCAATAACTCCAATTTGGAGAATTCTCGAAATATTGCTTGAGAATGGTGGTGGTTGGTGATGAATTTTATTATTTCCCTCGCTTCCCCTGTGAGTTCCTTTATCCATGGAACTTTGTTGTCAATCTCTTCTAAGATCAAATTCAGATTGTGGACAATACAAGGTATCCAAAAAATGTGATCATACCTGCTCTCAACAATCAAACCTGTAGCTTTACAAACTGGTGCATTATCTGTGATAATTTGCACCACCTTACTAGGCCCTATCTGCTCAATAGATTTGATCAAAATATCAGCAATGAATTGAGCATCTTTCTTCTCCCCTAAACAGTCTTCATCCCTTATAAACATTGGTCCTTTTGGTGAATTTGCAATGATATTTATCAGCGGCCTACGACTGGTATCTGTCCATCCATCTGAGACAATAGTAACCCTAGAGTTGCTCCATGAAGCAAGGATTGGTGCTAAAATATCCTCCACAAGTTCCTTCTCCTTTTTTAGCAGATCTGTTCAAATTTTTTCAAGTTGGGCCCCTTGAACCCTCTAGGAGTTGTATTTATTGCTCTCACCATATCTTTCCAGTAAGGAGAGCGAACCACATTGAAAGGGATACCACAAGCATAGATGGCCCTAGCCACTCTTGTTTCAGCTTCTTCTCTCCCTTGAATATTCACCAGTTTAGTTATTCAATTGTCTTGAATTGAAGGTGATTCTGTAGCAATAGGATTGTTTGATGCTTGTTGTTGTAGTTGATTTTATTTCCTCTTCCTAGCCTCTTGCACAATCCTTGGTTCAATCGCAATGTTTGGAGCATGAGGCGATGGTTGATTAAGCTGTTCATGTCTTCTTTTAAGCCTATCAGCCTCATCCTGCACACTTTGATACTTCCTCCTCTCAACTAGGTCATTTGTTTTTGAGCAATTCTCAATTCCCTTTCTCGATTCATGCAAAAAATGTGCTACAACTCTTGGATAAAATCCCTTTTATTAGGTATTAGAAAGATTGCACCACCATTCCCATGAACCACCACCTGCACATCTTGCAATTTTCTGAACATGCCTCCAAAGAGGATAGTAGTCAGTCCTCTTGTTGGGCTTAGGGATTGATCAAGTAGTTTGGTTGGATGCCATAGTTACTGCAAAAAAAATTAAAACAGGATCTCAGATCTGCAATAAATAAATTAAGTTTTAACAATTACAATATACTTAAACTTTCGAAGCATAAACCCTCACAAACAAATTATGAAAACTAGCAAGGAAATTCATAAGTCTTGCTACTCAGTGCTCACTGCTCACCAGAAGATGCCTAGAAACACCTCAAAACTGACTGAGTTCTTATAGCTAGCCTAGAACCACTTATCCCTCTGCAAGTCTGCATCATAGTGACAAAAAAAAAATTAGTAGCATAAAGCATTCAATTTATTAAATATTTCTCTGTATTTAAAAATTTTAAAAATTAAATTTTAAATTTTAAATCTACATTACAACTTACCCTTAGTCCCGACTCCCCTTGCCAGCTGCCTTTTGCCTTCAACAGGGATTGTTGCTTGCTACCTTCAACAGTGATATCTTCCTCTTCAACTGTCAACAAGGACTCAAGAGTGATCGTTGCCTCTTCAACCGTCAACACAGATCGTTGCCTCTTCAATCGTCAATAAAGATCGTTGCCTTCAAGTTTCAACTGTTAACTATCAACACAATGCTAATCGCTTCCCTCAATATTTAACACAGTGATTGTTGGCCTCCACAACCCAAAACGTTGCCCCTGGAAATAGATCTCAACCTCCTATGACTGTCGGTGCTCAAGTTGCAAATCGGCAAATCGCATGAGTGAGGAGGAGTCTGAAGTGTGCGTTTTATTTATAACATAGCACACATGTTAGAATGTTCTAGTGGGGAGGGCGTAAACCTAACATGGTGGGCCATAAACTAACTCCATGGGATCGTAAACCTAACTCGGTGGGCCAAAAGCTAACATTAACTACGCGGGCAAGTTGTTGTCTTAAACGGAAACGCAAGGTGTTAGGTCCGAAACGGTCGTGAAATGCGTTTCAATTCGTACAAATGCGTTTCAAAATCGTGAAATGCATTTCGTACAGATTGAAACGCGTTTCAGCGTTTTATTGCGTTTATATGGGTGAAACGAGAGGAAAAGTGGTGTTTCCTGCAGCTTAGTTTAAAACTTAGGAAAAATGGGTTTTGGGGCAAAGCAGGTGCACTGAGTTTGAAAATGAGCACCCCCATGACAAATTTCGCCCCATAGCCACACTTTTATAACACTCTGAATTTTCCCAATTAAACTATTATTAAATAGCCTAAGTTTACGGGAAAATTAAGTTTTCTCGAAAATTTAACAAAAAAACTATGGGGGACCTAATGCATTGCTCATATCACTCAAAAAAGTGACTAACATGTTAATATACATACACACCTAGACTTCAATAACCTCCTAAGCCCTAACCACCAAGGCGACTACTCAAGCTTTGGAGGTTGAGTGAAAAACTCGAAAATTATAAGTCGTTTGTGCAACAACCGATAATTAACAAGGAAAAAACACTCTAGAGTACTGCATTGATAGCTAAGTCTAAGTAGGCCAAGCCTTCTACAAAAAGTCATCATGCTATGTCAACTTATTACAAATTCCCCGTAGGGTATGAACATGCAAAAAATTAAAATAAGGGGCCAAGATTGGCCCTGAAAGTCTTTTGAACTTCAGAGCACTGACAATGAACAAAGGACTTGTTCATAACTTTGGCGGCTCACTAGAAATCCACCTAAGTGAAACTTAGTTGATAACATCTAGCTCCAACTGCCGAACATATGCTTGATTTGGTCTTCAGGCAAGGAGAGGATACGAGAACTCCAGAATTGCTAGTTTATATAATCTGTAAAAACATCTCAACTTCACAAGAAAAACCTTAGTAGCACAAGTTTAATATGAAAACCAAATGAATCATAAGTTGCATTTATTCAAGAACATGGAAAAAATAAATGAACCAAATAAAAAGTTATTTATTCCTAGGTACAGAAAGGAAATCCAGAAAGTAAATGCTCACTTTAAAAAGCTTATTTTCCAACTCTAAACATGACATAAAAATGTTAGATGTAATTAAATATCCAATGTAGCCACCTAAGCATTTTATTAATATAGAAACATTTTGCCTTCTCTTTGGTTACCAACAAAAGCAAGAATTTATTATTCAGAAAATGCAAACCTGCCTGATGATCTAGAATGGGTGGGATGGATGGGAAATCATATGCATGAATAATGCCATCAAACTTCTTCCCAAACTGGTAGGTGCTCACATAGGCTGCTTCTATCCATGACTGGATAGGACTAATATACAAATTGGCATGATGAGGCAGATCAACTACACCATCATATTGATCATCAAGACTTATCGAATGATAACTTGTTGTATAATCCCCAAGCTGCTCCAAATCATAAGGATACCCTATCTTTGAAGCCAATTTTACCGTAATACCTAGCACAAATAGGAACAGAAGTTACATGGTTGGAAAGCTTATTCCGAGACCTTTCCAACGATATATGGAACTCCCTCTAACCCCATATGAATGAGGAGATATGAAAGAATTTGTAAAGTCATCCCAACCATAATTTTTCGTCGGCCTTGCCAGGATATTGAACAATGTTAGGTCAACCTAGAAAGTGATTTAAGAATAGTATAAATAAAAGGAGGCAACCCTCATTTGTTCATTCATTCATCCATTCATGGATCTCTCAAAAAAGGTGCACAATTCCAAGGAAAAGATGAAGAAGTGTCTCTTGAGGATTTTTTATGGTTTCGTGAAGACGATTTCTTGGGATTTCTTGAGGATGTTCTAGGTTCTTAAAGACGTTCTTGAAGAATTCTTGAAGAGGCTTTTAAAGGTTTTCTAAGGCTCTCTAAGGAGGTTGTGGCACACCTTGTGAAGAGGAAGGGATGTTTTCTTGCAGGTTCTTCTTTGGATGAGGCTAAGATAGAAGGTGAATATGCCAGATTTTGGAGTTGACTTGAAGGTGATCATGACATAATTAAGGCTAATTATGGTGCAAATCGAAGGCAAATTATGAAACAGATAAGAGGTAGAGTGTGAAGAAGATTAGATGAAGATTATGAAGTAGATCAAAGGCAAATTATGGAGCAGATCTAAAGTTAATTGTGTAGCACATTGAAGCTGATTATGAAGTTATCTTTGAGGCGATCTTTTCAAAATATTATTCCATCAAATTATACAATAGGTTGGTGCCTACATATCACTGACTAAGTGCTCAATTGAGGAGATTGGTGGCTTGAGTACGTTGGCGTCTACATATTGTTGAGTCGGCGTCTCCTGTAGGTTGGTGTTGATAAACTATGTAACAGTTGATTAGTGCCTACATGGATTCATAAAAATAAGTTTTGTGTTTTACTCCCAAAAGGATTTCCACGTTATATCGTGTGTTCTGTGATTTGAGTTTATGTGTATTTGTTGTTTCATGAATGGTGGATGAATATTTAAAATAAGAAAAAGTAGTTTATATTGATTCAACCACCCTCCCCCTCCTCAATATAACCATAATCATAACCAGTGTTACAAAAATCGTCGATTTCTCGACAACATCGCGAGATATCGCGATGTTTTCTCCGAGCCGATATTATTGGCAAACATCGCGGCGATGTTTCGGCGATTTTTCAAGGCGAAAAAATCGTGATTTTATCACAATGTTTTCATGATACCTAAATATCCTCTGTTCGCCGGTATAAAGTCAAAACACGATTTTTTTTGGTGGGGGGTTCACTCTACTTTCAAACTTCCCCTGTCCGTCGAGCTGAGAGCTAGGGTTTACTTTACACTGCCGCCAATTTGTGTGAATTCAGAGGAGAAGGGGAGCTACATGGAGAAGAGATTTCGTGGAGCCAAAAGGGAATTCGTGGATGAGAACTCCGGTTTGACTTTGAACTTTGAAGTCGTCCAAGACTCAAACTTGAAGGATCAACAAGGTATGTGCACAGTGCACACTGCAACCCTCCTCTGAATTCATAATTTCATTATAATTAAAATTTTATAACTGATATTTATTTATTAATTTTCTGCCAAATATAAAAAAAAATTAAAAAATCATCTTAAAAAACAAAAAAAAACTATTGTTTTGGATGATGGATGCATTGCCATCCAAAAACTCCCCAAACAAATGAAAGAGGTAAACTCAGAACTGTGCCTGCAAAACCAAATTATTTTTATTTTTATTTAATTTTTTAATTTAATAAATTATAAAATCATATAAAAAAATTATTTTAATTTTGTCAAATAATAATTAAATAGTTTTATATTATAATTAAAAATAAAAACAAATTCAACTATATCAAATTGACATTAGCAATTTGAAACATTAAAGGTCAATTTAAATTTTATAGATTCAAAATGTAAATTTTTTTTCCCTGTTTGTCTAATTTGCAATTTTTTGCAATAAAAATATGCTAAACAAAGTTTTTTTATTTTGCAGGTTCAACGTTTATTACAAAGCTACAAACATGCCGAAGGTTTTGGATCCATTCTGGGAGTATGCAGATTCGGTCGATCCACATAATTGGCAAAAGCTTAGATGCAATATGTGTGGGAAGGAGATGACAAGGGGGACAAGTAGGCTCAAATACCACCTCGCACAACTTACAGGGCATCGGGTGGATATTTGTAAAAACTCCACGCCTAAAATAGTTCATAGGGCCAAACTTGCAATTGAAGGTATTGGTAAGAGGAAAGATGAAAAGGAAGCTTTGAGGCAGGAACTTGGAATGAGAGCAACATTAGGATCCGGGATAGCCGGGCACACTTTACGGGGACTGGGGAGTGAGACCTTATGCTCATCTTCCGCCATGCCTTCAACGACATATTCTATTTCTCATTTTTTGTTGAGATCTAGTCTTGGTGCACAACCAGGTATAAAATCAATTTAGAAGATAAAAGAGAAAAGGAAGCAGATAAACTTGTGGGTCGATGTCTTTTGTGAAGTGATATTCCATTCCACTTTGCAAGGAACCCATTCTGCGTGGCTATGTTCAAAGCCGTTGCTATTGTTCGGCCAGGGTATAAGCCCCCTACTTATGAGGAGTTGAGAGAGCCCATCCTTGATGATGAAAAGGTCGATTGCACTTCTAGGTTGGAGGAGCTTCGACGTTCATGGGAGGCCACAGGATGCACCGTGATGTCAGATGGTTGGAGTGATAAGAAGGGTAGGACCCTTCTCAACTTCTTGGTTCATTGTCCTTGAGGCATAATGTTTATAAAATCTGTGGATGCATCTGCACAGGTCCAATATGAAGCATTACTATGTCAGTTGTTGGATGAGTTCATCCTAGAGATAGGTCCGCAGCATGTTGTCCAAGTAGTAACGGACAATGCTACGAGTTATGTGGCAGCTGGTAGGATGCTTATGGACAGGCATCCTACTTTGTTTTGGACACCTTATGCAGCACATTGTATTGACTTGATCTTAGAGGATATGGGGAAGATCCAGTTTATCCAAGATGTCATTCATTCAGCAAGAAGCATCACCAAATTTATATACAATCATGCTTTTGTGCTTAGCTTGATGAGGAAGTTCACTCATGATAGGGAGTTGGTTCGTCATGCCATCACTCACTTTGCCACTTGTTTCATCTCTCTTCAGTCTCTCCTTACTTCAATGTGGGACTTGCAGACTATGTTCCTTTCAGCTGAGTGGCGTGCTTTATCAATTAGCACTAAACCGGAGGGACATGACCTATTCAGGCTAGTGTCATACCAGGAGAGCTTCTAGGATGGGGTGAAGCAGGTGTGTACTGTATATGAACCTTTGGTAAGGGTTCTACGCTTGGTTGATGGAGACAAGCCTGCAATGGGATACTTGTATGAGGCCATGGATAGGGCCAAAGAGTCCATTCATGCCTACTATGAGGACAAAGGGGACGAGGGGCAAGCGAACCAACAATTGATATGGGAGGTGATTGATCAGTGATGGAACAAAACACTTCATCGCCCCATTCATGTTGTAGGCCTATTCCTCAACCCCGCATTCTCTTACTCATGTGGCTTCAACTTTGATGCAGAGGTAATGGATGGGTTCTTGGAGTGTGTCCAGAGGATGGTGCCAAGTGCAGCTGACCGTTCAAAGATTTCCAAAGAGATGGAAGTCTATAAGAGGGCCATGGGAACATTTGGCTTTGATATGGCTGATAATGACAGGAAGAACATAATGCCAACTAAGTTTCACCTTGTTTCAAAATTTAATTTCATTACTTTCTTTGTTTTAAATTTCAAATTTCCAATGTCTTCTTTTATGTTTCTCCAATTCATTGTAGATACTTGGTGGGAAACCTATGGAAGACGAGTACCCCATCTCCAAAAGCTTGTTGTTCGGATCCTAAGCCAAACATGTAGTTCTTCTGGTTGTGAGCGCAACTGGAGTGTATTTGAAAAAATACACACCAAGAAGCGCAACAAATTTGAGAATTTGATTTTTTATTCTAAATTCATTATAACTTGTAATTTATGTCCTATGGGTAATTTATGTATTCTAAATTCTAGTTGGATAAATTTATGGTCATCATACAGGTTGGATACTCAACGCTTGAACGATCTAGTGTATGTCTCCTACAATATCAAGTTGTGGGTGAAGCAGCTTGAGAAAAAACTTGAGGTGGAGGCCATTTCATTGGATGACATTGACACCACTGCTGCATGGAGAGTGGAGATTGAGGAACCTATTATGGAGGCAGCCCCTAATTGGTTAGAGGATGATACACAGGACATGGAGAGTGAGACATGGGACAATGAGTGGTTAGACTCGTTTCAGATTGTGCCACCACCGGAGCCACCAGTTGCATAGCCACCAGTCGCACAGCCACCAATTGCACAGCAACCGTTTTCACAGCCACCAGTTTCTGTTTCACAGCCACAGTCTCAGTTAGATGGAGCCGGAAATATGGGCAGTGGTAGCAATAGCAGTGGTAGAGGACTTAATGAGGGTCCAGTACCTCATCATTCTTCTAGTTCTTCTAGAGTAGATCAGTTTCCAGGCACTTCTAGAGGACGACATAGTCCACGACGACCCCCGTGAGCGCCTAGGATTTCTAGCTCTAGAGGCAGAGACATTACTAAAGCAATTACCTTTACCCAAGGGGTAGAGGGAATCCATAGTTTACTTTATTTAGTTGATTTCATTGCATATGAGATACATAATACAATGACTGTATTTTTTTGGTGATTCATGAGTCGGGGACTCAAGATCCAAGACACGATTCATTTTTTATGTGTGATGTATCACTAGACGTCTTATACATCTTATATATCGGTTTTATTTCCATATTCATGTAGCAATGTGTTTATTTGATGTTCTTGTTGCTTTAGATGTTTAGAAAATTGAAAAAACATGAATATTTTTGTATTTTTTAAGTTGTCGATATATTGCCGATGTTTGTCGACATTTTCGTCAAATAATTTATTTTTGGACCCTCGACAATATATTCGTCGACACAATATTTCTAAAATTGATCATAACATTCCCTTGAAGCAAACGACACCCCCTAGGCTTCAATGACGAGCTACCTCCTATGGATAGCAGCATAGTCGACAACCCATGTCTTTCACCATCTCTTCCTCTGGACAACATACTATCTTGTGTTTTCTTCATTCGACCTTAGATGTTAGGAGAGATGGGTCTATTCAAATTTTCTTGCCCTTGAATCCTTTCCTCTTGTACATCTCCACCCTTATGCGGTCCCTCATTCTTGGGGTCGAGGGTTGCTCATGTTTTCCATGACCTACCATAGATTTCATGTTTTAATCTACTTTACTTTCCTCTCTCAGATCCACTCTCCTTTCTTCGATCAGCTCTCTTCATAACATCTCTCTTGGCTTGTTCTTTGGAAAGTTTGGTTGGGGTCACCTAGTCTGGTTTCAACACAAGTGAGACTAGGAAGCCTAAAGAGAGAGGAGCCTACCCGACATGACACCATTTTGGGTGTAGAATTCTTTAGCTATCACAGACCTAGTGGTTGTAGCACTCCGCCATCTTGGATAGGACTACACACATTCAAAGTCACTAGAGATTTGTGATAACAGACCCAACCTCAATAGCTCTTCATAGGATTTTAGATGATGGCTTGGGACCTCCTTCAACATATGATAAAACATCTTTTGAACCTTGGTGAGCCCCATGAGTTTGCAACTCTAAATAGCCTCCATCGCTTCATGTTTATTCACCACTTCTCAATTACCCCTATGTCATTCCAGGACCGTGCCTTCTTTCCCTTTCACCTACAAGCCGACCCTCCCCCCTTCCTACCCTACCCCCATGGAACCTACCTCAAACCACCATCTTACTCGACAACAAGGATTTAAAGGCTTAATCTTCCTGCCTCCAAATCCTCCCTCCCCTCTCTCATTTTTCATCTCTTAAGTCAGCCTCTTCCAAACATTAGGGCGACACCAATTGATATGAAAACAACACCAACAGTTGAAATGACTCACATACGACCAAACAAGTAAGAGACAAGTGTGAGTAAAAGAGAGAGTTATCAAAAATGTGCAAATGTAGCACACTCATTTGTATTATTATATATAGATTACAAAATTGTAGGGAAAGTGATAAAAGTTGACCAAGTCTCCAATAAAATACAACAAAGTGGGTGAGTGATCGACTTACACTATCACCAGAAAGAGAGAAGATAAAGTACAGAACAGAAAATTACAAATATAATAGATGTTCACTAGACCAAGTCTCAGCAGTTGTAGCTCCCAAAAATTCATCAAAACAGATATAATTGTGAAGCCCCCAATCTGTGTGTTTCTTGCTAAAAAAACAACTCAAACTGGAGGGCCTGTACATACAACCATGAGTGTTCAAAAGTCTAAACTCTAAAATCTTGCACTTAAATCCAAAACCAAATAGGAAACTGGCAACATAGAGAAAATAGAGGTGAAGGCTGAGCAAACACAGCCTTCAACATTATTGGAGAATGAAGCCATAATGTTAACTTTTGAATACATGCTATGACATGTTGGTGGAAAACTAAAGCATCGATGATGTTGAAAAAAGACCAAAAAGCATGCATAATGACATCATAATTTTAAACATCAAGTTAAATATTCACAAGAATGGAATCATTTTAATTTCTTATGCAACTACGCCAAACAACTTTTCACTGAGTGATGTGAATAGAACCTGCAATACTCAAGAGCTGAACCAAGAAATGTTCCCTTAACTTGAAGATTGACACTCCACTTGGACTGTAAAGTGGAAATGAGATCTTCTGCCACTACAAGAAATTGGTTCCTTTGTCCATTTTTCAGGGCACAAACAAGATTACTTTGATCTCTACCAGTCATCGAAACAATCTCTTCTGCTTTATGTACGTATGGATGTACCTCAACCACTGCATAACGAAGTTGTTCATTCACTGCAACAGCTGAAAAAAATAATATGAATGTAAGTTTGGCAACTGGTGCAAAACACTAGCGTTCTTAACTAGAATGAATTTGCTTCTTGAAACAAATAATTTATTAAAATTTCGATAATTATCATCAAAGGGCCACAAGTCTACCAACTACACAAAACTCAAGAATAAGTGATTCCTGAGGTTATGAATTAAATGCACAGTATTAAATAGGTACAATCTACCTTCACACCAACCCCAATCTGAATGGACTCAGTAAAAAAGAAGATATGCAATTAACATTATAATAAGAACAACAGAATACAGCACTGAAATGCTAAGTGCCAAGTGGTTATTAGATATGTTATTACTGGGTACCTGACTTGCATATAATATCACATTGCCACAACATATGTCACTCATCAACATGGTAAATGTGCGAATAGAAGTTAGAAATTCCACATTTTCTTGAGTAGGCTACTCTCATTTGTAAACACCTGCAGCAGCCTCACAAGGGAGAGGTTTGATGTTCATAATTCGGAAGATCTGGTTTTAGACAAAAATGAACTTAACAAGAAATCTGGAAGAAACAAACAAATCCAAAGAATTTTATGAAACAAGTGGCTTGATCTTTTCATTTAGTAATACCTTCAATACCCATGATACATGTAACCACAAGGTTACACAAACCGTGGGTGCGATCGGAATTGGTTGAAGAATCGGATACGGGATTCGGCATTCGTCCAAAATTAGGAATCGGGGATTCGGAACCCTAACCCTAATTTTTTTACAATAT
>LPNX010831986.1:196178-216706 GCA_001517045.1 Pseudotsuga menziesii
TAAACATCAATGCACCATAGATTCATAGAATCATGAATCATCATTACATCAATGATATTGATCATACATTTTGATTGAACATCTGCATCATATATTCGAAGTTGCAACATGATCATACATTGTATTCGTAACATGAAACGTCATAGATTCATAGAATCATTCATGTAATTTTCAGATTTGAAATGAAATTGAATTTCATACAATAAAAGTTGTCATTAACATTATGATCATACATCAATGAGTAATAGTAATTATAATTTATAGCATCATAGATTCATAATTTCATACATGTAATATTCCTATTTGAAATCAAATTCATAAGCTCATAAAATAAACTAAACATAATGATAATGACAAGTCACAAATGTTATACTGATATTATCATATAATGCCAAGTTTCAACATGGTAATGGTAAATGATAAATATCAAAGAGTCACGACTCACGAGTCAAGGCTCTAGTTCTTCAAAATAGAAAAAAGTGAGCATATCTAGAGCAATGTTGGAAATATCATGTCGGGGAATATATCGCCAAGGTCATGGAAAGAAACGTATCGGAAATATCGGGAAAAATATCGGAAAATATCGGCAAAAATAAACTTAGACCTGAAGATTTATGAAAATATCGGACAAATCAGCAACAAGAAAAACTCGAGAGAAATCAAAGATATTTGCTACACTGATCTAGAGAGCTCTACAAGTCTAAAATGAAAAACAGTAAAGTGAAACTGTGAACCCTGAAATGTAAACTATAAATCTGAAAATAAAGAGTGACTTAGTGAGATAAACTAATCTAATGGATAGTCATCTCCCTCCACATCCTCTAATGGAATAGCTCCTAAATCCCCAGACTAATGATATGAAGCAGCATGGGGAGAGGATGCCATACGAGTATTGCTCTGCCCACCAACAACAACAAAAAGACCCTAACACAGTCGAGCTAGTCCTAGGCATGGGTGCCTCATCTAAATCCCCAACAACAAAAGGATCTGTTGAATCGGCCAAAGAGAGGTTGGCCAACAAGCATTCAAAGGTATCCAAATCTGCATCCTCGGGATTCACATCCCATAGCTTCCAACGACCCTCGCTATAATCTGGCTTCGCTCGAGAGATGAGGCGAAGATTTGAGTGAATGTACACAAGATCTCCTGCCTTTGTTGATTGATGTTACCCAACATAGGCACATTTGAATCACGAAGTCTCAGCAAATCAACAAGTGGCTCCATTATGGAAACAAAAATCTCAGCTTCAACCCACCAAGCCTCATCAAGAATCATACCTCTAACCCGCATTGCTTTTTCACTGTTGCTTTGTTTCCATGTCTACCACCGTGAAGTCTAGACTAACAACCATAGAGGACAAAGTGTCCCTCATATCTACTAACCGCTTGATCATTATGTAATGTGATGCAAATTTGGTTTCTCCAACCTTAAGAAGTTGGAGTCTAGCAAACTCCCTGTACATACCTTGTGCATGTTGGTGGTTAGTTATAAAAATATGAATCTCTCTTGCTTCTTCACATAGTATTTTAAAAACAAAATTTAAACTATGGACCACACAGGTTGTCCAAAAAATATGGCCATTCATTGCCCCAATAATTGCCCCAGCTGCTTTGCATGAACGTGCATTATCTGTTATCACTTGCACAATATTTGAAGGCCCCACATACTCGATTGATTCTGAAATTTTTTCAGCAATCCATTTAGCAGTCTTCTCCTCCCCTAAAGCATCTATTGCCCTCAAGAAGTATGGGCCTGCAGGAGACATGACAATAATGTTCACCAATGTCCTATTGGCTATGTCAATCCAACCATCAGATAGAATGGAGACACCATTGCCACTCCAAGAGGAACGAACTGTTGATTAAGTTGCTATTGATGCCAACATTGTATAGTCATTGATGTCAACATGTCTTGGTGCCCCTTGAGGAGCCCCTGAGGGTTAAGTAAGTGTCAGTATCTAAAGAGACCTTTTGATCTTGTCCAAGCCCAAGTTTGAAGCCCTTCGAGCCCTTGGGACAATGGCAAAAGCCCTGAACACCCTGTAGAGTGTTCAAGTACCCCAAAGATGTTTTACGGTTCCCCAGTTGTTTCTCTGGTTCCCCAATACCACAATTTATGCCCCAATACCCTACAAAAGTGTCCTTGGTGGGTTGAAGAAGTTGCAAGAGTCCAAATAACCCTTTTAGTGGCCAAATGACCCTTTTAGTGGTCATTTGTGTTTTATTGAGGTCATGATACCCCAGGAGAAGGTTGAAGCAGAAAACTCAACGCAAAAAGATTGTGATGAAAGAATAAATATTTGCATAAACTTGGATGATGATAATTTACATTAGAATCCCCAAATTTATATGTTTCACGGGGTATGAACATGACTTTTCATAAAGTCACAGTAATTACAAACTAATTATTAATTTATTAAGACATTATTTTATTTATTTATTATTTCATATAGTTATATATTTAATATATAACAAAAGTCTAGCAACCCCACAGGTGATGTCATGATGGATCTTGACCCTTGGAGCTCTTCTGGTGTGGTTGAAGTGGTTGAACAAGCCTATGAATCCCCTTGCTTGATGAAGCAGCCCTGAAGAAGCCCTTGGAGCCACATTTGATGGCTTAATGGTCCTTGTCCCCTTAAAGGTGATGATGTGGTCATTAATGACTTGATGAAGATCTTGATGCCCGTGTAGCCCTTGTTGGGGTCATGGAACCCTTAGAGATGGTCATTATGTATTAGAAGATTTGGCACCCACATAAATGTCGACATGATGACCCTTGGACACTATATGATCATTGATGGTGCATTTGGAAATGATTTGGGTCTTGGAATCCATACATATGGTGATTTGTAAGCCCATGATTGTTGGAGCCTTTGATATGATAGAGTCTTTGGTCATGATGCCCTCTTCACTTTGCGATGGAGTCCTCTGTGATGGGCTTGAAGTCCATGGAAAGTATCTTGTTTAAATATTATATGATATCTTTGAAAGAGTCCTTGAAACTCTTGCATGTGGTGCCTTAGGTCTTGAACCATGGTAATGTATGGTCTTATTTGTGGTTATATGGCTATTGGGATGTAAATGGAGATAGAGCCCACGGACGTGCCTTGAAATGTTGAAAAAGACTTTGAAGAAGACTTTCACACACTTGTAGTTGGAGGTATGGTCTTTGGCACCCTCATGTGTGGGGTCTTTGACATCCTGGACATATTGAAGAATTTCAGGGTATTAAACAAAGAATTTGCAAATAAACCCATCATAGCGAGATAGTCATCATCAAGCCATTTCCGTTGATATGTGGAGCATCTTCTAACTCCTTACGGTTGAAGAGATATGAATTTTTGAAGTGGGTGCACCCCACCTTTTTGGGTTAGTCAGCCAAACAAAAGAGAATTTAATTATTTGTAATTTTGAATTGCATGTCGACCCAATTGGAGGTACTAACTTTCCTCCACAACCTATATAAATAGAATATCAAACACTTCATGTGTTCATCATCAATTCTCTCAATATTTTTGCAACTCTTGGAGAAAAGTGTGAAACTTTGTGGAGGAGAAATTTCTGGGCATCTTCACAAAAAGTGGCATAACTTCTCATACAGAATCAGCATTACAAAATTTTTGGCTTGTTGGAAAGCTTGTTACGAGGGCTATGGTGACATGATCTAGAGATTATTTTGGTTTTTCTACTGTTTCTTCATCTTGTGATCTTAATGTATGGCTCATGCCTCTGGGTTTCTCTTGTGAGGGCGCATGTCTTTCATGGATAGAGTTCATCTTTCATCTTAGTATGTGAGCCTATTATTGGTATATATCTTTGAAGTCATTGAATATGTTATGGAGGCTATGGTGATGGTTATCTTGGAATATATCTTGATGTGATCTTAATATAGATCTTGATGATTATCTTGGATATTGTTGGCATGGATTTTGGTGTTTATCTTGGTTGTTGTATAGTGTAGAATTGAATGAGAAGTTGGCATGTAAGTAATATATCTTGTGAGAGATTTATTTGATCAACCTAAGTGTTTTCTTTGAAAACTAGTTTGACAAGTGTTGATCATTGTGTATTTGACCTAAGTGGAGTTGGACTGTTATTGACTTTTAATGACAACCTTTGACAGTATTGTAAGTGACTATTTGCTTGATATTTGTTTGATGACTTGATTTGAGTGGAGTGATAAATCCTTTCGTGTCTAAGAGTTTATGAGATTGATTGAGTTTGACATAGTTGGTTAAGTCTTTTATCTTCTTCGCTGAGGTTAGTTGGTTGAGGTTTGTCATGTTTAACTGTCAAGTCTTCCTTGACTATGTTTGAGGTTGGTTATGGTGTCATTAAGTTGAGTGTTATTAGACAAAGTTTGGTTGACCGTATGTGAAGTCTCTTGGTTGCTAAAATGTGTCTCTTACTTGATGAACTAGGCCAAGTAAGAAGGGTTGGTTGACCATCTTCTTATTTGAAGTTGGTTGGTTGATGTTGTTTGTCAAGCCTTGCTTGACTGAGGTGTTTGTTGAGTCTTGAGGATTGGTTATGGCGTCACGTCATGGTCATGTTGTAATTGTACCATCCTAACCTATCTTGACCAAGTAAGAAAGTAGGTTTCCCATAGAGCAGTTGTGGTCAAGTATTTGAGCAGTTACATATTTGATTTGGCACAGGTTCAGTTGAGCAGGATTGGCACAAGTTCTCTTATGTGCAGTTGGTCTGACTCAAACTAGCTGAGTTGTATGAGCAGTTGGTTTGACTCAGGTGAACTGATTTTGGTGTGCAGTTGGTTAGACTCAAATTGACTGAGCCGGATGATGTGAGCAACGGATTGATTGGTATAGCTTGATTGGACATGTTGATTGTACAGGTTGATAAGCAGTGTGGTACAATTGTGGTGCAGTGAATAGTGGTCAGTTGATGAGTAGTGGTCAGTTGATGAGTAGTGATCAACAGATGAGCAGTGGTTAGTTGTGCAGTGTGGTACAGATTGTGCAGTGTAGTA
Source organism: Pseudotsuga menziesii (assembly GCA_001517045.1). Taxonomy (NCBI): domain Eukaryota; kingdom Viridiplantae; phylum Streptophyta; class Pinopsida; order Pinales; family Pinaceae; genus Pseudotsuga; species Pseudotsuga menziesii. The sequence continues at coordinate 201,171 of LPNX010831986.1, forward strand.
TAGGAGTTGATTAGCAGGTCCACAGGATCAGTGCGGTCGTGGTTCAGCAGTTTCTTCATATCTGGGTGGCAAGACGAGGCAAGGTAAGGGGGTTGTAACCTCCTTCTGATTGTAGCCAGAGAACTAGGGAGTTGTAGCTTCCTTCAAGTTGTAGCATGTAAATCAGGGAGTTGTAGCCTCCCTCCAGTTGTAGCTGGAGAACTTAAGTCATTGTAATAAGAGGGTTGTTACCTCCTTCCAGTTATTTCCGGAAAAACTATTATAAAGGCTTTCGTGGTTTTTCCCCTGGGACTCGGGTTTCCACGTAAAATCTAGGGTTATATGTTTCATGCTATGCTTCTGATGTGATGATGATATGATGATGATAATAATGTTGATGATGATATAATGATAATGTGATAATGCATAATATTGAATAAGTTGTTGAATGTTAATAAAAGTGAAAAATTAATAGAAGTTGTGCACACCATTTCACCCCCCTTCTCATTGTTACTTTGTTTCCATGTCTGCCACCGAACAACCATAGAGGAAAAAGTGTCCCTCATATCTACTAATCGCTTGATCATTATGTAATGTGATGCAAATCTGGTTTCTCCAACCTTAAGAAGTTGGAGCCTAGCAAATTCTTTGTACATAGCTTGTGCATGTTCGTGGTTAGTTATAGAAATATGAATCTCTCTTGCTTCTTCACGCAGTTTTTTCATCCATTCAACTTCAGTAGCAATGGATTTAAAAGCAAGATTTAAACTATGGACCACACATGGTGTCCAAAAAATATGGCCATATGTTGCCTCAATAATTGCCCCGGCCGCTTTGCATGAGCATGCATTATCTGTTATAACTTGCACAATATTTGAAGGCCCCAGATACTCGATTGATTCTGAAATTTTTTCAGCAATCCATTCAGCAGTCTTCTCCTCCCCTAAAGCATCTATTTCCCTCAAAAAGTATGGGCCTGCAGGAGACATGACAATAATGTTCACCAATGGCCTATTGGTTGTGTCAGTCCAACCAACAAATATAATGGAGACACCATTGCCACTCCAAGAGGAACGAACTGGTGCTAATATTTTTTCCACAAGCAATTTCTCCTTCCGTAAAAGGCTAGTGCACACCTTTTCAAAGTTTGGTCCCATGTAACCCCTAGGGGCCCCATTCATTTCCCTTAGCATGTCTTGCCAATATGGAGACCGCACAACATTGAAGGACAATCCACATGCATATATGGCCCTTGCAGCTCTGTTTCCCATCTCATCCCTACTTCCAATGTCAAACATTTTTTTGGTCAAGGGTCCAATGTTTTGTCTCTTGCGGGCTTCTTCAACAATCAAGGGAACTTCATTTCCCCTTTTTGAGAAAGACGGTTGTCTTAAACTCCTCCTTTCTGCCTTGGCCATATCTGCAACATCTTGCTCTGCTTGAAATGCCTTCATATCTATTCGGGTGATTTTTTTTTGCAGTGGTGAACTCCATTGTAACCTTCCAGCCAAAGAAAATGGGCCTTAACCCTCGTGTATGACCCTGTAAAATTAATTTTGCACCTGTTGCAATTCCACAAGCAGCTACCACCACCTCTGTCAACTCTAACAATTATCCTTTTAGCGTTAATTACATTTTATTGCAAATTGTATTTGATTTTCACCATTATTTTACAATTGCATTTTCTTCGACTATTACAATGAAGCACACTTCACATTTGATTTCCTTTAATAAGCTTCATGACCAAAGATACAGGACTGTTAAAGTGTTTTTGGGCACTTTATACTAATTAAAGCTTGCTGGTTTTTAGCAGGTCCGTCCAAAACGAGGAGGAGGTGCTGTCCGAAAATCAATTTTTGGGCCATCTGGAGAACCCCACGGGTTTCCCCATCTTCCATGTTAACTTTTGGACTGTTTTGTAAGCCCTTGGGTTCGTCTTGTATAAGAACCAAGTGGTATTTTCTACAAAGTTGTAACCATATTTACTGGGTTCGCGATTCAAATCGCGAGTTTTCCGAGTTTCACTCGAATCGGGTGCCAAACTATCCGAGTTGGAACGTCACGTGTTTAAATCGGACTGCCCTGATTTTGACTCTGGAATCAAGAAAAAACCGGCTCGGATCAATGAGTTTGACTCGCGGTTGCTCCAATCCTTTGAAACCCACATGTTTCGTGCTTTATCCATCATGATTTTCCCGTGTTTTTTCCCATGTTTTTCTTCCCATGGACCATCGACACTGAGCACCATCTACGTTGTAGCACGTGTTCAATCTTCGGGCCTCTATGCGCGGGTTCATTCCTCTGGCAAACCATCGACCGGATCCTCTTTGCGCGGGTTCAGTCTTCGGGCCTCTGTGCGCGGGTTCATTCTTCAGGCATCTCAGTTTGAGTTGAGGACAAGCAACGTGGGCTCAGCCTCTACTCTCTAGAAAACGTGGGCCCTGGGAAGGGCCATCATCGGATTTGCAGGAGGGCCAAGGTCGCAAGTGCACAGAGCCATCATCGGATTTGCAGGAGGGCCAAGGTCGTAGGTGCGTACTAGCTGGCCTACACAGTTGCGATTTGCAGGATTCTATCTCATGGTCGCGATTTCACTGCTAACTGGTCGCGACTCATGGAGGTCACAGGTGCGTGCTACTCTGCCTGCTATTTTTTTTAATTCATTTATTATTTATTTAAATTTTATTTATACTTGTAGGGCCGTGAATCATGATTCATGGAGGTCACACTGCACCGCCTATAGGTGCTCATGAGTCACATCCCACAAGTACGTTTCTGACTGATTTTTTTTCATTCTATTATTTATTTATTTTATGCTTTTAAATTTTTATGTTTTATGTATTTTTTTGTAGGGCAGGGTTGCTTTCTTCAAGCCTGTTTTCATTTTTTATTTCATTTTTTATTTCATTTTATTTTTATCTTATGCTTTTTAATTTGTATTTTTTATGTTGGACTTGCAAGGTAGGGCTTCTTTCATGATTCATCAAGCCTGAAGGTGTCCGAGGAAACAAGCCCTTCTTACCTAGCACTAGCAGCGCCAGCAACTTGTTCCCTAGCAGCAACAACAGTTAAACTAGTGAAACAGTGATAGTGATTGTCTGTTTGACAGTGTGAAAATGCCAAGAGAAAAAGATTTTGCTTGGGCTTATTGTAAGAATATTGCAGGGTCAACTAAACTGCTCTGTAAATTTGCAGAGAACATTGTAGTGGTGGAATTTATAGATTCAAATTCCACATTGCTAAGCTTCCAGGGCATGACATTAGTTCTTGCAAAGCTGTACCTGAGGATGTTAGACACCAGGCCAACTTAGCTATTGATTGCATGAATGAAACAAAATTGAAGAAAGTTAGGTTAAATATGGAGATGGGAAATGTTGGAGGTGGACAATCCTCTAATACCCCCTTGTCACCTCCTTCTGTTGAATCCTCAATGCCTCCGCCTAACCCAAGTTTTTATATTACAAACATGGCTCAAGATCGAAGCCAAATGGCACCACCTCCTCCTCCTATTCCTACAAATTTGAGTGTTGGAGGAGGAAATATACACTCTTTTTTTGCTCCCCGTACACAACCAGGTGCCCAACCTAGCTTAGATGGCAGTGGTTGGAAAAAGAATGTCCATAAGCAAGTAAGAAAGGCCATTGCTAACTTTTGGTACTATTCTGACATCCCTTTCTATTGTGCTAGAAGCCCTTACTAGCAATCCATGATTGATGCAGTTGTTGTTGCAATCCCGGGGTTCAAAGCCCCTACATCTAAGAGCCTTAGGACAGATATGTTGTTAGAAAGTGTTGATGACCTCAACCTTGTACTTGTTGAGTTTTGCACATCATGGGCAAAAACAGGGTGCACCATCATGAGTGATGGATGGACAGATAGGAGGAATAGAACTTTAATTAATTTCCTCGTTTCTTGTCCAAAGGGAACAATGTTTCTCAAATCACTCGATGCCTCGGACAAAGTTAAGAGTTCTCAACTGATTTGTGAAATGATGGAAGAAGTTGTTGAAGAAGTGGGAGTAGAAAACATTGTGCAAGTTATTACTGATAATGAAGCTAATTATATGGTTGCTAGTAGATTGTTTGAGGATAGGCACCCCACTATATTTTGGAGCTCTTGTGCTGCGCACTGCATAGACCTGATGCTCGAGGACATTGGGAAACTTCATTGGATACAAGAGGTTGTGGATAAGGCAAAATCCATAACCAAATTCATCTACAATCACACAAATGTCCTTTCCACCATGAGAACATACACTGAAGGCAAGGAACTTGTTCATCCTGGAGTGACAAGATTTGCAACAAACTTCATCTCCTTGCAATCTGTTGTAGAGCAAAAGGTCAATCTAAAGAGAATGTTTTTGGGACCTGAGTGGATGGCTTCTAGACATTGAAGAAGCCTTGAGGGCATTGAAATTGTTGCTCGTCTTTAATGATGGTTTCTAGAGAGATGCGAAAGAGATCATTGTTGTGACAAAACCACTTGTCAAAGTGCTCAGGTAAATAATTTCTAAAAATTCTCAATGTTCATCAATTCAATTTGAATTCAAACGTTTTTACATGTTAATTAACTTAAAGTCTTAAATTGATCTTTCAGGATGGTTGATGGTGAGAAACCCGTCATGGGTTACATTTATGAGTCAAGTGATCCCGCCAAGGAAGAAGCCATAAAAGCCAAATATATGAAAGATGAGACCAAGTACATGCCTCTTTGGGACATCATTGATGAGAGGTGGGATAGGCAATTGCACTCTCCTTTACATGTTGCTGGATAATTTTTCAATCTAGCATATTTTTATGACAAGACCAAATTTAGTGAGGATGGGGAGGTTGGTCGCGGGCTTATGACTTGCATTGAGAAGATGAACCCAAATCCAGAAGTCCAAAGCCGTATCATTGCCCGGCTGCAAGACTATAGGATTCCTTCAAAATTGTTTGCTTATAACAGTGCTATACAAGAAGGGACAAGAATGTTGCCAGGTATTTTATAATTTGTAATTTTGTACTATCTTTTATAATTTGTAATTTTGTACTATCTTTTATAATTTATACTTTATTATCTTATTTCTTCTAAGTTTTTTTCATCTTCAATTATCAATCTTGACTTTGTAACCCTTGCCACATGTTAGGTCTTTGGTGGCAAAATTTTAGCAGTGATACGCCAGAACTTAAGAAGTCTGCCACTAGGATCCTAAATCAAACTTGCAGCGCTTCAGGTTGTGAGGGCAAGTGGAGCATGTTTGAGAATATCCATTCCAAGAGGCGTAGTCACTTGACACAAAAGCGCTTGAATGACCTCATTTTTGTCCACTACAACCTTCAACTTCGCAACCGGCAGTTACTTGGTGAGACACTTTAAAGGCTTAATTGATAATCATTTGTAATCTTAAATTTTAATCATTGGTTTAAATTTTAAAGTTTAATTCACATTTTGAATGTATCTTGATGTTGACATGATTGGATCATTCAACTATTTCCTTGGGCCGGGATGACTTGGAGCTAGAATTGGAACAGAATGGGGATCCTACAAGTGCTGCTACATCTACTTGGATTCATTCAGAGGAGACTCCTCTTTTTAGTTCCGAGGACTTAGAGACCCTTGAGGGTCAAGCAGCCGAAGATGCGAGAGCATCTACTTCTTAGTTTTTCTTACTATTTTGTATTTAGTATCTAGATTCTAGATTTTGGATCCTCACTTTATGTATTTTTGGACTCATCTTATGGATGAGAATTGATATATTTTGGACATCTTTTTGGATTATGGACTCATCTTATGCATGAGTTGAAACTTGATATATTTTGGACATCTATTGATATCTTACAGTGTATCGACATGGTTGTTTTGAATATCTATATTTTTTCTTTTTTTTAATTCAAAATGGAGGTATACATTTAATATCTTGTATTTGCCGATCTTTTCCCAATTTTTCCCCGATCTAATTCCAACTCTTCGCTCTTCTACCTCGATGATTTATTGTCGATTCCGAGTCTCGTAAGTATGGTTGTAACTAAGTATAATAAAAATCATTTCAAGTAGGCTCTTTCGAGCCCACTCCCCATCTCCCCTGGGGGGATCCACGTCGTTTTTCATTTTTCTTGCATTTATGTTTTTTTCTATATTTTGGTTTAGTTTAGTTTCATTCATTCATCTATAAGTAGTGTACTTTGTTTGATAATGCAAAACTGTTTACATCTTTCAGTTTTTTCAAATTAATACTACTACTTACCCCACGATTTCTTGAGTGACCCGAAACAAGAAAGAGATTCGTGGTAGATTAATTAAATAACCTGTTTTCCTTTCTTGCACTTTAATTCTAAGTTCAAAAGCTAAAAACATTAATAAAATCAACCCCTCCTTGCTTTCCCGATTTCGGTTCACTTGAACCGAAAGAGATTCTTGGAGGTCATTTTTCTTCTTGTAAACAACAAAACGATTATTAAAATGCTTAAAAACCTTTAGACTCCATTGTGTATAACCTGCACCGTTGTGGTTTGCCCGAACAATCGGTTGCATCAAAAGCAAGGTGGGTGGCTAGATTAATTAAGTTTACACGCCTCGAATTAATCCGTTGCGGTGGCAAAATCCACAAAGGAAGCGAGAAGAACTGGGTAGCGACCTCTAGACACCGTTAGGATACACCCTTGTTGGTGTAGTGTTGAACACGTCTCAGAGACTCCAAACAGCCCACATATTCCTTGCGGGGAGCTGCATCGGATAACGATTTTGGACATACTCCTTGTACCTTCAGGTATATTTGGAATCCCCTTTTCCCTTAAGTTAATCAGCTTATTCCCACATTCATCTAAAATTTGACCAAGAGCACTTGCAACATTTTTCTTTCAGTAGTACAACAACACTTAATTTGTGGACTCCATTTTGGCACTAGTTCTTTACTTGTTATAATCATCTATATCATATATTGGTTTCTATGTTGTTGTGTTTTAATTCCGTTGCAATATCTTGTGTCGGTTTTGTTCATCAAACTCCTAAAAAATAACTCATTCATCACCATCTCACTAGGCCTTAACAACCCCTAGCGTCTACCCCCCTTAGCTTCTTTAGGAGTTGGCCTAAACGGAGGAGTCAAGAAGAAGGTGACAGCTTTGACTCAAGACTTGCCCCCAAGGACACACCGAGTGGCTTAAAGATTGCTGCCATGTCCCCTCCCTAGGTGTGTGAAAGGCGACAACGTTTTCTAGTGCCGTTGACGAGGGTAAATCTCTTTATTCCCGGAGTATGACTTGTGTTTTCTTCTTTTTTGTTTTTTCTTTGTTTGATGAATAGTTAGAGTAGATCTTTAATTTTAATCTGGCAATTCCACTGAGGTTTTTCAGTTTTTATTTTTACAAAGAAAAACAAAAAATATTTTTGTGAGTTTTTAAATGTATATTTTTATTCTCACATGGTGACTCTATTGAACGGAAAAAACCCTTGTTTCTCAAAAAAATTGTTGAGATTGATTGTGTGTAGGTGAGCCCACGTAACAATAAAATTTAAAGCTCAACTCCATTTTTTAGTTCCAGACATTCTCCATGATTATTGATTCTTGATATGGATATTCAAAGAATAGAAACTGTTGCTAAGGTTTCCCGTGATTGTCCTCCCATTGATTTCTCTAGGATCCCTGGCTTTCCTAATCATCCTGTTAGTGAAACTGATGGTAGGACGAGAATAAGAGGAACTAGTCTATTTCTTACATAAGGATTAACCCAAAGGAAAACATGTACAAGAAACTTAACACCAAATCCATTTCACTATTTCAAATGCAAGTCTTACCAAGTAACCAATACAAACCATGAACACCAATGTAAATGCTACCACAGATACAATTTGTCTACCAATACAAGTAAAACACATCCATGATATACCTCAAGCCATATATCTACTCAGAAATTGATGCTTACCCTGCAATCACTCTGCATTGGAACTACATGGCAAAGGATAACGCATCATGAACTGACTACCCGATTGAAATTGAACCACGGCATAAACATGTATACCACAACATGTGGTGAAGAGGGATCCATAATGATAAGGGTGGCCCTTGTTGTTGCTGCCCTTTAATAGTCTAGTTGAACTAATAACTATCATCCATTTGTCAATATCTCTTGTATGGTAATCTCAAGTGTAAGGACTGGCTCAGAAATGACATCTAGTCTGAAAAAATAGATAGTAGCTCCTGTTACCACCTAAGTTGTACTTGGTGGTTTTTTCAAGTGAGTCGTCAAGGTTTGAACAAGCACACTTGTTCATGATTAGAGTTCAAAAGTTCGCCAGGATTTTTCTAGGAATCTTTTCGAAAAAAATTGTAACACATGTTTATACCCCCTTAAGGAAATTGTAAAAAATGTCCTAGCATATAAATTTTTATAAAAGGCTCGGCTTCCCAGACTTAAGCATCAAGCTGACTAGCCCAAAGTGTTTTTTCCCATGGTTATTATTGGTTGTTGAACAAACGACTAATAATTTCTGAGTTTTTCACTCACACCTCCAAAGTTGGGGTAGTCGTCTTGGTGTTTCGGCATTAAGAGGTTATTAGAGCCTTCGTGTCGGTGTTTTTCAACATGCTAGGCATTCAAATTGAGTCGTATGGACATGTTCTAAGCCCCCCTAGAGTTTCTTCATTTTCCGAGCAAATAATTTTTTCCCGTTTTTTAAACCATTTTTAATGGTTTAATTAAAAAATTTCAAAATGTAATAAAAGTTAGATACGGAGTCCATTTCTGACGTGGGGACACTCGTTTTCACACTCGAATCATCCTCTTAACCCCAGGGACCACTTTCCAAATCAGTCGGGTGACCAAAACACCCCGTGGAGCATTATTCAGCTAAAGATACATTAGAAGGGCATTTTAATGCTAGATTACATCAATTTGGCACCATGGTCAAAGTTTGAAAAGGTAAAAAACTAAAATATTAGTGAATGGGGTGACATGGCATGGTTCCCCCTAAGCTTGCGATCCTCTTCAAACTTGAAGTATTGTATTAAAACATAACATATCAAACTTTGACTATGGTTTATGAATAGAGCTCACGTGAAATAAGGGTGACGTGAGCCTTCACGCTAGCAAAGTGGAGGCTAGCGAATGGGGAGAGGGGGATGGACCCCCCCCCTCACTTTGAAGCTTTTTTTTCAATTAAACTTTGGTTTATTTCTTAATGATAGCGCATGCTATATGGTGACATCACCCACCAACTTTTGAAGCTCACACGTGAGGGAGTGAAGGAGACGTGAATGTTGGTGAGTGGTTTGGTTATGTGTTGGATGGTTAGAGAGTTGGGTGAGTTAGGTGTGAGAGGTGTCATTCACCTCTTGAGTTCTTTTTCACTTCAACTCAGTTTGACTTAGTTCAACTCAAATACACTCTAGGTTTATTTTCAGTGTTGGTGGTGCCCCCTAGGGGCCTACTCTAGCTATATATAAAGCCTCTGCCTCTCTCACAAACTAGTTGGGTCTTGAGAAGAGACCGCAAGCTATTGTATTTGTCATGCTTTTGCTATTTTCTTAATAATAAAAAGAAGCTTTGGAGGCTAATGGTGGTGTGCTACTTTGTGTGGGCTAAGATTGTCATGTTCTATTGAGGTAAAACTGTGTATTTGTCCAATTTTCTTGCATTATTCTTGGTATAAATCTTGCCTATAAGGATTTCTCTAAATCAGTAGGAATAGAAATTGAAAATAAGTTTACGTTATTTTCTATGTTGTCATGTATGATTAGAGGCCAAATAATGCATGTTAATAAGTTTATTGACATGTGTTATTAACTTCTTTTTTGTATATGTTTCAAGATCTCACAAATATTGCAAATTTTTTTTTGTTGAGTTTCAGGATTCCTAGAGTTGAAGAGGTGTGGATCTAGTTTGACTCCACCCCACTTCAAACAAATACGAAGACATAGCCCCTCGGCATTTCACTACGAGGTTTCCAAGCAAACCCTCCGCAGCAGTACACTCTTTCTCTCTCCTTTCTCTTATTTAAAATCAATATTCCGTTCGGTTCCGTATCTTGTTTACTTAGATCTATGCATTAAAATATAAATCTTTGTTTAGATCTAATGTTTTCAAGATTTAATAGCTCAGATCTAGCAAGTGCTTAAGTTCTCATCTCATTCAAAGTAGATCTGGCATAAGAAATTTATTTTTTGCAAAGGAATTGTAGGAAAAATCTCTAGCTTGCATAAAATAGTTTTTCTTTAAATTCTAATGATATATATCTTCCAAAAAAGTGCTAAATATTATTGGATGCCCAAAAAGCGGGCCAAGATCCCAAGGAAAGCTTTCCTTCGTTAATTTTCGCATCTTTTTCACCTAGTTTTAACTTCGATTTTTTTCCACTTTTTTTTGTGTTGTCCAAAAACACTTTTAAAGTGTTTTTGGGCACTTTATACTAATTAAAGCTTGCTGGTTTTTAGCAGGTCTGTCCAAAAAGAGGAGGAGGTGCTGTCCGAAAATCACCATCCGGAGACCCCCAAGGGTTTCCCCATCTTCCGTGATAAAAGTATCTGAGTATAAGTCTGATTCAAAATAATTCTAGATTAGTATTGTTATGGTTCTTTACTGTTGTTATCTTCTGTACATTATTTTATAACATTGTTATTGTACATGGCATTTGGCAAATCATCTCAAGGACCAACTTTAACGCAATGACCAGTGGAATGTTAAAGTTGAAAGAGAAGAAAATTATGTTTGATTTCATTGTGGTTTAAATTTATTAGAGCAGTACTATTATGAATCTTGTTTCATAGTTCTGTTTATACATTTAAGTATATTTTTTATGTTAAATTTAAGCTAACCCTAAAAAATTAACAGACGTTTGTAGCTACATGAGGCATCCTCACATGAAGTTGGCCTAGTGATGAGAAGCAAGTCAGCCCAGTCAAGAAGAAAGACAAGTTGGCCTAGTGAAAAAGTCAGCCAAAATCAACTATAAATAAAGGTGACGCCCTTCTCATTTAACACACTCAAGCAAGCTCGCTCAAGTCAGCTGAAGAAGTGCACAAAAGAGAGAGAAGACTAATTCTTGGGTTGTAGAAGAATACTTCTAGGTTTGCTATTGTTGGAGAGTTTCCTCCTTTGTCTCTAGGGTTTGTCTAGAGCTTGTCTATGTGATGATTCTTGTATCTGGATGTACTATTGTATCTTGAACCTATTTCTCTAAATAAGAAGAAGGTTGCTAGGTTTTCTCCCTTGTGGTTTCCCAGGATAAATCTTTGTGTTTCTGTGCATAGTTATACTTTCAGTGATCCTTATTTGTTGTCAAAGTTGAAAGAGATGAAAATTATATCTTAAAATTTAACATTAAATGGGCAAATATTCCACTTATTTATACATTCGTGCATATCCATCCCATGTTTTCAACAAATGGAACAAATAAATATCATGCATTTGATTCTTACCAGCATTCCCAGGAATTGTCCATGGAGTTGTGGTCCAGATAGCCAAGCCCACATTGGGAAAAATATCTTTCAGAACAGTAGGGGAAGTTTCAGGCACATTAACCAGCTTGAAAACCGCATAGACACTTTTTGATGTATGGCCCTCAGGGTACTGAAAAGCACACAATAAAGAACTTCAACAAAAGATTTAGAAATTGACATTTAGATGAACTTTCCTTACATTAGCAACAAAACACAGGATCTAGCAATTTCAATTTTCTAAGGAAAATGTAAAAAGATACACCTATGATTACTCAAATCTATTAGATTAAGAGTTCACGGCTCTGACAAATGCAATAGAGAAGGTCTGAGTCAAACCTTAACTGACATGATACATCTTAGCATGAACATGCCGCATACTTCCCAGATCCAGTCAACACAAGAGACCTAAACTCTATGACTTACTCTCTTTGAATATAAAAACACAAAAAAATACTATTATCTTACATGTTACCATAGTAATTATGTCGTATGCCAAAATGACTTCAAAATAAAAGACAGATTATAAAAATCAGGAAACATTACACCATAAAGTTGAGCATTACACAATTACACAAAAAAGAGGAGAATTACACAATATAAGTATTAACCCGCGAGAAAAAGGCAGCATTATAGGGTAACAACATATAAATATCCAATTACAATGGTGCAAGGAAAGCTTAAAATATTCTATTGCCACACAATTTCAACATCCTTTGTAATTTGTTGGATCACTCTTTTCTGAAAATTTTGTCAATATCAGTGCACTGGATTCATAATACCTAGCCCATTGCAAATAACGTCCAAAAAAACTGAATTATCCACTATCTGCGATTATGCTTGAAGATTTCTTGCCCTTATAGTCACTCCATCCCAAGAAGACGTGATCCACTCCCAAGCATCATTTTCAAGGATTTATTGAAGGTCAGTTTGATACTTTGACAGATTGGTATCATTTAAAGTGGACGTGATTGAAGCAAACATCCTCAAAGCCTGGTTAATAAACAGGAAACTTTGTGATTGAAATTGCTGTTCAACTCCCAATCATCATTTTAAAGAATTTATTGAAGGTTAGTTTGATACCTTGACAGATTGATGTCCTTTAAAATGGACGAGATTGAGGCAACCATCCTCAAAGCTTAGTTAATAAACAAGAGACTTTGAGGTTGAAATTGTTGTCACAAGTCTCACCTTAAAGGGACCCAGTCTCACACACAAATCAGCAAAGCCCTCTTGTATCTCTTGAGCAAGCAAAGAGTATTTACATGACTTACATATCAGTCTTTGAAACACACAATAACAGATTTTCATTTAGAATGTCCTTAATTCGTATTTAGGAAGTTTATTGAAAATTAATAAGTCATCTGACATCAATCTCACAACTCGTCCAAAGAACTACTAAAGGGTTCGTTGTTATATATATATATATATATATATATATTGTCCATGAGGCGTAGCTCAGGTGGTTGGGAGATTTGGTTGTTGCACTCCCCACCCGGGTTCGAATCTCACCGGGGACATTTGCTCCTTGGGAGCCCTTGCATGTTAATGAAATATTAGGCTGGTGAGCCGTTGATCGTGAACCCTCTCAGGGGTAGTTGCCCAAGTTCATGTATACTTGCCAAGTGAGTATAAGAGATATTTTCCAAGGTGGATGTAGCCATGGTGTAAACAGGGCTTTTGTGGTGAACCACCGTGTAAAAAAATTAAAAAGAAAAAAAAAAAAAAAAAAAATATATATATATATATATATATATATATATACATATATATCTTAACATTAATATTAATAATAAATATTAGTAGATAATTAATGATTAATTGTTATTACAGAGTCATGACTTTATGTTGGAAAGTCACGAATGAACTTATATAAGACCAACCCTTGTAAATGTAAATCATCATCGAATATTTATCAATTATATTAATATTATCCTATGTCACAGGGTTCACCGTCGGGTTCGGCGAACCTAAAAAAATTTGAAAAATTCGTTGAGGTTCGCCGAACCTGATAAAACGAACCTAAGAATGCGCAGGTGTAGGGCTTAGGGCACGCGGGTTTTATCATTTCGACGTTGTTTTCGTGTTTTGGACTACAGCATTCCAGTTTTCGTGTTTTGGCATTCCGGTTTTCGTCTGAAGTTTACCTCCCGAGCTGAAGCCTGAGCTGCAATCATACCTCTAACACCGACGACGCAGTCTTCTCCCAGCTCGACTTGCAAGTTGCAGACTGCAACTGACGCCACGGCCCGCTGATACAGTCTTCTCTCAGCTCCCGAGTCCCGACCTGCAGGCTGCAGGCTGCAACTGACACCACCGTTGGGTTCGCGGAGCTGCAACTACTCACTGGCTCTGTGCTGAGTCTGCTGACCACGGTCCACGACGACGCGAAGCTCTGCCCAGTGCCTCCGATCCGAGCTCCTAGCTTTGCCTCCGAACGGTGCTGAGTGACGAGTCTGCTAACCAATTTCCTTGACGACCCAGGCTCCACCGCAACTGCAGTCTGCAAGCTACAGGCTACAACCTATCCTCCACGGCAAGTCGGCAAGTCTGCAACGATTTCTGAGGTATGTATGTAATTTTTTTTTTTATATAAATTTCACACAATCTAAATTATTTATCTGAATCTCTATTTTTATTGTTATAAAAAACAAATTTATATTGTTAACAAAAACAAATTTAAAACAGAGATAAAAAAACAAAGAAATGAACACTAATAAAAAAATATTCAAGTCTCAAATGCATGTACAAATGCCAGCCCATAGTTGTAAGAGTGAGTTGTTGGTATTGTTCAATTTGTTCCTGCATTTGTCCTTTATCACACATGGGCATATAATCAAGCAGCTTTACTTCTATTCATTGATATGGTCAAAGCAGTCACAATTCTATATATTTTTTCATTACTCTGAGCATTAGTATGCTCAGAGTTCAATATGTGATCTGTTCTTCTGTTGTTCCTATTTAATAAAGCTTTATACAACCTGGTGGAAAGGAGTGATATTAGAGCATAAGTTTGCATTTTTTATTTATTTAACTTTCTTATTTGTCCATCTCACAAAAACGTTTGGGTTGTAAGTTGTAACTCCAATATTGGTTCATTCCACTTTGATACATCATCACACAAATCCTGGCCTAACTTCTACATTGTGGGCAGTTGAAAATAAATAATTCACAAAGACTCTTGTGGTCTAATCATCAATATTCTGAATCTTGCCCTTCATTATCCGCGTTGTGCTTTCAACACTGAATCCTAAAACAGCTGGACTTACTTTCTTGCCTCTCTTGCTTTTCTTCTTACCCCTTTTTGCTGAAGCATCTAAATCATTGCCAATTGAAGAATCTGAGTCTCTGCCAGATCTAGAATCCAAAACAGGCTTCCTAGTTTGGACTCTGAATGTCATTAATGTTAGCACGTTGACTCTGAATCATCATGCTACCTTGACCTTGAACATCTTGATGAGAAAAGGCCATTTCAATGCCATCTCCAGATAAAAGCTCCTTATATTTAAGAAATTTATCAATAAATACAGAGATAAAGAACACTAATAAAAAAATACAGAGATAAAAAAACAGAGATAACTGTAAACTTTAAAGAACACTTATAAAAAGAACAGAGATAAAAAAAAACTGATTTAAAATAGTGTTAAAGTATAAATTTATCTCTGTTAATATCAATTTATCTCTATTTAAATCTATCTCTGTTTTAATTTTATTTTTTTAACTTGAATTGTTCATGTCAATTTTTATCTAATCATGAATGATATTGTCTGCAATTCTGAATTGGAACTTAATTTATGAACAAAACAGTGCAGACACCTTTGCCATGGCACCTCGAAGATCAATAGCAAAAGGATGGAAATATGTGGACAAAATCAATGGGTCTGTTGAATTGGAACTTAATTTATGAACAAAACAGTGCAGACACCTTTGCCATGGCACCTCGAAGATCAATAGCAAAAGGATGGAAATATGTGGACAAAATCAATGGGTCTGTTGGTAGGCACCTGAAATGCAAATTATGTAATGCAGAGTTTGTTGAGTCATTGACAAGAGTGATGGATCACTTACTGTCAATTAGTGCTGGCAGAGGAGGTGGTGTTGAGGGATGTCCAGGGGTGTCTACAGAACTCAAGGCAACTCTCCA
>LPNX010831986.1:216779-331760 GCA_001517045.1 Pseudotsuga menziesii
ATTAAAAAAATCAAACAAACAAATGAGAGTAAAAGACAGCGCATTCAAGCAAAGTTGGGAATGAATTACAGCCCCTTATCACCATTTTCTTCAAGCACTGTTGGAGTTGGAAGTTCANATTAAAAAAATCAAGCAAACAAATGAGAGTAAAAGACAGCGCATTCAAGCAAAGTTGGGAATGAATTACAGCCCCTTATCACCATTTTCTTCAAGCACTGTTGGAGTTGGAAGTTCATCTCAGGTTCTTCCAACAAGAGAGACCAGGACATTAAACTCTCTTTGGAAACTTGTACAGAAGCAGGAAGTTGATGATGCTTTGGCTAATTTGTTTTATAAATCTGCTATACCATTTAATGTGGCTAGAAGTCCTTATTTTATCAATGCATGTGCTAAGATTGCAGACTTTGGAAAAGGATATGTGTCTCCTAGTTCTGAGGCAATAAGGACCACTCCTCTCAAGAGGTCAAAAGAAAGGGTAACAAACAAATTGTTAAAGATCAAGGAGTCTTGGAAAGAAACAAGTTGCACAATTTTATCAGATGGTTGGTCAGATATGAATAACAGGCCACTGATTAATGTGCTGGTTTACAGCCCTAAAGGGGTATTATTTTTTAAGGTAATAGATGCTTCAAGACACAAGAAGACTTCAGAATATATTTTCAAGATTTTACATGAAGCCATTCTTGAAGTTGGGTAAAAAAATGTGGTTCAAGTTGTCACAGATAGTGCCTCAAATTGTGTGGGAGCAGGGAAGATGATAATGGACAAGTGCAATACAATTTATTGGACCCCTTGTGCTGCTCATTGCCTACATTTGCTATTGCATGATTTAGCAAAGTTTCCATGGATTAATGATGCAGTTCGAAAGGGGAAACAAATTTCCCACTTCATTTGTAACCATCACCTCACATTGAGTTTGTATAGGAGGCAAGCATCCAAAGAGCTACTAAGGCCTTGTGATACTCGATTTGCCACATATTATATTACTCTCAAAAGATTAGTTGAGGAAAAGATAAGCGTGAGAGGTGTTATTTGCAGCAATGAGTGGGAAAGCTCTCACCTTTCAAAAGAACCCAAAGGAAAGGAGTTGGAACAAATCATCTTAGGCAATGCTTTTTGGGAAAGTGCCATGAAGGTTTTAAACGTATGTGAACCAATTGTTGACATGCTTCGGATGGTTCATAGCAACACTCCTTCTATGGGTTTTGTTTATGAGGGCATGGACCATTGTAAGGAATCAATTGCAAAATCCTTCAACAACGTGGAAAATGAGTACATGGAAATATGGGAGATGATAGATGAAAGGTGGAAGATGATGCATAGTCCTTTGCATGCAGCAGCTTGTTATTTGGACCCCAGGTTGTTTGGGATTCAAAGACATAATGATGCTGAAGTAATGAGTGGCCTTTATGATGCTATTGAGCGATTGGTTCCAGATCGAGAAGAATCTAGCAGGCTTAGAGAGCAACTTTGGGCATACATGATGGAAGAGGGGATATTTGGAAAGGCTTCTTCCATAGAGGATAGGATCAAAATTCCTCCAGGAAGATGGTGGCATTTTTATGGAGCAGAGACACCTGAATTGCAACACTTTGCGATTCGTGTTTTGAGCCAAGGATCAAGTGCCTCTCCTTGTGAAAGGAATTGGAGTAGCTTTAATCACATCCAAACCAAGAAAAGAAACAGGTTATTATCTTCAAGGTTGGAAGATTTGGTCTATGTGCGCAGCAATTTACAATTGGCCTTAAGCAGTTTGGCCAATGATTCTTCTAGCTCCTATCACCCATGATTTGAGCCTATTCCTAGTGTAGAAGAAGATTTTGGCGTTGATGGTGACCGTGACAATGATGATGATCCTCATGATGATGGCGCTCCATATATTGACAATGATGACTATGAGGATCACAATTCTAGTGCCTTTACCACCCCATGTGCTCTTGATGATTTAGAGCTTTATGATATTACTAGTAGGCCACAAGAATAGAAGTTTGATCATATTTTAAGTTTTCTGAAACAAGTTCAAGGCTGATAACTATTTGACATTATGGATTTCCTTAAATTTTGAAACATGAAGACTATTTATACTTCATTTTGCAATATGTAGTTTTATAATGCAATTTATGTTTGGAGTCTGATCATGTGCAACTTTGCAAGTGTTTATGGGATAAAATGTTTTGCAATATGTTGTTTCATAATGCAATTTATGTATAGAATTTGATCACATCCAAGTGTTTATGAGATGAAATGTTTAGATCTTGATTATATTTTACATTTTCTGAATTTACAAGTATTTACAAGTATTTTATTTATTTTTTCTGAAAAATGTATATAGACGAACCTATGCCGAACCCCATCAAAAAATTCAAACCCAAATCGAACTTGAAGCTCGCCGAACCCGAAAACGAACCCGAACTGTGTGACATAGATATTATCCATTCTTGGAGTTTTTAGCTTATCTATGCTGGTTATTTTTATAAGAAATGGATTTCTCTCTTTCATTTGTATCCAAGGCAATCCAAAGTCCAGATTCCAAACTAGAGTTGTATCACCCTACAACCTCAATGATTTTACCATAGCTAGTACTGTAAGTAATTTAACAAACTAAAACAACTAAGGTCTCAAAGTACTTGTAAATGCAAGTCACCTAATAGTTTTATGGTTACATTCAAAGTGGTTTCACCATGTTTTTGGTGCTTCATGGGATTTGGGGTACATGGTGTATGATTAGACCTAGATGGTCCGAGATGGATTTGCACTCGGGAAATGGTATGTGATGGATTGATACAATTCAAATGACTTACTCAATTGTTGCTTGGACTTAGTTGGGTGTTTGTTTGGCATTCTTCCCTAGGGCGTTGGAGTTCTTTTGACGGCTTGGGTAATGCCCTTCATGATGGCCACATGGAGAGGGTTGCTTGCTTGGAGAACACCATACTTAGGAGGAGTGTTTTGCATCTTGGAGGAAGACATTGTTGCCACAAAAATGAACACTCTACCGCAAAGTCTCATAATAACTTCTAGCCAAGTGTAACTAAGGAAACTTTACAACTGTCTCCTAAGTAAAGTTTCCCTTCACTTTAAGTGACGAAAGATAATCCTACACTAGGGTTGGATTCCTTAAAGTAACTAAGGTTTGTTTGATTGATTGAGTGATTTGAAGATCCCTTAGATAACTTGTGAAAGGTTGTGAGTAAATTTCGATTAGTGAGTTATAGTGTTTTGAGTTGCATTTAAGTGTAAACAAGACTTCAAGCACAATATGATTAAGCACAATTGACTAAGATCACAATGATTTACTTGCTTGAACCAAAAGATAACATGAAATTGGAACATAACATGAAACCAAGAAACATGTGAATACCCCATCAAATAGATTTCACCAATCAAGTAGAGCATCCAGTTGATTTGAGTTCCTGTAAAAACATGTCCAACCTATACCTCTGCAAAACTCCTCTAACACAATACTTACAGTTGGGAAATGTCATCCCTCTCACGTTCCATGATATTAAGTAGTGCTTCTGCTTCATTCCGACATGTATGTGTATCCAAGGCTACTGAAACAGTTGGCCATTGCAAAGTCTACCCTCAAGGAATACGAGGGTCCACTAACTGGACTATCGCATCGTTCTACGACTTCCACTACAGGATAATATCACTGGTTGTCTTATCAACATGAACAGTAGAAGAGATCACCTTCTGCTTTGAAGGCTTAACCTACCACCTGTTCAATCTCTATGCTTCCACTATCCATCTATCGATCCTTGACCTTCACCCCGAAACCTCCTAAACGAATAAAACTAGGCTACCCACTAGCCAACAAGGAGTGAGAAGACAAAGTCCTACTGGCCCCACCTGGAACTCCTGTATCTCCAATTCCAATACCTATGGTAAAGCCTGAACCAATCCTAGTATGTAAGCCCGTGCCAGGCCCTCAAGGCTCAAACATCCATACTGTCACCACCAACTCCATTCCCAAGCCCACCAGAGGTACTGCCATGAAAACCTGCTCTATCGTAGCCTCCTCCACCGAGACCTGTCCCAAAAATGACCCCACTACCAACCCCATATTTGGAAGCCACTGAAGTACCACCCTGACCTGAACCTAAAACAAAGAGAGACATTGCCTCACAATTATCATCCCATAGTCATGGTCAACTGAGGACAATCACAAATCAAAGCCTGACATGCAAAACAAGCATTTGGGAGGTTCAAGTATCACACTTTTTCCTATCTCATTCCATTTATATTGAAATAAAATGAAAGCAGGTAACTTCCTCTTCAAGTACACCTTAAAACAAAAGCTTTGAAGGAGTTATATCTACCATCTAGAATAAGCACTTTGTCAAACCGGCTAGCAAACATATCAACAAACGGTCGCATGTCAGCCAAAAGGGAGGGGAACTCTATCGACAGTGCATAGTTAGCCTAACCATGTCCTCAAGGATGAAATATGCCCTCCAAGACTGAACATAAGCAAGGAAGCCAGCAATATTCAACATACCAAACTGCAATACGTGATGAGCAGCCGCATAGGAGTTTAACAAAAGACACGCATATTTCACATACGAGCTCCATTAGGAGTTCAACGAAATGCTCTTGGCTTCCCAATTCAGTAATGTCCATGGATTAATTACTTCTTCATTCGGCACATGATGCAGAAAAAGCAGAATAACCCCTCATGTCTCGAGCTGCATGCACCCTTCAAAGTACTCCTTGTTGTCTACAAGGAAAAAATTGAAGTCATCCTGATGGGTATTTTTTTAATCATAAATTTTGGACTATAATGAGTCTGCACCTCAAGCAGGCAGTTGGACATAAGGACTTTCCAGGCTATTCATTTCATCTAATAGTTGTTTCAGACCGTGATTGTTGAGTAAAATTTGAGTTCAATACCCTATTCATGAGGTTTGTAACTTCCGATCACTGCTTGAGGTTCTTGGATACAATATTCTCCAGTCTCATCAAAATTGATTCAATCTGTGCTACCCAAATGAAAAGCTTTGTTGAAGAGAGAGGATTATCTACAAGCAATGTGGTTGTTGCACCGTGAAAGTGCAGTCTTCCAGCTCGAATGGACTTCACTCCTTTGTTGTCTTCTCTGTCACCTGTTAGTAAAACTCCTTTTAGCTTTGGATAAGCACCCAATTCATGTTTGAACATGGTCAAGGTCAACAAGAGTTCAGAGGGAGTCAAGCCAGGATTTGGGGGGTACATGGGGGATCAGGATAGGGTCAGGGGAGGGGGTGAGGCCGTCACAGGATTGTGGTGAGACTGAGAAAACAAAACAAGAAAGTGGGTGCGGGGAGATCAGGATAGAGGCTGACGAGGACAGGGAAAGAGGGAGAGTTCTTAGGGCACCTTAGTCCTTACCAACCTCTATGTCACATTCAAAGCTCTGCTTCTACTTGTATCTTGGTTAATTTTCAATCAAACAATACAATCCTAGTTCAAAAACACTCTATTTTTAATCCTTTTCTTGTTAATAGCAAAATCATAAGGCTGTATACATCTATTTTGTTTTATATGACAGCAATTGTACATTAGCCGGATATTATAGACTAAAAAGTCATGTACCTCTAATTCAGCTTCAGCAAGTGCAGTCTGTGAGGAAGGACTCCAATGAACCGGTTTCCGACCTCTATATATGTGGCCTAGAAGAACCATTTGGCCAAATACTTCAATCTGATTGAAATATAAAATGATCAAAATAATCAGATATTCAGTAGTTTCTTATGCATAGCACATAAATTGAACTGCACTATAGTCTATAGTATATACCTTTTATTGATTTCAGAGTCTTAATTTCTATTAAGAAGCATATAATCTTTGCATGTCTGTAATACAAGAAAACAATTTTATAGAGGAAGAGAGATATTTCTCAAGCAAAATGCAACAATTAGGAAAAAGACTAATTGAACAACATCTGTGTAGGCCATCAGTGTATAAATTACTACTTAAATTATGAAATTCATTCCTCCTGATAGTAGTAAATTATCTTTGAAATAGTCTCCTGAGCGAGAGAGAGAGAGAGAGAGAAATCTCCTGTAAGAAGTCAACACATTAAATACTTGGAGAAATGTTTAAACAGAAAAGCTAGGGCTTGTTAGCACTAATTTTAGTCCTGAAAATCGCCACGGAGAAATATCTCATGTACTATGGTACTTATATCTCATATCTCTGGGCTTGAGCCTTTCTCACTTGGGACATACAAATAGCTAGGGAAATATGGTGGTTAGAGATAAACAGTTGTATACATCTAGCAACTATGACCGATATTCAGATCCATCAAATCCATGAATTTATAATTTGGCAGAGAAAAAAAGATTTGAAAACATACCTAGGGGTCAATAGCACTAATATTAGACCTGTAAATAGAAAGGGAGATATGTATCGAGGTACTTAGATATCATATCTGTGCACTTGAGGAAGTCCTTCCTCATGTGGGACTTGCAAATAGCGAGGAAAGTATGGCAGTTAGAGAGAAACAGTTGTTTACACCTAGCAACTATAACCAATATTGATATCCATCAAATCCATAAATATACAAATCTGGCAGGGCAAAGAATACAAAAAATGATTTGAAAACATGACATTTCACAAAAAATGGATTTGTTCAATCATTTGTCTATTACCAGATTCTAAAACAAAGTATCCACTGATAGTTCCTAAAAAAGGAAAGAGAAAAAAAACAGGAAACACAATTTTTCACGGATCGGAGCAACATGCAACCAGCAGACCTTCAGAGTATTTCAGATCATAGAGCTGTGAGACCTCCGGTCTCCCCTCGAACCCCCTCCCCCCATCCGGAGTGGCCAACAAACCACTTTGAGCTCAATTTCAGAGGCAACACTGTGCCTGCATCTGCCTAAGTCCACTGTTGACACGAATTTCAGAGAGAATAAACACTTGAAAACGTGTCATAATAAAAGAGGACGTCAACCTGCTATTTATACTGGTATTTCTTAATAATTTACTAGGCCGACCTATCCTTAATTATATGTTTTATTTTAAAATTCTTTTGGAGTACTTTATGGAGACGACCTAGCATATGTTTAATTTCCTTTTGTTTGTGCCACCCTCAAAACTTTAACTCATAAATTGATCAAGCTCCACGTCAAGGAGTTAATAATTACCTCCATAAAGTTAGGGTCACCACAAAATTGCTAATTGGATCTTGTATATATAAATATATTGTTTTAGTAATTTCCAATTCCTTTTTGACTGGAAGAGGGCTTCTTCAAGTGCAACCGTCCTCTGATCTCGTAGTATATAGGTCATCTGAAGATAAAGTGCGACTCAGTTTCCACTTCCTGTAGATGACATAATTGGCAGATCCTATCCGGGCTATTAATCTGGTAGTTTGTCTCTACCTGAAGTCTATGGAATCCTACTCTGAACTGTCCGAGAGGGATCCGATGAACAATTGTTTTGAGCCAGTGGAATAGGTAGGTGGCCATCGATCTCCATCTGGATCAACTTTCTTGCTTCCCCTCATTGTTGGTCAATGTTTTCCTTGCTCCCCCTTGCAGTGCAGTGGACAACACCTGCTTGTTGAATTTTCACCAAGGAAGTATTTGTCCACTCATGCCTTGGGGTGGACAAGGACACTTTAAAATGTGGTCCCTAGTCTAATTAAAAGGTGAGAATGACTTTATGATAAAGTGACCTTTTAATAAATGTTTGAGTTTATATTTTAAACATGACTTTATGAGTATTAAGGAGGGTGTGCATTAAATTTTCAGTATTAATTAAAAAGTGATTTTTTAATGAGGAAATGAGATGGGCCCTAGATCTCATGTAGTTGGCTTTTAATCTAAGACATTGATCTCAAGGTGGAAGTTACTCAAACAAAAAGGGCTTGGGAAAGGAAAAGTGACATCATTATTCACTTTCACGTGAGAGAATTTTGAGAGAGGAGCATGAGAAGAAACAAGGGTTATGCAGTGGAAGTTACTCAAACAAAAAGGGCTTGGGAAAGGAAAAGTGAGATCATTATTCACTTTCACATGAGAGAATTTTGAGAGAGGAGCATGAGAAGAAACAAGGGTTATGCAATGGTTATGCTTCTCCTCCTGTACCTGAGGAACTCCAATGACAGCGTATCTCAAGTGCCTCATTGCTCCATGGTGTAAGTGTGCCATCCTCCTAGCCAAAACTCACCCTGACTGTTGTCGCTATTGACTAGAGCCTTTGCAAGCTCAAAGTGTAGTCTATACACTTTCCCGCTCCTGATCCCAATCACCCGATCCAAGCTCTGATCTGACCCCTTGGGCCTAATATACACTCTATGCTCTCGGAATTTCAATTGAAATCCCTTGTCCCCCAAAGTGGAGACTGATATGAGTTCTTGATCAGCCCCGGAACATATAACACATCAGCAAAAATGAGGGGTTTGTCAGACTCCCTCTGAAATGAAACAGTGCCAACTCCCTGCGCTTGACACTGTGCATCATCACCTAGCCCAACGTGGATACCTTGTCCACTCTCTTACAAGTCCTTGAAGAATCTCTTCTGTCAAGTCATGTGACTAGATGCTCCACTGTCGATGTACCATATACTGCTCCCTGTGGTGCTTTCCATGCAAGCTATCAAGCAAAACTCCTCATCGAAGTTCCTTCTAAACTCATCCACCTCTGCAGATACAGCCATCTAAGTGTTACTCTTCTTCTTCCTGTCTAGGCACTGGGAGGCAAAGTGTCCTTGCTTGTGGCAGATAAAACATTTGACCTTTGATACGTCAAGGTTCTTCTTACCATCCTTCTTCCTCTTTGCCTTACCCTTGCTCTTCCCTATAAGGGCTAGAGCATCCTCATCCACAATCTGTGGGGCACTGTTGGATGAGCCTGATCCTTGACGCATGCGGGTCTCCTCCTGCACAAAGTCATCCCACAATCTTTGCAATCAAGGAGCTTCTCCCTAGCCACCACACCTTTTACCATAGTGGAAAAAATCGTAGATTTTTCGGCGATGTCCCGAAAAATCGCAATTTTTTTTGGTTGCCGATTTTTCGGCCCGAAAAAATTGCGATTTTTTCAAAAAATCGGATCGGATATCGCAAAAAATCGGCAAACATTGGGGAAAATCGAGAAAAAATCAGGAAAAATCGAGAAAAAAGCAGGAAAGATTGAGAAAAATCGAGAAAAATCGGCAAATAGGGGAAAAATCGGTAAGGAAATTTTGACCCTATTGAAGTACAAAATTTGCATTTTTTAATGCTTGCCACGGTTTGCCAATTTTTTCGCCGATGTTGCCGAGAAGATGTTTTTTGGACCCTCGCCGATTTTTTGCCGATGCTGATTTTTTCTACTATGCCTTTTACAAAGGTGTCCCATGGTTTAGAGAAGCCATTGAGGGCTATCCAAACTAGCTCCACATCCTCAGTCTTAGAGCCAACAACTCCAAGCTCATCTCTGATCTGTGTGAGTTTTGTGAGATACGGCACAACTCTTCCCTTGGCCATCCTAGTATTGCGCATCCTCTCTTGCAGCACCATCTTCCATTTCTCGTACTTGCTTTGGTACTGACTCTCCAAAGTTGTCCACATCTCTGCTACGGTCTACTTCCCAGAAAGGTGAGGGACTATATGGTCCTTCACTCCATCCATGATAATCAACATGGCTCTGGAATCAATCTTCTTCCAAGCTACTAATTCTGTTGGATCTGTGGGCTTAGCTTTCGTGGAGTCAATGTGCTATTATGCATCATTGACATCCAAGATCCTTGTGATCTTTCCTTTCCATGTAGGAAAGTTCTGATGCCCCTGGACTCTATCCTCAACTCTCAATTGTACGGCCATACTGAAGTGTACCTGTCAAACCCTAGATCTAGTAGTCTAGGTTTCTGTCTTCCAATAGATCTGCCCCTGATCTATAATTGTTGTTGCAAATCTCTTAGGTTTAGCTCACCAAAACTCTAATACCATGTAAATTTTCCTTTAATATTCAAACTAGGGCTAAACAATGTATTCAAAATTTCTACTGATAACCACACATGAATATATTTCACAAGTATGCAGCGAAATATAAAGTAATGAGAAATAAATCACATCACAGCACAATATTGACAATATTATTTTGGGTATGGAAACCCCCGGAAAAACCCAAGATGGGAAAACCGGTGCAACAGTCAGATATGGATTTTATTATAGAGAAAATATGGAACTTTTACAATCACTACTAATCACCCAAACCTGGCGAAGCAGTATCTGGCAGAATCACTAGACAACCCCAGCTAAAACCCAGCACAACTCTGCTCATCTGTACGGCCAGCAGTACGGACTCCCACACGTGCGGTACAGATCTGTACATTTGTACTGTTGTTGTACAAAATCCGTACAGTCTATACGTCAGCTGTACAAAATTTTGTGCGGTAGTACGATCTCTTGTACTACTACATGTTTAAGAGCTTGTAATACTACTTGTATCTTTCTTTATTTTATTTTATCTTAGTTTCGGCATTTTGAAAGAGTTGTGTCCACATTGTACTCATATTGGACATTAATAAAATTATCTTATCTCGTCTTATAAATTCTAATTTATGGCCATTTACCCACATAAATTTATGTATTATAATTTATGATCCTCATACAAGTTGGATACCCAACGCCTAATTGATCTAGTGTATATTGACTATGATATGATATCAAGCTATGGAAGAAGCAAATTGAGAAAATACCTGGTATGGATGCCATTCACTGGATGGGATTGACACCATTGTTGCATGGAGGGTGGAGTCTAAGAAACCAGTTTTGGAGGCAACCCCCGATTGGTTAGAAGTTGATACACAAGATAGGGTGGGAAGGGATGATGAGGAGTTCGAGAGTGTGCCATCGTCAGAGCCACCAGTTCCACAACCACAATCACAATCAGAGGGAGATAGACCCAATGGCAGCACTAGCAGTGGTAGAGGACTTGACTAGTTTGTCTAGAGTACATCAATTTCCATGGTCTTCTAGAAGACACCAGAGTCCACTACGAACCCCACCACCACCAGGCCCTTCTCGCTCTAGAGGAAAAACCATTACTAGAGAAATTAGTAAATTACCTTTGCCCGTAAAAGCGGTAGAGGGAATCAATATTTATTTACTTGATTTCATTGTATATGAGATACATTGATTGTATTTTTTGGTGATTCACGAGTTGAGGACTCGAGATTCAGGACACGATTCATTTTGATGTGTGATGTATTACTAGACGTCTTATACATCTTATATATCGTCTTTCTTTCCATATTCATGTGGGAATGTGTATATTTGATGTTATTCTTTCTTTATGTCTAAAAATTTGAAAAAAAAAAATATTTTTGTATTTTTAAGTTCGCCAATATACTGTCAATGTTTGCGACAATTTCCCTAATAAATCCAATACGTTGCTTATGGACCCTCGGCAATATATTTTCCGACACGATATTTGTAACTTTGATTTTGAAAGAATAATTGATGATCTTATCCATCCAAACCCTAAATCGAATTTGCTATTTTTGTTGAGCAAAAAAACCTAATTTGCCTTCCTTGTCCAATCATTGCGTAAGAGAAGCTCCAAAACCCCAGGCCAACCTCTTTGTCATTAGTTTGCATGAAATATATTTCTGGAGAGCATATTCTTCAAGGAAAATTCATGGGAGTATTTTTTGTTTTTGGCAGGGTTTATTTGGAGTTACAGTTATCCCTCTCCATTCGCATGCACTTTCATTATTCGAAGGAGAGATTGGTGGTCATAAAGGCAGCACATTAACTAGGAAAACATCATTATTTTGCACAGGTTTTATTCATATTTGAAAAAAGATAGCTACAGGTGTCCAAGAACAATGCTGAAGAGGAGGATTTCTGGTGGATTATAGACCTAACAAAGAGTTAAGATCAGTATTACAAGTCAACGCATTCATGAGAAATATGACAAGCAGTGCCTAAAACAATTTAGTGCACACCTGATCAGCATGCAGTGAGGTGCATTTTTGTGCAGGTACTATCATTAGAAATTGGTAAACAGCAGTGGGATCAGACTACAATGTTAACTTTTAAGTGAAGTTTATTTTTCGGAAAAGGAGAGACATGTTCTTGGCCACAATGCCTAATAAACATGAAGCTTTCTAGCTGAGGGATTTAGGAAGCATCTATTTTGTTCAAGTATGGATTCTAGTCCTAGATATGGATCAGAACAAAGAAAGGCCAAGATTGCTTGTGGTGACCTCAAACCCTGAAGAAGAGAAAGACAGCCAGACCATGTGCTTTAATTGCAGAGAAATTTAAGTTAGTCCCACAAAACAACTTGTTTCAAGGGGATGAAAGAAAAGGAGAAAGAATGTCACCAGGGAAGAATGACAAAGGATTTTCCCAGGGACAATAACCAATTCTTGCTTGACAAGCAGTACCTTGCATCCAAGCCTGTCACCGAGAAACATGATTCTGAAGCCATGGCACTTAGTAACCAAACCCATAAACCCCAAACTTGGGAGTAAGAAAGTAGCCAGCATTGCCCATGTCAATTGCAGTCTAAAAAATTTAATTGGAAAAGCACAACTTGATGGGCAAAGAGATATCCCTTACATCACCAATATAATGATATCTCACTGAGAAATACATATGGAAGATAAAATCACATGAAAGATCAATAACAACCTGTGCAGCTTCATATTCTGGAGAAAGTGTCAGATAAGGATTGTCCCAGTCTCCCCATACACCATATCTCTGCAATCATAAAAACAAAAGTAAGGACCTATAGCTAAGTTTCCTGATTCCTTCCATGAATGTTGTACTCGGAGCATGAACCATGTCTGTTGCTTCATAAGAAAGGGTGATCCAAGATCACCTCTAAAATCCTTTTTTCCAATCAATAATATAAAATTAAAGAATTAAGAGCTATTTCTAAATCAATAAAACAACAGGATAAATAAATCCTCCCTGTCTAGTAGATTCACCAAGACACTACTAAGAACCATAAGAAGTTAGAATGCATTTCAGCAAACCTTAAATGATCTCCTCTGAATATTGACAGTTTTCTTAGCAAATTCAGCAGCTTTCCTTCTTAGTTTCAATGGTGTGAGGTCCTTTCTTGCCTCTTGATCCATGGACTGCAATACTGTAAAAGTAAAGCATGAGTTAAATTCAGAAGACAAATGCAATTTATATACCAACATAAGCATTGCTATAAAGAGATTTGAAATCTGAGCCTCACAAACATTAAAAAAGATTCAACTCATCCAATTTACCAACATTACATGATTAAATGAATGAAAATATTCTATTTCACAACAATAATGCAGTTCTCAAGGTTTTTACCAATGCTTTTTAGTGCCCCCTTCAGTGGCCAGATTAGTGTAATTGTCAATTTTGTTTTTCTTAATTCTAATAAAATAGTCCTAATTAGCTTAGTTGGCATTTAATATTTTAATCCATACTTGGCATTATGGAGAAACACATAGCATAGATGCACATGTGCACCAACACTAGTTATACAGCTAGACTTGTGTGCACATGTGGGGAACCTTCTTTCTGGGAGAGAGCCTAATATGCTCGAAGTGGTAAGGTTAGATATCTAATGTTGATGTGCACCTTGGAGTCATGTAGTATGGGTTTGTTCTGTTTACTGTTAATGGTTTGTGTGAAGCTGCACCTTTTGTTTTCACTCTATGGTTCACTTGAATCTCTTCCTTAAGTTGAGCTATGTAGGTGAAAGTAAACGAGAAATATTCATAAGTGAAATGACACATAAATTTTAACACCTAGGCAAAATACTAGAAAACAATCTGGTGGGTTTTAAAAGGAAACCATGGAAGTCAAGACTAGGCCATAGCTACATCAGAACTGCTTTTAATTTAACCTCTGTGTGCTAAGCCTAAAGCTTTAATAATACAAATGCATACTAATCCATGGCAAGAATGAAATACGATATTACATATAAATAAACAATTATTGTACATTCCTAAATCTGCAAGTTATTTTCGGCTATAAAGCACAGAAAATGCTTGGGAACAACTTAGAATGATGAGCCCAAGTAATCCCCTTGCAGTCTAGTCCAAGGTGACTAATAAGGATCTAAAATATTCAAAGAATTTGCCTTTAAAAATGTGATCAACATACGCAAAGTAAATGACTTGAGCCTTGTCCTAGAAATGTAGTATGAATGAATCTTAGAAAATAAACAGGGAAAATAAAATAATGCTCAAATCCTACATATTCAATTCCTATGAAGATTGCAATAAAAGCAAGAGTAAACACTATAAGATAGAACTTCTCACACATTTGAACACGAATATGGTCGCCAACAGAGTAATCAATTTGATCTTTATTACCAAGGGTTGTAGAAAAAACAAAGCATCAAACAAGTGGGAACACATTAATGTAGGGTGAAGTCCTTGCACTTTCTACCAATTTAGTTTGGCTTTCTGCAACTTTTATTGCAGAAACATGGGCATATTATCGCAGATTTAAGAAGACTTTAACCGTTTTGAATTATACAATTATAAATTTGAAGCTAACACTAGCTGATATGAAGAATAAGTAGCATATCATTCAGTATTATAGTGTAGAATCGTAGATTTGCAAGTTTTTGTTGCAGATTTGATGTGCAGAAACATGGGCATATTATCACAGATTTAAGAAGACTTTAACCTTTTTGACTTATACAATTATAAATTTGAAGCTAACACTAGCTGATATGAAGAATAAGTAGCAGATTATTCGGTATTATAGTGTAGAATGGTAGATTAGCAAGTTTTTGTTGCAGATTTGATGTACCATATACCCCCAAGAGTTTGTAATCTTAGCCTCAAATCATCTAGGAATACCCTTCAAGGTTAGCAAAGCACTAACTCAAAGTGGAAGAGATTGTGTGAGGTGACATTGGCACTTTCCCTAAAGTTATCCACACACCTCTGGGTCCTTTCAACAAAGGTATTTCCGAGACATAACAAATCCCTGGAAAAGGATACTTGTCCTTGACTATGATCTTTTTGAATGCACAGTTATCAACACACACAGGAAATCCACACTTCTTTAGCACAAACACAATAGGAAATCTACAAGGGAACACACTAGGTTTAATCACCCCTTGGTCTAACAGGTGTTGCATCTGCTTCATAATCTTCTCACTCTCCATCACAAAGGTTCAATATAAACCAAGACTAGGCAAGGATCGATCTAGCAGCAGTTGTATCTCATGCTCAAATGGCCTCTTGGAGGAAACCCCTTTGGTTCTACAAAAACTACTTCATACTTGCTCAAAAGTTGATTTCAAATTTTAAATCACTTTTTTGTTATGTCATAATATTAGTGTTGACATGTGTTCTCTCCAAAGACTTATTCTCTTGTCTTCATTACCTCCCAAACCTGCACTTTAAGTGATTAAAGCCCTAAAACACAAGTGCAACATCAGGGGAACTAAGAGAGGTTCTCCATTCTCACCACCAATTTTATTACAGAAGCATGGGCATCTTATCACAGATTTAAGAAGACTTTAACCTTTTTGACTTATACAATTATAAATTTGGAGCTAACACTAGCTGATTCGAAGAATAAGTAGCAGATTATTCGGTATTATAGTCTAGATTAGCAAGTTTTTGTTGCAGATTTGATGTACCATATTCCCCCAAGAGTTTATAATCTTAGCCTCAAATCATCTAGGAATACCCTTCAAGGTTAGCAAAGTGCTAACTCCAAGGGAGTGATACACCAAATCCGGTGTAGCAAGAAAAACCTGAATCCGAGGTTTATTCAGAGAGATAATACATCTCTAAAATATTATATATGTAAAAATTGAATGATGATATTACAAATGGTTTGGACCTCCTATAAATATGGTTTGGCCATTAAATATGAGGAGTCACGTCCTCTTGTTAAATATAATTATGATTTTATTATTTATTACTTATTTGCAATTTTATTTATTATTTATATTTGTTACATTGCGACCCTCTTTAAGGTAAGCTTTGTCCTCTAAGCTGAATTTGGCGTTTTCATTTTATTCTGGATCTGTGTGGATGCTGATGTGATATGTGAGCTCTGGACTTATCTCTTTTATTTGATGATGATCCGGATCCTTTTCATGTTGCGAATCCTTTTGCTTAGGTCTAGAACCTTCTGAGCATGCGACCCTCTCTAAACATGAAGGCACTTAAACTTTGGTTATAAGTTAAGGTAGCGAATGGTTTAAAAGGAGATGACTATTGAATTTAAGCATTAGCATGAATACTTTAAAAATTTGCAAACTAACATATAACAAATGACAAGTGCAGTAAATAACATCAACACACTGAACACAAGAGTTTTTCACTGGGGAAACCTTTAAAGGAAAAAAACCCCAAAAGCATTAGTAATTCATCTTGTAAATGAGATGACTGAGTTCTTCAATGAATTCTCAAACCCTTATGGGTTTGTACCACGGATCCACAAGTTACAGAAGATAATTTTACAAAGAAAAATCCAAACTAGGGCTTCAAGCCCTAGTTCCTTTCAGCTGCCCAAAATCCAAATCTACCCGGATTTTCTCTTTCACAGCCTGCCCGAATTTTCTCTTTCATGGCCTGCCCGGATCTGTTTTAGGCCTTCCCGAGCCCTACCCAGATCCTCTGCTCACCTACCCAAAGTCTGCCCAATACCTGCTTCCCTACCCGAATCTCCTGTTGCTCTACTCGAGCTTGCCTGGGTCTGCTGCAGCTCATCCCGAGCCCTTTCGAGCTTGACGGTAGGCTGTCAAAGGG
The DNA here is from genome assembly GCA_001517045.1 of Pseudotsuga menziesii. Taxonomy (NCBI): domain Eukaryota; kingdom Viridiplantae; phylum Streptophyta; class Pinopsida; order Pinales; family Pinaceae; genus Pseudotsuga; species Pseudotsuga menziesii. The sequence goes on from LPNX010831986.1 coordinate 233,475, forward strand.
GCCGGTGTAAACCAGCAGCCCTCACGGGCTTACATAGTGGTTGCCCGAAGGTCTGGTGCAGACCAGCAACCCTCAAGTGCTAGCCTGTTAGCTGCTCGAGAGTCTGTTCAGACCCCGGAACCCTCCCGGGATGGCCTGATGGTTGCTCGAAGGTTCTGTGTAAACCCGGCAGCCTTTACGGGCTTGCCTGATGGCTACCAGAGGTACCAACAGAGGGGTCAAGCCCTAGAGGGGACTGCCTGGAAGCTTCCCGGATGAAGAAAGGAGGCTGCCCGGTGAAGAAAGAAGCTACCCGGTGAAGGAGAAGAACCTGCCCAAGCTGATCTGGAGTTGCCCGTAATCAATCCGTGAAGGTGAGAAGGGCTAGGGTAAAACCCTAACTAGTGTATGTTGCTGCAAAATGGTAGAACCCTAGTTTAGGGTTTATAAAAAACAAATGTGAATGCCCTAGCTAGACTCATCCATGCTAGCACATAAACATCAATCTTCCTTTTCTTCAATAACCAGCAATTTCTTCTGTTGGAGCAGCTGCAAGTGTGAGAGCAAAAGGTGTGTGTAATAATGAAATGGATTGATCTTCTTTTATAACCTTTGAGCCACCTGAAGTGGACCAAAACTCAAAAGAACAAAATTATATTATTTTATTCTTTTATTACTTTGACTTTTTCCTTTAGTGGTACTAAAGGTCTTTTTGCACTTTCACTTTGACACCTTAGTGGTACTAAGGGTTCTTATGTATTTTAGACTTTTACTTTAGCCTTCTTCAAGTGCACTGTAGTCAAAACAAGTGATCAAGATGGTCCTTCATCCCCACTCAAAGTACATCATCATAAACAGAGAGAATTACTAATGCTTTTATCTCACACTCTATGTGACACCAAGATCAGATACTAAGGTGTCTTAACCAAGGGTAGCTAAGCCTTGGAGAAGATCACAAAGCCCATTGATCGAGGGTCAAAGTGTCACACATGCCTAGACCCGGTCTAGGGCTTATAGTGTTATCCTGGTAACAGACCAGGTGCCTCAGCCATAGGTTGCATAATTTGACACAAGGTCAAATACTTGGTAACATACCAAGTGCCTCCATTCTCCTGGAGAATGGCCCTCAGTCCCGAGCTGAGTCCCTAGTCCCGGACTAGGTAAATTCCTGGTAACTGACCAGGTGCCTCCATTCAAAGAATGGCCACTCAAATCTAGGTCGAAACCCTTAGTGCTAGACTGGTTCCACATCCTAGTCCCAGACCAGATGTCACCATTCAACAGAATGGTCACTCAACTCAAGGTTGAGTCCCCCAGTGCTGGATTGGTTTCATATCTTGGTCCCAGACCAGATAAACCCATTCAACAGAATGGTCACTCAACTAAAGGTTGAGTCCCCCAGTATTGGACTGGTTCCACATCCTGGTCCCGGACCAGATGTCTCCATTCTCTCAATGCTGCTTAAAAAAATCAACAATGACGCCAACCTACATGAGTTACAAGCCCACCATGTAAAGGATGTGTTAGACTTAGCATATAGGGGTGGACCCCCCTTCATGTGATGAGTGTTAAAAAACTTTGCGTAAAGTAATATGTCATTTAATTTGATGTTTGAGATAGTGCATGGGTTGGTAGAAGAGTCACATGAAAGACTTGACGCCAACCTCATTGAGATAGCGAGTGCTTGGGTGATGTGGCCTTTGAAGAGTGGATTGTTGGAGTTTAGTGGAGAGAGAAGCAATTGCCTCTCTAGTTCATTTTCACTCCAACTCACTACAACTCAGTTACACTCCAATCAACCGAACTCCCTCTGCCAATGTTAAATGCACCCACTCCTTCCTACTCTGGCTATAAATAAAGCATGCTTTCTCTAATTCAAGCTAGTTAGAGTTGCTTGAGATTGCTATTGTTGTAATACTGTATTGATCATTCATTGTTGGAATAAAGAAGCTTTGGAGGCTAAATTGTGTAGTGCTTTCATGTGTGGAGTACCATTATCATGCTACTATTGAGGTGATACATTTTTTCAATTCTTGCTCCCAGTTGTGTCTGGCCTGAATGATTCTTTGAATCATAGGAATAGATCATTGTAAGTAAGATTACTTGCTTCTATTTTGTTATATATGCTTAGGGAGTTAAAATTTACATGATAAATAACATTATTTTCCATGTTATGTTATCTCTTTGCATGTTATGTTATATCCAGATCTCATAAGGTTGTGTGCAAGATTGTTTTTCTACCTTCCGGGTTGCTAGAATTGGAAGAGTTGTGAATCTAGTTTGATTCCACTGCATTTCCAACAAATTTGCGAAGATATTGTCCCTCTGCACTCCACTAACAAATTTTCTCGGCAGATCTTTCTAGCAACGAGCACTTTCTCTCCTCTTCCTCCTTCAAATTTAAATCTCATATTGGTTACCTTTTATGATCTTGTTGTTTAAATCTATTTAATTGCAAAGTAAAATCTTTCATAGATCTAATCAATAGGATCTTTTATCTTAGATCTCAGTTATTGCATATAAATTTCCATTTTTTCAGTTAAAGAGATCTAGCTTAGATCACATTTTTACAAGCATCATAGGGAAAATATTTAGCTTGTTGAGGGTAGTCTTGTTTCGAGGATTAAAAAGATAAATTTGGCATCTAAGTGCACATCGTATTGGATGTCCAAAAGGCAAGCCAAGATCCCAAGGAAAGCTTGCTTTCCTTGGTCATTTTCTTGTATTTTTATAAAATTTTAACTTAGGATTTTTTTAGAATTTTTTTAGGATGTTCAAAGACACTCTTAAAGTGTTATTGAGCATCTTTTGGATTTAATAATTCATTGGTGTTTAACAGGTCCGTCGAAAAAGAGAAGGAGGTGTTGCCCGATTTTGGAGATTTAAGCCATTAAAGGCTTCTCGAAGCTCTCCTTTCCAATATTTGTCAATTTTTTACCTGTTGTAGGCCTTTGGATCCCAGATAACAAGGACCAAAGAGCATTTCCCTTCGAGATTTTTGTAAACCACTCAATAAATTTTCCTAGTAGGCTCTTTAAATCCCACTCCGCATCCCCCCAAGGGGGGATTTGCGTCAGTGTCAAATTTTCATGATTTTCTTGTTTTAGTTTAGTTTCTTTGTGCAAGCTAGTATACTTTAATAGGTTTTGCATTTTGTTACATCATTCACATTTCTTTTTGAAATAATACAAACACTAATCCCACAAGTTCCCGAGTTACCCGAAAGGGAAAAGAGATGCGTGGTAGGACTACTTAGAAAATTTTTGTTCATTTTATTGTTCTTTACTTTTTTTGTACAATTTACACCCTTGCTTTGTCGATTAGGGCTTTTAGCCTGAAAGGGACTCTTGGGGATTTAATAAACAAGCAAACACATTACACATAAAATCCTTAAAATTTTACCAAGGCTTCGTTGTGTATGCTCTGCACCGTTGCGGTTCGACTGAACAATTGGCTACATCAAAAGCAATGTGGGAGAGTAGTTTAATTAGTCTCACATTTTATTAACCTCCTAAGGCAAAAATCCAATGCCTCAATTTGATCCGTTGCGGGGAAGGTTCACAAAGGAAGCGAGAACAATTGGGTAGTGACCTCGGGACACCGTCAGGCTACACTCTTGTTGGTGTAGTGTTGGACATGTCTCAGAGACTCTGATCCAGCCTGCATATTCTTCGCGTGAAACCGCATGGAATAAAGGTTTTGGACATATTCCTCGTACCTCCGGGTATATTTGGAGTTACCCTCCCCATAATCTAATTCACTCATCTTCCACAATAATTTAAAACTTACCAAGAGACAATTGCGAAACATCTACTTCAGCATTTCAGCACATACAAATTTCAGGACTCCATTTTAATTCAGCACTGGTCTTTATGTTGTATCTGCATAAATCTTGCTCAGATAATTTATGTGTTGAATGAATCCTATATAAGCTTTTGTGTTATTTATGTTGTTGTAATTGGTTCATCCTACAAATCTCTTATTCTATTATTGTTGTTTAAAAACTCCTAAAAAACTCACTCATTTAAACCATTACCACTAAAGCCTAATCAGCCTTAGCAACTCTTAAGGTTTACCCCCCTTGGCTTCGTTAGGAGTTGGCCTAAATGAAGGAGTCAAGAGCAAGGTGATAGCCTTGACTCGAGACTTGCCCCCAAGGACACACCGAGTGGCTTGAAGATTTCTGCCACATTCCCCTCCAGGTGTGTGAAAGGTGGAAACAGTGTCGCCTGCAACAGGTTGAGTCAGAGGAGCACCTCATTTTCTTATGCCCCATTTACTATGAGATCAAAGGGAAGTTCCACTACTTTTATCGAGATCCTAGGGGCCCCCTCACTACTTTCTTATTCTCTCTAGATCAAACATGCCAAACTCTTTTTATCAAGGAGGTGTTAGGACACAAATCTCAAATCTTACAAGGATGTCCTCAGATAGAATGCATCAATGGTATCACTTTTTCTTTCCCTCAGTCTCATGTGCTGGTGGAAAAAAGCAACAAGGAGACACCCATGATACTCCCAAGACTAGATCTATGAGACCACAGACCTCCTCTCACTCTTAAACTAGAAGATTGGCCCCTACAAGGCTCTAAGGAGTTTTGTCTCCCTCGATCTTAGTGCAAGGACAGTACCGACAAATCATTACAAACTTGCCCCCAAGATTTCAAAATCCAACCCTCTTACACCTGGACTTAAGACATAATCAAATAGTGCCTTGGATCCTTCTCCATGGTCAATGATTCTACAAGATTATTTCCATCCTCTACCTCCACTATGGGTGTTGGACACCCACCCCTCAGTTTGCATCTACTTCTAACGATATGCAGCTTTATATCTTGTTGTTGCTCAGGTTATGTTTTTTATTAGGCTCCCACTTTGTCTCGTTAACATGGAACTACACAGTCCCATTGGCCTACTTTTGTGGTTATTTGTTGCACATTAATAAAATATATTTATCTTTATTTTATCTACTGCTCTCATTCATTCAGTGATTTAACATTATTCAGCTTATAGTTTACCTCTTAGCGTTTAGCTTTTAGGAGATTCCCAGGCACTCCTACAATTTGTCTCTACTAAATATACTTTTGAGTCTCATTGACCTACCTTTTTGTTCATTCGTGGACAATAATAAAATTTTGTCATCTTCACAAAGAGATTGATATAGAACTTCATTAAAAAGAAACAATCCTTCTTAAAGTCCATGTTTAATTAAATCCTCAATGTACTTTATTTGATTGGTCTCATTACTATTGGAATTATTGGTGTAATTTGTACATGTGGCCATAGTCCATTGATATGTATCAAATTTCAATATGTACATGTGATTATGGCTAAGGCCGTATTCTTTATTTTTTTATTGTATTGGTAGGTATGGTTAAGGCCAGCCTAGTCAAACTTGATATGTAGGGCCAGTAAACCTCTTGGGGTGTTTGTCCTTGTTTTGTGGGCCCAAAAACCCCTCTTGAAGGGACACCTCCCTTCTTGAAGGAACATCTCAATTGAGTTGTGTATAAATACACAAATCAACCTCTCATTTGTATCATCTCATCATGGGCATAAAGTACTATATGCCTGAGAGCACCTATATCTTTGCCATTTCTTTTCTTTTATGTACTTGTGCATTTCTTGTGTAGTGCACTTGTACTAGTACATACTTCCCTCTCTCTAGTGCATTAGAGTTATCTCCCTCTATAACACTTGTGTTTGTGTTACAACAGAATTTGGATTTTTGGTTCCATTTAATTCCCTGTTTTCATTTGTGAATCTTAACAACTATGGGCTAACACATCAAAATATTAAAGAGTACAAAGTACATGTATAGAACTGACAACAATCAGTAACCACTGTTGAATCCATAATTGAGTAGAGCAGAACGCTAATAAAACAACTGAAGAAGGAATAGAATGAGTGGGGCTTGCCTTTCAACTCAATAGGTAGGCCATGACAATCCCAACCAGGCACATAGTTTACCTTGTAATCTTGAAGGAGCTGCAGTATACACAAGAAAAAGGTAAGGTATAGCAATCAGATATATTGTATTTGGTGATCAACTAAGCCACCGAACATAAATGTATCAACAATCTATGCTACAGGTAAACATAATCATGCGTACATTCATATCATGAAATTTGAAAGCTTGAAGGCTTTCTCAAGTATACAATGGCAATCATTAATAGTTTCAAGTTGCTTTCACTTAAAGTACAAACAAACCTATATTAGCAATCTCACTAGTAATTATCCAAATTGAAAAAACCACAAAATAATGAAGCATGGTATCGCCATGATAAAGAATACAGTCAGAAGTTGTGCTCTACAGACAACAGCACTGCTTTCTGTTAGCTTCATGCTGGAAGAAACAAGCCTTATACAAAAGGCCAGAATGTTTCAAGAAGAAGAAGAATCATAGGATAACTTTCTAAAGCCAATAAAAGGTTCATAAGAACCTGCACAAGAAGAGAGTACCTAACATCCAGAGCAGTGGCAGGAACTACTGTAGCCATGGCAATTTCACTAGACATTAGAATGCCAAATGTTGGAGGTTACATCCTGAGCTTCATCCCAGGAATGAAGGTGGATAAAATAGGGAAAAGGAGAAGACACGCTTACATCTACATTCCAAGACGCAATAGCGACCAGAGATGACAGTCACACTAGGGAAGAGCTTAGCAAGGAAACACCATCATTGAGGGCATGCTCTTTAAGGATTCTAGCCTCTAGCAAAGAATCTATCTATAGAAAACTGTTGAAGCATGGTGAATAAATAGGCTTGAATCGGTCTATTAAGAGTCAACAGCTTCAAAGCAAGAACCTTTGATCACAATCGTAAGGGAACTAACAGAGTTGCTTCAAATTTTATTCACTGATGTGCTTTCCTTGGCATTTGCCAATCATTGTTTGGAGATTCATAGTTTTGTATGCACCACTCTTACTCCAGATGTGGAAGCCACAGCAACAATGTAGCACAAGGTTTTGAATGCTAATGTTCAACAGTGTTATGAGGCAAACAAGGGGAAGAAAGGACCATATGGGCAGTTGAGAACATGTGCTCCTACCATAATAGAAGGATGAACGATTAGATCAATTAAGATAAGATAATTTTATTAATGTCAAATGAATGACCACTAAAGTTGGTCAAAATGACTGTTGGGTACAAAATGATGCCCATACAAAGTGGGAGCACTAAAACAACTCCTATGAAAAGAAAGATGCAAAAAATAAAGCATGAATCTAACCTAAATCCCGACAATACAGCTCTGAATATGAAGAGTTGATCAGAGAGAGGTGTTGCCGCCTAAAACACACTTGGACACGGGTAAGTCTCCCAACCGCTGCATGTGTTCCTAAGGGCAACTTATGAGTTGAGAACCCACTGTCACCTTGGTTCTAACTCCTCCGTTTAGACCACAACTCCTAAAGGCCAAGGGGACTAGTCCCTACTTACTAAGTTCTTTTTTGAAAAATGTTTCCTGGGAGTTGTACATTACAAAAATGACAATCAGCGTGCAATGATGCAAATATTTCAATGTCAAACAAACCCTTTAACAATCAACTAGTAATGTATGAAAGAGAAAAACAATCAAATAATCCAAATGACCAGTGTCGTCTCTACTCGGGCTATGGAGTCACAACAATCAACTTCAAATAATTTTCTTAAAGCATCAACTCATTTACTTCAACAAATATTCAAGAACATGATGACTTCCAATAAATGGGTAATTTAAAATAAAGTGATTGCAAAGTAGAGAAATGTAAAAGATTGTAACAATGTTATGCAAGTGGTCTTGTAAGTTTTAGTAAATTTTATGTTTCTCTTTGACTTAGGGAATTAAGGTGTTTGTTGCAAAGAAAATAACTATTCTAGATGCCTACCCCAAGATACTATCTCCTTCGATTCGAGAGAAAATGTCGAGTGCTCAACATGGGAACACAAGGTTCCCACCTAGCTCCACGGGTCAAACTCGAAACTTGTTGAGTGCTCAACTGGAGGACACAAAGTGCCACGAAGCCCCCTACAGCCTCTACCCCACTAGCTCCACAGGTCAAGCCTCTTTCTCTCCTTTCTAATAAAGATACTTCTCTGGGTGCCTATTAAACTAGCCAACACAAATCTTCTCCCTTTCTTGTCACCCAAGGTCAGATCAACCGACAAGGGGAGTGAATACGGGGCGAAGATCGGGGAAAGGTTTATTTTAAACGAAAGAAGGATTTAACAATTATTAACAATGCAAGCCAGCACGATATTGCAAGGATGGCAAAGCCAAATCACTTTCAAGGTGTGGGAAAATAAAAATAAAAGAAAGAAAGACACAAGCCAACATGATTTCGCAAGGATGGCAAAGACAATTCACTTGCAAGGTGTGGGCAAGTGAAAATAACAAAAATAGAACACTAGCCGACACGATTTTGTAAGGATGGCATAGCCAAATCACTTGCAAGGTGTGGGCAAACAATAAAGAAGAAAATAAAAACAAAATGAAACTCTAACTAATCTAAACCCACGCCAATCAACAATCGCTTATGCAAAGGTGGGCAAGCCCAACTTCTATTGCTAGCAATAGATGGCAAATAAATAAGACTTGATTTAACTGAAAATGCAAAGCAAGAAATCAAGTCCAAGAGACTCTTTTAGACTTGTTACAAAGGCTGAAATTTCAGCGTAAAGAAAGAGATAAAATGAGTGAGGAAAACCGTGTTTTTCCCTTTCTTGAGATGTCCTTGAAGCTCTTCCTTTGGGGTGGTCTTAAAACTCTTCTATGGCTGAAATTTGGCAGAGTTTTGCCTTGTTTTGTCACTAACCTGCTAAAAACCAGCAAACAGAAAATGATAAAATGTGCCCAAAATCACTTTGGGGAGGTTAGTATGTTAGTGCAATATATATACAAAATTTATACAAAGTTGCCAGATGAATAATTTTGAAAGAACTTGAGTATATAGGAGTTAAAATCAAATTTAAAACACTCAACAAATTAAAATTAAAGAGCAGAAATTTGTATGTAAAGAAAGAGAAAATTGGTCCTTTGTTTTTCAAGAAGTGAAGCAATGGGTCATCCAACCGAGGAATCCCACTCTTCAATCCAAATAACCTGCAACTTATAAGATTTTCACTACACAACTACTAGAAGGTGAAAATCAAATAATGAGCAAAGAAATCATAAACTTCAAACTAGAAAATATATGAGCTTCTTTACTACAAGAATGAAAACTCACAAAATTTATGGAATACAAATACCATAAATCTTACCAAAGCAAATTAGTATGCTTCCTTGGCCAACCAAACTTGTGTAGCTCCTTAAGCATGGAAGCAAATCATCAATGGGAACAATGGACACAAGATTCCTCCAAAGATTTTGATTGCCAAAGCCAAATGGCTGAAAATTACAATGGCCCAAGCAAGAGCAAGAGAAAGAATGGGAGCATGAGCAAGAGAGTGGGTGTGAGTGTGTTTTTGTAACCTAAATGAAGAGGGGAAACCTCCTTAAATAGGAAAAATGAAAGAGAGAGGCTCTTTGCATGCTAGACAAGTGTCACAAGGGAGAGAGGGGGCCTAAGAGAGGGGGGGCGAATTTGCTCAAGGAGGGCAAAACCAATGTTTGAGATCTCAAATATGGGGAGAGAAACCCCCAATTTAATGCTTCCAACCTTAGTGTTATGTCAAATGGGGAGGAAACCACCATAGTGGAGCCCTTTCCATTGACTTTAACTCACCCAACCAATCAAAAAGAGAAGAGGGCACCCCCCTAGATTCGGAAACTCAAAACGTGTTACATGCCCCCTTGGGGTCTTAAAATTGTCTTAGGAGCATAATATAAACATTAGAACCTTTACTTGGCCACCCCAAGTGACTATAGTCACTTTTTCAAAATTTGGCTCTCTAATTAAATGCCCAATTCCCTGATTTCCATGATTGACCTAGGCAAAAGTGACCAAAACCATAGTAATACTTGTCCGAATGACTTCAAACTTGGTCCAAGGGTGTAGGGGGTCTCATGCCATTTGTCTTGAGTACCCATACCACTATACAACATTAAAAAGGACCAGGTAACCCTCTTTTACATTACAACAAATTATCCTGAGTGACAATTTTTAATGACCAAAAATTTAAAAAAAACTAAGCAAAACTTAATGAAATTCCGCAAGACTCTGGATAATGTCTAGCATGGTAATATAGAACATTCCTAGGCTCCAATCACCCCATGGACTCGATCACTAGAACACCTTTCACCACTTTGGAGGTAATTTTGAGTGAAAAACTCAAATAATTAAAATCTCTAAAAAGAAATTTTAATTATCCAAGTGAAAAAACACTCGATGAAAGGAATTCCCTAATGACTAAGTCTTAGGCGATTAAGTTACAAAAAAATAAAACTTCATGCTGACATATCCTTACAAAATCCCCTGCAAGGGTGCAGAAATTTCATAGAGAGAAGAAGAGAAGAAGAGTTGCCTCGCTTGATATAATCATTAAGTACTTCATTCTTATCTTCAAGGCACATCCAACATGTACATGGTACATCGTTGTCCACCTAGTTGGTTTCGGTGGTCAACAAGAGGGATTGTTGAAAAGTTACCTAGGAAGTGTTTGTTCACCTAGCATTGCCTTGGGGTGAACAAGGACACTTTAAAGGGTGACCCCTAGTCAATTTTAATTAATGAAGTGAGATGTACTTTATATTTTTTAAGTGAATCATTAAAAGGTAAAAGCCATGGTTTATCCTAAGTTCATATTTAATGAAAGTTAAGTGAGTGATTAATTAAAAGGGGGTGCTCATACTTTATTAAATGACATGAGGTGCACTAAATGTCATTTATTAATTATTAATTAAACATTTAATGAGAACCATTCATCTAATCTAATCTTGACTATTAGAATGAAAATGAAGTTGCCATGAACAAAAAGGGACTAGGGCAAGGCAAATTCAATTCATTATTCCCTTTTCAAAGAGAAGTTTTGGAGAGAAGAAGAAGAAGAGAAAGAGAGGGTTTGAACAAATTTTGAACCAACAGGAGAGAGAAGACAAATTCTGCACAGATTTCAAGGAGGACAAAACTGGGCACGAATTTCAAGAAGAGGTTCCGTATAGCAGGGTTCTACACGTTTTTCGAGGAGGTTTCCATATAGCAGCACAAAAATCGAGGAGATTTCTATGCAGGAGGTACAACACAGAAATCGAGGAGAAATCCGTACAGTTGTGTGCACAGAATTTGAGAATCTGTACAACAGTACAGACTAGGCATGAAAATCGAGAAAAGATACAGAAAATAAATTATGTCCGTACAGGCAAAATTTTGGCACGGTTTCCAAGGCTGAAGTTTGGCACAAAAATCGAGGTTCCGTACAGTAGTGAAGGTTCAGTTTTTTGAGAAAGAAAAATGATAAGTACTGCTGTTTATTTTTGTATTTTACCCTGAAGAAATAAAAATCTCTCTCTCAGAAACAGGTTTTCCCTTAGGGGTTTTATCCTGGACCATTGGTCAAAAATATCTGTGTTATTTTCATGTGTGCATGGTTGTTATAAATTTCTGAGTTTGAAGTTTTTAGCTAAAAAGGAAAATTTCTGAATTGTTTATTTTTTGAAAAAGAATTCCATGTGTTTCAGTTTAGTCATTTTTTGTTAAAAATTGTGCATACAAGGGTTTGGGCATTAAACCATGCAGAGAAGCTATCAAGCTTGAAACTGGGGTTGGGATTCTCAAAAACTTTCAGGGATGTGTCGAGAGAATGGATCTAGAATCTCTAATACAAATGATACAAGCCTATCATGGTCCACTGGAACCATCTCTCCTAACATCCGAGGATGAATGAAGTAATCTCACCACACAAGTCTATATGGAGGAAGAACTAAAAGAGGAGTTGAATTGTTTAATGTGCCATTTCTTAGAGGAGGATGCCAATCATTGTGATCTAGATTATATCAAATTACTACTGGTATGGGGCAGGGCCTAGTAGGTATCGCAAAAGTAGAGGTGGTCCTGCTGGCCCACAAATCTGGGGCTGGAAACATTATCACTATATGTCTTCCTCTTGGTGCGCCTAGTAGATGGGAGCACAGTGAAAAAGGAAGTGATCCGCTAAGTGGAAGCTGGTTCAAAATCTAGATGTGACTGGAGCATGAGGGAGCGAAGTTGGAGGACTTGCTACAAGTATAATGCCAAGCATCTCTAATCGAGTGACCTAAAGAAAATGACATGATTCTGAAGCTCCATGAAAAGATAGTGGAACAGCCCTTGGATCTCACAATAAATAGGGCAGCGAAAGATGAAGTGTTCCTCAATCTCAAACTCCCAAAGATGGCACACCTAGCAGATCTTGTCAAATTAATATGGTGATCTATCTCCACCCTAAGTCAATGAGAGCCCACCCTAAACTAACCCAAGGAAATAAGAACAGCATGCACCCAATGGAAAAGTCCTTAATGTAGCTGAACAATAAGCCTATCCCTCAAATCCATAAAGTGCTCAACGTAGAAGGCCATCTTTGGACATTGATGCCACAAAAACTAGCACCCCTAAAGTGCAAGGTCTTCACTGGGATGTAGCTATGTTCAAATATGGACATAATGTCATTGTCACCTTAGCAAATACTTCCCTTCACTTTACTGACTCAAGAAGTCACAAGGGGGGAATCCCTAAAGGCAACTAAGTTCAAGAGATAAGGAAAATAACTTGGACAATGGATGGATTTATGGTTGAGTTAGAAAATATTATTAAGAGATGAAATCTAAAGTATTGAAAAAGATAACTCACAATTTGATGACAACATCCATAAATCAATGAAATTGTTTGCATATGAAATGTATTTGAATAAAGAAAGTAAATGTAAGCAACCCAAAAGCTTAAGTGATTTGCCAAATGAATAATGAACAACTTGTTGCCAAAAGACAATGAGAAGTAATGTGTAACAAGTGAAATCTATCTCATTAGACAATGTAGATCAAGTTAACATTGTTGTTGTAGCCCCGAATGCAGGTGACAAGCGAGATGATACGCAAGACCTCAAACCACGTGGCGACAGCGCAGGAAGCATGGCGGATGGCAGTGTAGGTGAATTAAATGCTAAGGGCGGTGAAATGCTTGCCAACCCCGCAGGTTGTTGGATTGTCACGTCTAGTCTGGGCCGTAACACGGGAGATTTAATACCTGCACGTGTTAACACAGAGCTCTATGATGTCGACACTTCAAACTTTGAGGCCCGCTAACCTCCTTCCTACGCGCATTCTAGTTTTCTTGACTTTGCTCTGTGTTCAATCCTCTGTGTTCAATTCTGGTTTTGCAAGGCCGAAGAAGAAGATGCCCAGACAAAGAGGGACCCCCTGCAGAGGCAGTACCGGTCGGGGCGATGGGCGTCGTAAGGCAAACATTGGGGATACTGATGGTTTCGTAGCACAGGTTTCCTTACATGTTCGGTGTATGATTGATGAGTGGGAATCCAAGGTGGTCTTTGATCATCTTGCATCCGGACGGAGCGACAACCGGATTAACCATTACTGGATGGTCAACAATATGCTGGGACTGTTGATGGAGGACATGACTGTCAAATGGAAGGGTGCCAAGGAGTTGGCCCAATGCATGAGCACTGGTATCAACCAGATTGATGCGCAGCTCATAACCCTAGAAGCAAACTTTAACTTGAGCCACTACTCGGTATTTCCCCGTACATGCAGCGTGGATGGCGACGGAGACAAGGACCAACGTGGGAAGGGTGAGACCTCAATAGCAACGAGATATTCTCCTGGTTTGTTGCAGGAACCCAGAAAAAACACAAGAATCGCTACGCCTGTTAAGCGTGGCCGCGAGGCTCCAACAGAAGTCATCGTCGCTTAGCCGATACAGGAGATGCAACCACGGAATCTAGTGGATGATTACGGACCCTACCCAATCCTGGAGGAGACACCGAACTTCTTTGCAGAAGATGCAACAGCCTAGAAGCTCCTTTATCATCCCTGGTTCCTTCTACGACTTACAGCTTTTTTGGGTTTCTTTGGTTTTAAAATATGTCAATTTCATGTTTGTATACAATTGGTTTTTAATTTGTAATATGTCTGTCACGGTTTATAGCTCTAAAGTGAGCAGACTTTCCCATTTTTCTCCTAACCCCAACTCAAGTATTTTGACAGATTAGGCGGGTGGTTTGTTAGTCTAGACTCTAAAGCCCCCGTAACAAGCTTTTAATGTTCTGTACACTTATTTTGTTATTTTGAATATGAATCTATACTGCTGCTGCTTAAAAAAAACATTGTTGTTGTAGTATATCATGAGTTCGGGGTGAGTGACCAGCAATGGGAAATAAACTTTAAACCAACAAAGAATGCTACGAAAGCCTTAGTTACCTTGATTTAAAGCAATGAAATAGGTTGCAAGTAAATCTAAAAATATTTTTTGAAATAATACAATTTATTGAACCACAAACTCTTATTCTATTGCTGTGATTGCCAATTAAATAGAGTTAACCGTCATTTTCAGAAATAATTTACAACAAAAATTGTTAATTAACCAAAGAAATAAAGCTGTGATAATGTGGTTAACAACAATAAAAATTTCAAGCAACTTAGAGAAATAGAATTAAATGCGAAGTGTTGAAAAGACAAATAACTAGTTGCCTGAAATAAAAAGTATGAGGTGTGTTTAGTTACTTGAATTTAAATTTCAGATCTTAGTGAGTCAAAGTGATTGTGTTAATAAAACATGTTAAATAACCCAGATCTGAAAATTGCATTAAATCAATTTTAAAACAGTTAAGAGAGTTGCATATATAAGCTATAAAAAAAAACTTTACATTGTATAACAATTAAGATTTAGCCCAAGTCAAAAGATAAATGCTATGAATAAAGTATATAAGAAAAGATAATTTTATTAATGTCCAACAAATGACCACAATAGTAGGTCAATGGGACTGTGTGGTGCCATAATGTCAATACAAAGTGGGAGCGCTAAGGTGGCTCCTATATAAAGCAAGATGTGAAACTCTATCCTAAAGCCAAAAAGAGCTAACTCCAAAACTAGAGAGCCAACCCATAAGAGATAAGTACAAAGAGAGTCGATACGGAAGAAAAATGTACAAGGGGAGTGAATCTAGGATCTATGATACAATGGAAGCACTGGAAGCCTCTCTCCTAACATCCGAAGCTGACTGGGGAATCTCATAATAGCAATATGTTTGAAGCAAGAACTAGAAGAATTAGAAGAAGAGCTATAATGGTCAATGTGCCACCACCAAGAGTGGCAAACCTGCTACTATGATCAGGATGTTGTCGATCATCTGTTGAGATGGAGCCAAGTCTGGCCACAACGATGGGGTCGGATGGACGTAGAGGTAGTCTATCATGTCCAAACTAATACGCGGTCAAAAGCAGTGTCATCATCTATTGATCTCTTGGTGACCCCAAAAGAGGGGAGCACCGCTAAGAAGGAAGTGATCTACTGAGTGGAGGTTGGTCCTGACTATGAATATTGTTGGACAAGGAGGGACAGGAACCGAAGGGCCTCCTACAAGAATAGGGCTAAACATCTCTGATCCAGTAACCTGGAGAAACTGGGCAGAGATTGGAACTCCGCAGGAAGAAGGTCCCTAAAAAGACAATTGAACCACCCACGAATGGCGTAATAGACAAGACATCGAAAAAATAAAGTGTTCCTCGGTCTTAACCTCTAGAAAATGACAAACCTGGAAGATCATGTATGATCGATGGATCTAGTGATTTGTCTCAACATTGAGACAATGAGAACCCACTCTAAACTGGCCCAAAGGGATATACTAAGAGCATGTATCCAATGGCGGAGTGTGTACCAGGGCCGAACGATGAGATCGGCCCTCATAGCCATGAAATGTGTAGCATCAAATGTCATCTTTGGGCGTAACCCAGCCTGAGGATTGATCCAAGTGACCTATATGTATTACATGTAGTCTAGGTGAAAGGAGACCAGGTGCATATGGAGGAAGTTGATCCATTGCAATGCCAACAGATGCCAAAAGATCTGTAACCCCTGCTTACCAAGAGATAGTATGGCCCGAAGGGCTAAGCCAAGGAAATGGACTACAATGAGAGATATTCCAAGTACAAGCACTGATCGCGCCCAAATGTCGAGTCAACGAAGCTCTGAAGGTGGTGTAAGAATAAGACTGTTACAGCATAAGCTGTTATAACATAAATATTCTAAATTGAATGATGATACAATACTTCGTGGTGGTTTACCTATATAGGCATTGACTGGCCACGAAGGTGAATAGGTATGACTATTGACCTTTCATTAATACTAATGATAGTTATTTATTATTATTTTATTATATTTATTATTATTTGTGTTTATTATTCAATATAGCCATTTATATTTGTTACATTGCCACCCAATTTATTATGCTTTGTCCTTAAAGCATAATAAATTGGGTTCTCCCTAGCTGGGCATGCTTCTTTGGTGGCGTCATCTTTGACTTTGTCTACCTTCAAGGGCTTGCTAGAACTTCCCATTTGAGAGTTTGCAAGATTCCTTTGTAATTTATAAATCATATCTTGAAGCTTTTTGAGTTGGGTATTTAACTTAGGCTCTAGTTGCTTCTTGAATGTAAACGTATTGTTGTTCCATGTTCTTTGGAGCTTCTTCCCTACTTCTTTGTTGTTTTCCTTCTTCTTCTTTGAGGATGGAACCTTCATTTCCATATAATTTATAATGTCTACAATGAAGGTGGAATTCCATGTACTACTCTTTGAGGTTGGTGGAATAAATGCCCAACTACATCAACCATTCCGCTCCTACCACCATGTCCATCTCATCAAGAGGTAGCGCATAAAATCTCGATTTGATTTCAAGGTCTTGTATTTGAACAGAAATGTTATCACATCTTCTTATGTTGTTAACCAAATGTCCATCGGCAACCTTAACAATGAGGTCCTTAGTGGGGTACACAAAAAGATTTAACTGCTTAGCGATATTGATGTCGTTACAGTTATGAGTACTATCGGAATCTATAAGGATTGTTATTTTTCTATTTTTTATGATTCCATTGAGCTTAAGCCTCTTAGTTTTTGTTATTTTTCTTGCCTTTGGTTTTCAAATATTGATCTCATTAATATTCCTAAGATGGGGTGGAACATATTTTTTGGTTACTTCTTGAACTTCGTTTTTTTGAGTAATATTTTCCTTTTGCAACACATCATCCTCCCCACTACTGAATAATGCACATGAAATTGATGATAGTGACACATTTCGTGGTGTTTCCTCATCGTCTGAATCTGAGTTATATGCCACTGTGACGTCGTATTCTGGTTTTGGAACTTCTACTTTTTCCCATAGATTATTCGATAATAACGTCATGACGCATCTTCACATCTATGCCATGGAATCCAGTGTTTTCCACATTTACGATAGGGGTTGTCCTTCTTTTTGTCTTTTTTCTGAATGGACATATTTGTTGTTATCTCTAGACGTGCTATAATTGGAAGATTTTGTCATAATAATAGCTCCATGTTGAGTATTGAGCTTTCTTTCGATTATTTTTGTCATGCTTATGGCCTCCACCAAATTTCTTGGTCTTGAAAGTTTTAGCTTGCCTCAGACAATGGACTTCAACCCTGAAATATATAGTCTTAGCAATTGATCATCTATGAGGTCAAGAAATCTTGTAGCTAGGACTTCCCATTCATGGGTATATTCATTCATTGTCCTTGTTTGTTGCAAATGAGTGAACCTTGTAAAAGTGTCGTCTTCTTCATCATCGTGAACTCGCTTAAGGAAGTCTTTTGTGAACATTTGCCAATTTACGGAGAATCCATTGGTTTTCTTAGACAACCAAGTGAACCAACCATGCGCATCACCATCCAAGTACAAAGATGACATTGATATTTTTTGTAGTTCATTAGCAGGTGGGTTCATAGCTAGGATTCCTTCCATTTTATTGACCCATGCAATAGGTTTCCGGTCATTAAATCAATCAAACTTAGGAAGCTCAACTTGATCTTATTCCAATGTCCTGTGTTATCTTGATGTCTTTGATAACCTGCATTTTGGTCTTCGTGGTTGTATGGTGGTTTCCTATTTGCTAATGGTTGTGTTGATAACGCGTCTACCCTTTCTGTCAAGTTAACGAGTCTCTGTGCGTGATCACAAATTATGCCCATTACTTCTTCCTTGTCCTCGATCCTTTTTCTTGATTCCTCTAACCAACAACCTTCAGATTGTTCTTCTACCTTGTTAATTATGTCAGTCACGCACAAATTATGCCCATTACTTCTTCCTTGTCCTCGATCCTTTTTCTTGATTCCTCTAACCAACAACCTTCAAATTGTTCTTCTACCTTGTTAATTATGTCAGTGAAAGAATTATGGATGGTCTCAATTAATTTATCGAGTTTGTCACTTAGTGCTTTTAGTCAATCCGCCACTTCTTTTTTCTTTCTGAAATACCATTCTGCTGAGGAGTGTTGGCTGTACAGTATTGACTTTTGATACTATTTTGTTCACAAAAACTCGGTTAGAATAAATTCCCCACCATTGTCAGATCTAAGGCACTTGATCTTATGAACACTCTCATTTTCTACTTTAGCCTTGAAAAGCTTAAACTTCTCAAAGGCTTCAGACTTGGTTTTAAGGAACGTTACCCAGGTCATTCTAGTATAATCATCGATAAATAGCATGAAATACCTCTCACCTTGTAGAGTCTTGACTCTTGCTGGTCCACATAGATCGGTGTGTACTAATTCTAGAGGTTGTGAAGTAGACTGATAAATCTTAGGCCTGTAACTAGCTCTAGCTTGTTTCCCGTGAAGACATGATTCACATAATCTGTCTGCAAGCTTGGAGGGTTTTGGCATTCCACTTGCTACTTTTGTTCGACTGAGTTTCACCAAGTTATCAAAGTTCAAATGAGCTAACCTTTTGTGCCACAGCCAGTTGTTGTCATTTTGACTGATATAACATTTGTTTCCTTCAATTTCATCTAGGACATACACATTTTTAAGAGATCGAGTTCATTTTCCAATTATTCTTCGAGAACCATTTCTTCTAATTTCACAATGGTGAGAAAAGAAGGTAATATTGTGATCAGCATCACAAATTTGACCTACACTAAGCAGATCATGCTTTAGGGAATGAACATACAGAACGTCTTGAGCTTTAGCATTTCCTTTGAGTGCCACTGTTCCTTTCCCAATAATTTTAGCTGTACCATTATCTCCAAAAGCCACATCACCTCCCATTACCTTTTTCAAAGTACGAAATTTTTCTTTGTCACCCGTCATATGCTTGGTACATCCACTATCAATCTACCATTTGTTTTCTTCCTTTTGAGCATAAAGAGCTGTCCCACAGATATCTTTTGTCATTTCTTCTTCTTGAATGACTTGTCACAGTCTACAATTTTCAGCTGTGTGACCAAAACTGTTGCACTTAGAGCACTCTTCTTCATCAAACAGTAAAGAGAAGGAGTTCTTGGTTTGAGTCATAAATCTATTAGTAAGATATTCCTTCCCTTCATTTCTAACAAAGTTTCTTCTCATGGAAGCCCTGCATTCAAATGCTTTATGACCAAACCTACAGCAATTATAACAATTTCCGAAAAAAATGTATTTTGGTACCTGATAAAAGGTGATCTCCTAGGCGCTGTAGAATTGGCAAAAGCAGGTTCTGTCAGATTTTTCTTTGTATTTGAGGTCTGGACTCTGTACTGGTACCCTTGTTCTAGTACCAAACTCAATTTTATAATCAAAATTTGGAGGTCCTTCTTTTCTTAGACCTGAAACTTCCCTTTCTAATTTCTCACATTCCTTCTCTCTCAGGGACAGTAATCTTTGAGCTTCATTCAAGGGCTCATGTATTTTTCTGAGATTTGCTCTATGCTTGGCACTTCTTTGAAAAACACTCAGCTGGTCGATTCTCTGTTTTGTGTGAGAATCCAATTCCACTTTTGTCTTCAACATTTCTTTGTTGAAGAAATAGATTGTTCAAATCTGTAGAGCTCTTCTCAAATTTCTGATTTAAATAACTTGTCTTCTTTAGATTTTCCTAAAGAGAGTTGATATCAGCATCCTGGTTTAACAGATTTGCCCTTACTTGCCTTGCTAGTTGATTTCTGGCTTCCAAATGATCTTTCTCTTGTTTTTCATTAATATTCCTTAAATTTTCTATCTCATCTAACACAGCCAATAGTTCTGCTTCAAGATCTACAATCCCTTCTTCATTCTTCTTGAAAGCGTCTTTGTTATGAAGATCTTCTTGTGCCGGAAACAGGATTCCGTTTCTTCCTTCAACAGCAGATTCATCATCCTCTTCGTAATCTAAAACTCCATCTTCTACTTGTTTGTCGTTAAACTTTCTTTCAAAGAAATTTCTTCTTGGGTTTGGCCTATTCTTTCTTAAAGGGCACTTGGCTGCGAAGTGTCCTATTTTTCCGCAATTAAAACATTTCAAAGGCAAATTCCCTTTATACTTTCCTGTCCCTCTTGGAAGCTTATTGACAAAGTTAGCCAACTCTTCATCCAAGACATCTAAGTCTGATGAGCCAGTAACCTGATCTTCATTTTTCTGATGTTTTTCTTTGGTCACCTTGAAAGCTGCTTCATTTTGCTTGGGGTCATCGATGTTGAACACAATGGCACACTGAGAGGGGGTGTGAATCAGTGTGCTTGCACTATTAACAATTTCACCTTTTAAAACTTAGACAGAGATCACTTTGCATACTATCAAGTACATCAACATTCATCAATCAAACATTTCATCAAATTAAATCATAAGAGACACTTTATAAGATAAGTATTGTAAACTTTATTATCTCTAATCTGATATGAATTACAATGAAGACCACAATCTTCGTGATTGCATCAGCTTCAACTGAATGAGAAGCACCAACTTCTATTCGAAGACCCAGCTTGGTTTTTCTTAGATCCAACTAAGAAAGGGTGTGCAAGACCCAGCTTGCAATAAGTAACAATCTTATCATACCAATCCAGTCAATTATCTCTAGCATATCACATCATTCACTTCAACGTGTCACTATCATGTCATCAGCCTGTCCACTATCAAGTCACATTTCATTTGTCTCTTGTCATGTCAATCTGATCAACTCTACCATGTCACTTGTTCAATAACTAGTCACTGTCTGTCAATCATCTAAAGTCTACTGTTGATGTTATGTGTGATCTGTTATCATGCCAAAGGTCTGCTTCTCCATAAGCCTTCTCATATACATCTACTCCACATACATCATGCCTTTATATTGACCATGTAATTTAGCTTTACTGTGTTGCAAAACATTCTGTGTATAGTCTGTAATACCAGAGTTCAGTCCGAGAGAATAGCCTTCTTCTGCTGTATGGGTCCTTCAAGAATCAATTCATCTTACTGTTGTTTGAGACTTCAGAACACACCCAAAATCAGAGAGAAAGCCAATCTTCATAAATTCTGTGGCTATATCTTTCTTTGACATCCGAATTTCTTCATTCCTCAGACCTAAAAAGAAGAGAAAAGATTTGCTTCTTTGGTTACATCAGTACTTCATTCACTAACCCGAGTTTGATCTTATCACAGCTGCTCGACTTGTATAACCATCCTCCAAATTCAGAAGATATACACCGAAAAAAGTTGACCTCCACCGAATTTCCTCAGAAAAAGAATACACCTGAAAATCAGAGTTGTCTTGCCCACCGAAATCTCAGAGCTATGTCACATCGCATTACCCAATACCCACCCATTTTGAATGGCTTTTCACTTCTATTTATACTTGTTTCAATGTAAGGAATTAATCTGGGCCGACCTGCTGGATTTATATTTTATTTTTAATTTTAATTTGAAGCCGACTTGTAGTATGTTTTAAAATAAATAAATAAAACTTCTTAGCAAGCCGACTTGTAGGTTATATTACTCAACTCCTTATGACTTCACCACACCATCGTCTAATCTCTTTGAGAGTTGTTTTACCCCTCTTTAGGGTGACTTTCAAGCACATAATGCATTATTGAAAATTTGAGCAGGCTGTCATAAGAGAAAGGACCAAGTCATATCATAAACAAGCATTGGTTCCAAAGTCTTCAAGGACATCCTCACCATAGCAAGAATGCTTCTTAAACAAGACATCACAATCTCATCCACATATGTAAGTGTGAGGGCGTCATCATCATAGTGGCACTACATCAAGGGCTTCAACAAGAACTCCATCATTTTGCAAAAATAATCATCAAGTCCTCATGGTCCAAGTTACCACAAACGATGGTACCATCCAATCAACCTTGTGGGCTTCATGACCTTATCAATCCACAAATAACCATTCTATCCACAAATGACCACAAGATGGGTCATTTGGTACACCTAGTGTTCCAATGCCCATATCATGGTTCCTATGCCCAAGCTGCACCTTCTTGCCAAGTCATCAACCTTTATCATACCTTTGTCATTAATGGTTTGTCATCAATGACAACCTTGCTCATCAATCAATCCTCATCTCATGGGAAATCAGGATCCCATGCAATTGACTCAACTTGAGATCGTCTAAGCCATCTCTTTCTTCAATAGCTGATACCTTGGGGTTAAATCCATCTGGGAGAGATCTTAAGATTTTTTGCACAACCAGAGTTTCATCCATAGATTCTCCAAGACCTCTCATGGTGTAACCACTTCTTCCACCCTTTGAAAGTAGTCGCCAATATTTTCTTCTTCCTGCATCCTGAGTCCTTCAAAATGCCCTCTTAAGCTTTGTAGTTTCGCCTTCTGTACTTTAAAGTTTAGAGTCACCATTATACATGGTAGCCAATTTATCCCATATTTCCTTGGCAGTATAGTAATTCATTACCTTGTAAAATTCCGATTCATTCAGACCAGCAAGGAGTGCATTCATCGCAGTGGCATTATTTTCACATGCTTTTATTTCATCTGGAGTAGATGGCCGATTGTTGTCTTTAGGAGCAGTGTATCCATCAAGCACGCTAGTCCAGATCTCAAACCCAAGAGACATCAAATACGCAGACATCTGTTTGCTCCAGAAAACATAGTTTGTTCCATCAAATTTGGGAACATCTCTGAACTTGACTCCACCCATTGTAGATTGAG
The DNA here is from genome assembly GCA_001517045.1 of Pseudotsuga menziesii. Lineage (NCBI taxonomy): Eukaryota > Viridiplantae > Streptophyta > Pinopsida > Pinales > Pinaceae > Pseudotsuga > Pseudotsuga menziesii. The sequence goes on from LPNX010831986.1 coordinate 256,480, forward strand.
TGTGCCGTGAAACTCCTTCAAGTTAATAGGACCTGATAGAAGGAGCTAGCTCTGATACCAATTGAAAACACACTCACAACACTGAGAAGAGGGGGTGAATCAGTGTTGTAGGCTTCTATCAATTTTTACACTGATCTAACACACAGAATTAATCTTCAGCAAATAACTTAAGAAATCAAAGTATACAACACATGATATAAGAAAAAAATGATGAAATCTTCAAGTCAGACTATATTTATATATGATAGGTTTATATTCAAAGACTGTGCTTCAACACGGATTACATGCACCAGCTTCAACTGATGTTTATGAGGCTTCAATTTCTGCAAGACTTTCAGCTCCAACTGAGATTAATGGTTCAGGCTGCAACCCAAGTATGTGTGATGTTCCCTTGCTCCACCCTACCTCCCAAATACATAGATGCCTCAATGAAATTCCTTTTCAGCCTTCATAACAAAACTATTTGAACCTTATACACTCAAGTTGATCCAACCTCAGCATGAGATTGATCTTCAATATGTGTGCAGACTCCAATCTTCAGAAACGTGATCTCCCAAAATAAAATTTACAAGACAAAATAAATCCTGGTCTGTCCTTAATTCGCTGCTCCACCAAAAAATTACAGAAGTTATACTCAGCGTTGTCTGTTCCAAACTTGCATCCCACAGCTGCTTCCCCACAAAAGCATTCATAAAAACAGATGCCAAGCTTATCCCTTCATGAATAACAGGCTGCTACAGTCTCGCATCCCTCTGCTGCTCTATGTACTCACGTCAAAGTGCATTGCAAGTTAATGCCCTCCACTTTTGCATTTATATCCAACGTGTATCTCAAAGATATTGATCATAGAGCCGACCTGCTTGTTTTAATGGTTTATTTTGTTTTAAAAACTAAAATGGTGTTGTTTGATCTTAATGAAGCCGACCTGAGTTTCCACTCTTTGTTATTTTATTTAACAAAATTACAATGGGTTTGCTTGACTCTTCATGGGTCATCGTTTGCAGCTGTGATCCCTTCTTTCATCCACACTTCATGGAGTTTTCATTAAGGTTATTTAACCTCTCATGTCAAGTTGAAGTGTTGTCATGTTAGGGCTTCCAATGTCCAACGTTTCCAGGCTAAGTGGTTATTAAAACCCTTTTCATGATTACTTCTTTGATCATTCTTTAGACTGTTGATAAGAACAGCTCACAAATATATTTGGGCTTGTGTGTTAGGGCCTTCACTTCTCAAAACAAACCATCAAACCACTTTACGGATTATGGATGACCACTGAATTCATGGCAGTGCTCTTGACAAATCATTACTGTGTGAGATTTGAGGTTTCCAGAGCCCTTCAAAAGCCTTCGACATGGGCTGAGATTACCCACATTGTTTGAATGCCAAACTTGACTTTTATGGCCAGATTGCCTGCTGAATTATACCTCTTATGTGCTGAGTCTGACTAGGGCCTCATTGCTTACAGATTAGACTTCTGGCACACTCCATATTTCAATGTATTTACACACTCTTGCATACTGGGTTCAGTTTTAACTTGTCCTTGTGACATCAATGCCAACACTGGTTTCCAACACCCTGTTACCGGTTGAAATGGCAGTCCAAATCACCGGCAAGCATGTGAGGAGAAAGTGACCACTGTCACCTTAGTCACTTATTCCAACTGCTTCGGAAGCCTAAGCCTCCTAGGGTAGAGCCCTATTACAACTCTGCAAAGACACTAAAATACCCAAAAAAATCTCTTTCGAAGATGTTACTGACCAGTGCCTTATTGGAGTCAAATCCAAGAGTGGGAAGGGATGTGTGCTTGTCAAATAATATAAGTGCAGCTACCAAGTTCACTTTAACAAGTGTGAATGTTAAGAGTTAGCCAAAAGAATATGAATTGTATCATTACTAAGTAATTAAAACCTATATGTACAACTGATTTTGCGGAATAAACAATCCCAATATGCATATATATATATATATGGCAGTCTACAAGTATACATCAATCACCCGTTCAAGTGTTTAGAGACTTGTTACAGACTTGGCATAAGTAACCCACATTAATATATTAAGTCATGAAAGCAAGTCATATGTGTCCATCGGTGCTAGACTAGTAGCAACAAGGAAGGTCTTCCTGCATGCAGAAGACTTAAATTAAGAAACCAGTGGTATTTAATTTACTTTTCCTAAGTTTACTTTGGAAAATAAATTAAAGTGATCTAAATTAACTTTAGTGAAACACTAGTTAAAGTGAAAGTGAAATTAGGGTTTTTGCTTTACCACTAGTTAAAGTGAAAGTGAATTAGGGTTTTAGCATTACCACTAGTTTAAAGTGAAAGTGAAATTAGGGTTTTCGCTTTACCTAAAGTTATAACTGAGAGATCAATTGGTGGAGAGGACACACGCACTTGTATTCCGACAGAGATAGGATACAAACAGGGAAAGAAAGTCAGTCAGAGGATTTAGCTGAGAAGACGGAGGAGCGAGCAACAGGATCACTGAGCTTCGTACAACTGGGTCATACACTCACACAGGAGGGTGTTGAGGTTTAGTTGGGATTTGCCCATTGATTATGACAGGTACTGCATTTGCCAAGTTTGGATGAATTTGCAGTGATTGTAAAAGTTCCATATTTTCTCATAATAAAATCTATATCTGGTTGTTGCACCGGTTCTCCCATCTTGGGTTTTTCCGGGGGTTTCCATACCCAAAATAATAGCGTCAATATTGTGATGTGATGTTGTGATCATTTCTCAGTGTTATATTCCGCTGCATACTATAAAAGATATTCATGTGTGGTTATCAATAGAGATTTTGCATGCACTGTTAGCCCTAGTTGAATATTAAAGAAAAATTTACATGGTATCAGAGCTCTGGTGAGCTGAAGCTGAGAGATTTGCAGCAGCGGTGATAGATCAGGGGCAGGTCTATAGGAAGACACAAACCTAGACTTCGAGATCTAGGGTTTGACAGGTACACTTCACTATGGTCGTGCAGTTGAGAGTTGAGGATAGACTCCAAGGTGCTCAGAACTTTCCTACATGGAACGAAAGGATCACAAGGATCCTAGATGTCAGTGATGCAGAGGAGCACATTGACTCCACAAAGGTTGCACCCACAGATCCGACAAATCTAGCAGCTTGGAAGAAGATTGATTCCAGATCCATGTTGATTATCATGGATGGACTGAAGGACCATATAGTTCTTCACCTTTCTGGTAAGAAGACCGCAGCAGAGATGTGGGCGGCTTGGGAGAGTCTGCACCAAAGCAAGAACGAGAACCAGAAGATAGTGTTGCAAGAGAGGATGCGCAGCACCAAGATGGCCAAGGGAGAAGGAGTGGTGCCTTATCTCACAAGACTCACACAGATCAGGGATGAGCTTGGAGTTGTTGGCTTTAAGACAGTGGATGAGGAGCTAGCTCAAATAGCCCTCAATGGCTTCTCTAAGCCATGGGACACCTTTGTCAAAGGTGTTGTGGCTAGGGAGAAGCTCCCTGATTGGTAGAGACTATGGGATGACTTTGTGCAGGAGAAGACCCGCATGGGTCAAGGATCAAGCTCATCCAGTAGTGCCCCATAGATTGTGGATGAGGAGGCTCTAGCCCTTACAGAGAAGAGCAAGGGGAAGGCAAAGATGAAGAAGGATGGTAAGAAGAACCTTGACGTGTCAAAGGTCAAGTGTTTTATCTGCCACAAGCAGTGACACTTTGCCTCCCAATGCCCAAACAGGAAGAAGAAGAGTAACACTCAAATGCATGGATCTGCAGAGGTGGATGAGTTCAGCAAGAACTTCGATGAGGAGTTTTGCTTGATAGCTTGCATGGCAAGCACCACAGGGAGCAGCATATGGTACATTGACAGTGGAGCATCTAGTCACATGACTGGACAGAAGAGATTCTTCAAAGACTTCCAGGAGGGTGGAACAGGAATCCACGTTGAGCTGGGTGATGATGCGAGGTATCAGGCGCAGAGAGTTGGCACTATTTCATTTGAGAGGGAGTCTGGCAAACCCCTCAGTTTTGTTGATGTGTTATATGCAGTGTTACCAACATTGACCGATTTATCGTCAATGTCCGATAAATCGCGAATTTTTTTTCCGCGCCGAAATTTAACCAAAAAATCGCCCCCAATTTTTTCCCAAGAAATCAGCCTGAGAAATCGCAAGTCAACGGAAAAAAACAACTGCGCGAACAGAGCCAAAAAAATATGCTTTTAAGTTGGTTTTTTTCATTTGTTTTGCTCATTTTGACTCTAACAGTCCACTGGGAGGTGAGCTAAGGGTCTGAGAGGGCAAGTGAAGAGAGTTTCAAGAGACCAACAACAAATTTAGGCAACATTTTCTTCGCCATCAAGCATCAAATTGAAGATTGGATCTTGCCATTTGGGGTTTTTTCCCACAATTATCACAGCTGAAGGTAAGTAAAAAATTTGCCCATCATTTCTCTTTTTTCCAAGAGGGATTCTTGTTGATTTACGTTGCCATGTAATTCTCTATCTTCAAAAACGATTTTTATAGGGTTTTAAGCATTTTTTTCAACTGTTAAGTATTTTGCTACTTGCATGCCAAAAAATGTTTTGGCATTTTTTTTCTTGCCCTAGATAGTAGATCCTTATAAATCCTCATAAAAATGTCTATTTATTTTGCCTCATCAAATTAATGTTTGAATGCTCAATATTTCTTGGAATTCTTCTTGTGTTTTACATTTTCATTAATCACATATGCTAAAAAACGTTTTTTTTTCTTGCCTTAGGTTCAAACTTCAAGTTCAAAGTATCAAGATTCAAGCTTCAATTTGTCCATAATAACTCCATAATACATATACAAGATGCCAAAGGCTTTGGATCCATTTTGGGAGTGGGGTTCACCTGTTGACCCACTCAATCGACAAATTCTCACTTGCAATCTATGTGGGAAAAGAATGACAGGTGGGATAAGTAGGCTGAAATACCACCTCGCACAAATAGCAGGGCATGATGTGGGTGCTTACAACCAAACAACTCCAGAAATCATTGCTAAGGCCACATAAGCGATTGAGGGCACTGGGCTAAGGAAACAATACAGGGAGGCTATGAGGAATCAAATTGCTTCAAGATCTGGGTCCGCAGCAAGAGTAGGGGCTAGTGGGACAAGCCCAGATACCGATACCCAGTCCACACAGCAGTCCACATCGCCTTTCATGGTATCTTCAAGATGCAACCCTGGTGGACAACCTTCTATAAGGTCCATGGTGAAAGTAAAGGAAAAAGCAGACGCACACAAACTTATTGGTCGATGCTTGTTATGGAGTGCTATTCCATTTAACTTTGCAAAGAACCCATTTTATGTGTCCATGTTTGAGGCGGATGCTATAGTTGGAGCGGGGTTTAAGCCCCCTAGTTATGAGGAGTTGAGAGGGCCCATCCTTCAAGATAAAAAGACCAATTGCACTCACAGATTGGAGGAGCTTCAAAGATCATGGGACTTAACAAGATGCAGTGTGATGTCGGATGGTTGGACCGATATGAGGGGTAGGACACTTCTCAACTTCTTGGTTCATTGCCCCAGGGGGACTATGTTCAAGAGATCTGTGGATGCATCTGCACATGTCAAAGATGCGGTTTTACTATGTGGCTTGTTGGATGAGTTCATCCAAGAGATTGGGCCGCAGCATGTTGTCCAAGTGATAACAGGCAACGTTGCGAACTATGTGGCTGCTGGTAGGATGTTCATGGCCAGGTATCCTACACTATTCTGGACTCCTTGTGCCACCCATTGCCTTGATTTGATCTTAGAGGATTTAGGCAAAATTGATTGGATCAAGGATACTATTGATTCAGCACGGAGCATCACAAAATTCATATATAACCATGCAGCAGTGCTTAGCTTGATGAGAAAGTTCATGGGTGACAAAGAGTTGGTGCGTCCTGCCATCACACGCTTTGCCACTAGCTTTATTTCTCTTCAGTCACTCTTGAATTCTATGTGGGACTTGCAGGCGATGTTATTTTCACCAGAGTGGCGTGCTTTATCATTTAGCACTAGACCAAAGGGGCAAGCCACATTCAAGCTAGTTGCATATGATGAGAGTTTTTGGGGTGTGGTGAAGGAGGTGTGCACCATCATCGAACCTTTGGTAAGGGTTCTCCACTTGGTTGATGGAGAGAAGCCCACAATGGGCTACCTATATGAGGCCATGGATAGGGCCAAAGAATCCATCCATGCTTATTATGAGGACAAGGGACATCAGGGGCAGGAGTGACAACATATGATATGAGCGGTGATTGATGCGCGATGGAACCACACACTCCATTGCCCCATTCATGCCGCAGGGCTATACCTCAACCCTTCGTTTGCTTACTCCTATGGCTTTAGATTTGATGAAGAGGTTATGTCTGGATTCTATGAGTGTGTCCAGAGGATGGTACCTGATGCAGCTGAGCGTACACAACTTTCCCAAGAGTTGGAAATGTATAAGAGAGCCACAGGATTATTTGGGTTTGATATAGCAATAAATGACAGGACCAACCTGATGCCAAGTAAGCTTCACCTAGTTTCAAACTTTCAACTTTAAAGTTTAAATTTAAAATTTCATTCTCTTTCTAATTCTTTGTTTTAAATTTTATTTTTCGTTTCTCATGTTTATTTTATTCATAATTTCATAGTAGATACTTGGTGGGAGAACTATGGTGGTTGTGTACCTATTCTACAGAGGCTTGCCATTCGAGTGCTAAGCCAAACATGTAGCTCTTCTGGTTGTGAGCGCAACTGGAATATATTTGAAAAAGTACACTCCAAAAAGCGCAACAGGTTAGAGAATTTCAAATTCATTATATAATATAAATTATTAAATTCTAATTTATAGATTTATGCCACTTTACCTTCTAATTTATGCATTATAATTTATAAATTATGAATTTAATATTTAATATTTATGATCCTCCTCCAGGTTGGATACTCAACCCCTTAATGATTTGGTCTACGTCCACTACAATCTCAGGCTATGGGTGAAGCAGTATGAGAGAAAAGTTGATGTGAAGGCCATTTCATTGGATGAGATTGACACCACTGCTACATGGAGGGCAGAGTGTGAGGAGCCTGTTATGGAGGTAGCCCCTGATTGGCTAGAGGATGATCATGCTACTGATAATGATCATGGTGAGACTCATACAGTCTCAAAGGATTTGGATGAGCATGTTCCAGTTCCAGAGGAGTTTCACACCGATTCTAGGAGTGTGCCATAGTCAGAGCTAAAGGGAGATAGACCCAGTGGTAGCACAGGCACTGCTACTGGTAGAGGAGCAAGACTACCTCATCGACCTTTTCATTCTTCAGGACATCAATTTCAGCCACCTTCTCCAGTTTCTAGAGGACGTCATTTTGCAGGGTCTTCTTCTAGAGGACGTCAAAGTCCAGTACGAGGCCCACAAGCCTCAAGGGCACCTACTTCCAGTTCTAGAGGAAAGAACATTTGCACAGCGATTACCTTTTCCCATAAAAAGGGTAGAGGGAATCGATAGTTTATTTACTTTATTTCATTGTAGATGACTCGTGAGTCATGATGATGATCATGAAATACATTTGTTATATTTTTTGACTCAGGATTCAGGGACATGATCCATTTTGGATGTGTGATGTATCTCTAGACATCTTTTATATCTTATATATCGGTTTTCTTTCCATATTCATGTGGCAATGTGTTTATTTAATGTTATTGTTGCTTTAAATGTTTGAAAGATTGAAAAAAAATGAATATTTTTTTATTTTTTAAGTTTGCGGATTTTTTCCCAATGTTTTGCCGAGATATCCCGAAACGATGTTTCTTGGACCCTGTCGATTTTTTCACCACGCCGATTTTTGCAACACTGGTTATATGTTCCAGGACTGACAAGAACCTTATATCAGTCTCCACTCTGGCGGACAAGGGATATCAAGTGAAGTTTTGTGACCATAGAGTGTATATTAGGCCCAAGGGTTCAGATAGGAGCTTGGATCGGGTGGTTGGCGAGAGCGGGAAAGTGTACTAATTACACTTTGAGCCTGCAAAGGCTCTAGTTAGAGTCAACAACAGCAGCAGTCGGGGTGAGTTGTGGCATAGGAGGATGGCACACTTACACCATGGAGCGCTGAAGCATCTGAGACAGGCAGTCATTAGAGTTCCTCAGGTACAGAAGGAAAAGCATAACCACTGCAAGGGTTGTGCTTTGGGGAAAAGCATCAAGAAGCCTTTCCCACAGAGTGAGCACAAGTCTAAGGAGCCCTTGGACTTGGTGCATTCTGATGTATGCGGACCTATGAGTGTCCATTCATCCAGTGGTTACAGCTACAGCCTGACTTTCATTGATGACTATTCCAGGAAGACCTAGATCTATTTTCTGAAGGCCAAGTCAGAGGTCTTTGAGAGGTTCCGAGAGTTCAAGACTGTCGTGGAGAACCAAACAGGGAAGAAGATTCAGGTGTTGAGGACAGACAACGAGGGTGAGTACACTTCCAATGAGTTCATGGAGTATTGTTTGGCTGAGGGGATAAAGAAGGAGCACACCATGCCCCATACCCCACAACAAAATGGGGTTGTAGAGCAGAAAAACAAGACAATGGTTGGAGCAGCCAAGGCCATGCTATTTGATCAGGGATTACCACTATTCCTCTAGGCTGAGGCATACAGGACTGCAGTATACATTCAGAACAAGTGTCCCCACACAGCTTTGGGGAGAAAGACACCAGAGGAGGTCTTCGCAAGCACTAAGCCAGATGTGAGTCACATTCGCATATTCGGCAGTGTCTGCTATTGTCATGTTCATGCTAACAATAGGAAGAAGTTGGAGCCTTCTAGAGAGAAGGGGCTACTTGTTGGGTACAACGAGATTTTGAAGGCATATAGAGTTTACATTCTCACTCGCAGAAGGATTATTGTGAGCAGGGATGTCCAGTTCGATGAAGACAGGGCCTTGAGGAGATCTTTGGACTTACCAGCAGAGCAACAACCAGCACGGGAGTCGGGGGTCAAGTTGGAGGAGCCAAATGTATAGGTATAGGTACAGACACAGAGCACAGGTTTTGGTGGTCAGAGGGAGTCAAGTGGACAGGATCCTTCAGTGATTGACTTGAAGGATGAGCTGCAGTAGGAGATGGATATCCAGCAGCCGCAGCAGGTTGACACTAGGCCTAGGCCTAAGTGGTTTAGATCCACAGTGCAGGATTCTAGGCAGGTAGATCCTTCACAGACATCTTTTAGACGGAGTGTACCACCAGAGAGGCTTAGTTATATGGCACTAATTACAGAGTTGATTAACTCTGAACCTTCCAGCTCCAGGGAGGCTGCACAACATGATGTGTGGCAGGAGGCTATGGTTGAGGAGTATGACTCCATTATGAAAAACCAGGTATGGGAGGTTGTGCCAAGGCCACAAGGGGAAAAGGTGGTGGGATCCAGATGGATCTACAAGGTGAAGCATGCACCAGACGGAAGTGTGGAAAAGTATAAGGCACGGTTCGTGGCAAAGGGGTTTTCACAGAAGGAGAGAATTGATTATGACGAGACCTTCACCCCTGTTGCTAGGTATTCTTCCATTCGAACCATTATCTCACTAGCAGCTGAGATGGGTCGACGTGTCCATCAGATGGACGTCAAGACTGCCTTCCTCAACGGAGTGATAGAGGAGGAGGTATATATTGAGCAGCCAGAGGGGTTTGATGTGGAGGACAAGGAGACGCATGTATGTAGACTGCATCGAGCTCTTTACAGGCTCAAGCAGGCACCTCGAGCATGGTACTCAAGGATTGACAGCTATCTACGAGAGATGGGATTTCAGCAGAGTGAGGTTGACCACAACCTGTACTTCTTGACAGCTGAGGTGCCTCTCATACTGGTCTTGTATGTCGATGATCTCTTTTTGACAGGAGATGAGAGGCTGATTAGAGACTGCAACTCCAACCTTGCAGTGGAGTTTGAGATGAAGGACCTTGGGTTGATGCATTACTTTCTAGGCTTGGAGGTTTGGCAAAGAAATGGATGCTTCTTCATCGGACAAGGAAAGTATGCAGTAGAGATCCTAAAGAGATTCAGGATGGAGGACTGCAAGCCTATGGCCATACCTCTATTTTCCAACTGGAGGAAGATTGATGCATCAGGATCAAACGGATTTGATCCTACCTTGTATCATCAGCTTATCGAATCACTTATGTATCTGGTCAACACTCGACCAGACATCAGATTTGCAGTCAATTCTTTGAGTCAGTTCATGGTGGACCCTCAGAGAGTGCAATGGACGGCTGCGAAGCACATACTTCACTACATTAGAGGTACAGTGGAGTATGGATTGATTTATGAGCACAGGGGGAGTGTACAGTTAACAGGTTTCACATATGCTGACTGGGCAGGATGTGTAGAGGACCGAAAGAGTACTTCAGGTTGTTGTTTCAGCATTGGATTAGGGGTTGTCTCATGGTTCAGCAGGAAGCAAAAGTCAGTTGCATTGAGCTCGACAGAGGCTGAGTACATGGCAGACAGCATGGCTGGTTGTGAGGGTATGTGATTGAGGAAGTTACTTACAGGGTTGTTCGAGTGTGAGCTAAAGGCTACAGTAGTCCACTGTGACAATCAGAGTGGCATTAGGCTATCTGAGAATCCAGTGTTCCATGACCGAAGCAAACACATAGACATCAGATAACACTTCTTGAGAGATTGTGTTCAGAGACGAACATTTCGGTTGGAGTACATACAGACAGATGAGCAGGTGGTAGACATTTTCGCCAAGGCACTTTGCAGACAGAGTTTTGTGAAGTTCAGGGATAAGTGGGAGTTGCTACCAAATCCCTTCCTCGTTGAGAGGGAATGTTAAACTAGTAGCAACAAGGAAGATCTTCCTACATTCATGTGTTCTTGCATGCAGAAGACTTAAATTAGGAAACCAGTTGTATTTAATTTACTTTTCCCAAGTTTACTTTGGAAAATAAATTAAAGTGATCTAAATTAACTTTAGTGAAACACTAGTTAAAGTGAAAGTGAAATTAGGGTTTTTGCTTTCCCACTAGTTAAAGTGAAAGTGAAATTAGGGTTTTTGCTTTCCCACTAGTTAAAGTGAAAGTGAAATTAGGGTTTTCGCTTTACCACTGGTTAAAATGAAAGTGAAATTAGGGTTTTCACTTTACCTAAAGTTATAAAAGAGAGATCAATTGGTGGAGAGGACACACACTTGTATTTCAATAGAGACAGGATACAGACAGGGAGAGAAAGTCAGACAGAGGATTTAACTAGGAAGACAGAGGAGCGAGCAGCAGGATCACCGAGCTTCATACAGCTGGGTCCTACACTCACACAAAAGGGTGTTGAGGTTTAGTTGGGATTTGCCCATTGATTATGCCGGGTACTGCATTCGCCAGGTTTGGGTGAATTTGCAGTGATTGTAAAAGTTCCATATTTTCTCATAATAAAATCTATATCTGACTGTTGTGTCGGTTATCCCATCTTGGGTTTTTCCAAGGGTTTCCATACCCAAAATAATAGTGCCAATATTGTGATGCCAATATTGTGATGTGATGGTGTGATTTATTTCTCAGTTTTATATTCCGCTGCATACTATAAAAGATATTCATGTGTGGTTATCATTAGAGATTTTGCATGCACTGTTAGCCCTAGTTGATTATTAAAGGAAAATTTACAATCAGTAGCAAAATCATAAACAGTATGCAGCAGTAAAGGTATCAATTATGCATAACAACATTTATGACAGCAATATTAGTTTAGACATTCAAATTAGTATAAGTCCATGTAACCAAGTAATCAACAATCCATTTGCATTAACTTTGAACAATGTTGCAGATTGTATGAGCACAGGTAAAAAATGTAACTCAGCCCACTTCCTATGACAAATGAAACCAATAATGTGTGATCATCTTGTAGAAATAATAGATCAATGCTATGTGCAATGATGCTAAAAAGAAGCACAGGAAATAGATATTGCTACTAAGAATTCTCACAAGCATACACAGGAAAAATAGAGAGAAGAAAAGAGACTGAATCACATGAATGAAGAGATGAATATTGGTGTGTATCCTTCCATTGAATAATGATGAATAATAGTGTACATAAATAGTACATCCCTCATAGGAAAATCGAATTGTATGGAAACAACTCATAAAGCTCAAAAGGCTGACTTACCAAAATATAGCAAACCCCCATAGGTGGCTAAAGCACTTACCAAATCTATCAAGGACCTCACGAGTTGGCAAAAGCATGAGTGAGTTGTCAAGGAGATGGAAATAACATGTTAATCCTAGAAAATAGAGAAAAACTAATGGAGGATGGGTTGGAAACAAAAGCTCCCAGTTTCCTAGTTGACTAGCTTTTATCTTATCCATAGAAAAGCAGGAAAAGTAGAAAAAGCAGAATAAAACAGAATCTACTGTAAAGTCCTGTATACTAATTCTGGATGGTCAAAAGGTGGTCAAGATCAACCCAGAATTGGAAATAAATCATTCTTAGGATATAGATGGCATGTATTGACTTTAAGGTGCAAGTGGATGCCAACTAATTAAGCTAGTGAGTGAATAATTAATCAAATAATGATTAATTATTTTATCCTAAGTTGTGAGTGGGTTTAATATATTCCTACACCCCCCTATAAGTCTGACTTTATGATGGTATGACAAAAAATATGGATGCATATGGATGCATATAGGGCCCAGCAACAAGGCTATGGTCACCCTTTAACAATTATTATGTCCAGAAAAGTGAGGAAAGAGACAAAACCACATGGGGAAAATCCTCCCTCAAGATAGGACAAGGCATAGAATTTGAAATATGTCTTCAACATATCTTCATCTTCACTTTAATTAGCTAACTGAACTACTTATGGATGAAGGACTTGCTGAAGAAATCATGAACTCCATGATCATGCTCTAGAGTGTAGAACCTGCAAGAAGGAAGATGAGAGACTTCTTGTATCTAATCAACTGATGAAGTAGGAGCATTATCTGAATGCTTCTTTTTTCTGTCAAACTCTGATCTGCAAACATAATCTGAAATGGAAAAGAGATCTGTGCATACTCCTTTCCAAAGAGTACAAAAAATAAGGCAATTTATTTCACACCCAATTCCCTGAACAGCTGCAAAATTGTGATGTGAATCACATGTCAATCTTCCAATCTAATGTAGCACCTGTATAGATCTGATATGAGGCTGATAAAACTCTGATATATCAGAAATATTAACATATGGAACAGCAAGGACAAAGTCTTCAATGGCTCCATGAGGATATAGGGCTAGACTAGGAAAATTATGAGCAACTGGAGAAAACTGATAGGTGTAAAAATCTGAATGATGGATGGGCATAAAATCTGAATCATAAGTATTTTGAACAAATCCAAACATGTTTAATATCAGTCCATATATGACTAAGGTCATGTATAACCAGCCACTGAAAGTTAGGAAAGACTTCAAATCATGTAAGATAAATATCACTGCATAAGAGACCAATGAGGAATCAACTAGTGAGCTTGGGATTTGTATAGTCTTTGGATTATTCAGAGGTATGGTAGATGGTATGGATGGTGGTATTATATGTGTATCAACCTGCAAATATGATTCTAAATCAGAATCCAAAGGATCACATATAATCGTATCAATAGACTCATGGGAATACACTGGTAATGAATCCTCTGTATGAAAGGAGGAAAGAATGAGATGTTCACAATCTTCAAGAAGGCTCTGAGTATTGATGCCAAGAACAAAGGAGGATATGCTGAAGCACATGAGATCAAGTAAGGTAAGTGGTATGACACAAATAAGGCTTGATGTGGCTAAGCAAACATCCTGGAAGTCACTGGGTTGCGCACCATCAATGAGAGAGGTATGCAAGAGGTGTGAAGAATCTGGCACATAGATCTCAGAATCTAAGATAGGAGATTTAGAGAACAATGAATGGGTTATAGGATCATAATCAATATTAGCAACAGCTCCATATGTTACTTCTTTTTCATCAATAGTATCACAAGAAGAAAAATCACCTTAAAGAGACACAGAAAAATATGGCTCTTCAATATTTGCTTCTTCATTGAAGGAGGAAGCATTCGAATGAAAGAGGGCAGCAGCAACATGAACTGTATGAGAAACTTCTTCATCGTGATCAACTTCATCAGAGAATGTAGAGGCCAAGAAATCTTGAGAAAGAGAACAAGAAGAGATGCTAGGTTTGCTCCATGCTTCATCTTTAATTTCTTGCAAACCAAAAGCTTGATCCAAAATTTTCCAAAGCTCAAATGGAAATTCAGCAGAATCTATGAGATGATATATATTTGAAGACATTCCCAAACACATAATTCCATAAGCTCTATCACAATTATTTAGCCAATCAATCTTCTCTTCATAAGACTCGGGTTCACTCAATACACCAATGGAGACATCAAAGAGACATTGCCTCTTCAAGTATGCACTCATCTTTGGCTTCCAATCAGCATAGTTGAAAGGAGATAGTAGACGAAATTTTGAATCCATATTGAAGTTGTTGATATGCTCTAAGAGATACTCTCTGCAACCTGCAAAACAAACTAGGAGAAAATCTTGTAAGCTAGACAAGCTCTTCTTCAGAGAGGGATAGGAGACTGGAAGCGCTCCTCAACTCTGTAGAACTTGATAAACCTTGTAGCTCTGATACCATGTAGAAATAATAGATCAATGCTATGTGCAATGATGCTAAAAAGAAGCACAGGAAATAGATATTGCTACTAAGAATTCTCACAAGCATACACAGGAAAAATAGAGAGAAGAAAAGAGGCTGAATCACATGAATGAAAAGATGAATATTGGTGTGTATCCTTCCATTGAATAATGATGAATAATAGTGTACATAAATAGTACATCCCTCATAGGAAAATTGAATTGTATGGAAACAACTCATAAAGCTCAAAACGCTGACTTACCAAAATATAGCAAACTCCCATAGGTGGCTAAAGCACTTACCAAATCTATCAAGGACCTCACGAGTTGGCAAAAGCATGAGTGAGTTGTCAAGGAGATGGAAATAACATGCTAATCCTAGAAAATGGAGAAAAACTAATGGAGGATGGGTTGGAAACAAAAGCTCCCGGTTTCCTAGTTGACTAACTTTTATCTTATCCATAGAAAAGCAGAAAAAGCAGAATCTGTTGTAAAGTCCTGTATACTAATTCTGGATGGTCAAAAGGTGGTCAAGATCAACCCAGAATTGGAAATAAATCATTCCTATGATATAGATGGCATGTATTGACTTTAAGGTGCAAGTGGATGCCAACTAATTAAGCTAGTGGGTGAATAATTAATCAAATAATGATTAATTATTTTATCCTAAGTTGTGAGTGGGTTTAATATATTCCTACACATCTAACCATTCAGTTTGTTTGTGTACAGGTATAGAAGACTGAGATGAAAGTTTAGGAGCAACAGCCAAATATATAGGGAGGGTTGCCACTGTAAGGGCAACCCTACAAGACTGAAGGGACTGTCCCAAAAGGGTGACATGGGCAGTAACAGCCTAAGGAAAAGAGACCCGAGGGCTTGAAGGGAAGGCTCATTGGTCAACAAATGTGGAGGAAGGAAAGGAGGACACTGTGAGGTGGAGGACTGCTGCTAGCAGTAGTAGATCCGAGGGTTATAGGATTTTCAGCAGCCTAGGAAAAGAGCAGGCCCGAATGGGATAAGGGAGGTAGCATGGTTAGCTTAGGGTTGTTAAGACCCTTTTTGGAGGGTTGTGGGTGGTTGAGCAAGAGAAAGGAGGGCTAGGGCTGCTGAAAATGGCAAGCCCATGGGAAAATGGCAGCTCGAGATCTGCCCTAAGGGCAGATCCAAGGGTAGAAAAGGGAAAAAGGGGACTGTCGAGGGTAGAAGGTAAGGCAACGAGGGTAGAGGGTTGAGAGAAGGATGAGGGAGAGGAGCCGAGAAGTTAGGGCAACAAGGGTTAGAAGAGGCCTGGTTAGAGGCAAAGAAGGTAGGGAAGGATGAGAAGTGGGTTGCTTGAAGGACAAAGAGAAGCCCTAGCGAAGGTAAAGGGGGGTGGAAAAAGGACAAGCGAGGTTTCTAAGGGTAGTTCTTTAGGGATGATTCAAGGCAGCGATAATTTGGGGAAGAACTAACCCTAAACTAGGTCTACACTAACCTAAAATAACCCTAGGGCTAACCTAAGTTATGGTTTTTGAGAAAAAAAGGGTGTGAAGACAAAGTGAGACCAACCCTAGCAAAAGCTATACCCAACCTAGGGCATCTAGGGAGGATGGCTTGCATAGTGAGGAAGAGACCCTAGGTCAAACAACTATCCTAGACAACTAAGGGAAACCCCTAGAGGACCCTCACAAGGAGACGTGTATCAACTTGCTAAGGTGACAAGAAGGCTGGTAATGGCCTATTCTAGGAGAAAATGCAGCACTAGGGCTACCATTTAGTCTCGAACATGAATCATCTACCAACATTCAAAGAGATAAGAAGCCTCACCTCCAAGTGCACATGTTTAGCCAACAAATCAAAACATCACTTTGCAAAGAATTTCACCAAAGAATACCAAAAAAAACTTGCATTAACCGAGAAAATCTCCCTCAAGAGGAGCACATCTCTCCAAAGAGCCCTAAGAAGGGTAGAACAAATGCATAATGTCTTATCCCATGAGTCTTATATTAAAATGAAGTGAGGAGATATATTTATATGATCTCACACTTATTTTACAAATAAAGTCCAGGCTAACATGCCTTTAAAATGTCAATTTGCAATTATGAAATGTCAACTTAAAATTAAAACAAAATAATAATAAAATATAGCCCTTATGTAGGCTCAAGGTACGCTACCTATGGTTCTTTTACCCTCAGGTGCCAAAATGTGCTCAAATAAGCAAATCACTCCGAACGAAAGGCTAGAGTGAGTTGGAGGGAGGGCGTTATACCCCATCTAACCCCTAGAATGCTGTAAAGTCCCTCAACGCCCTCCTCAAAGCATCAAGAAGGCCTGGCGTGGAGGATGGCTTTGTCTGAGGAAATAAGGCCAAGGAGAGAAAGTGCCAGCCGTCTGAAGGGCCAAGAGGGTGTCCTACGTGGCTGTGAAGGGAGACGAATGTCTTGTAGCTAAAACAGAGGCCACCTAAGCAAGCAAACATGACATGGGGCCATGTGAGACATCTTAGACGAGGCCCCCAAATTTATGAACCATAGAGGATTATGGGTTGAATGAGAGTGTCCATGAGAGACATCTTAGACGAGATGTCCTAAAAATGGTGTCTAAAGCACTATCTCTCGAGGAGAGCTAAGGATCCATATATTTTGTTGACTTGGGACTGAAGTGCATGTCATAGACTAAAGCAAGGCTCTGTGAACTGTAACCCCAAATAGGTATAGGTGCTAGAAATCGTGTTCTCTTCTCCATGAAAAAAGAAATGAAAATCTGTGAGAAGCTTCTTCGACTCGTTGAAGATCATGACCTTGGTTTTACCCCAGTTGACCGTCAACATGCAAAGATCAAAAAAAATGGACAAGGTGTCTAGTTGTCGCTAAAACTGCTCTGGTGAGGAGGCCAAGAGAACCACATCATCCACAAAGCGCAGGATCGAGATCAAGACCTGATGGAGAAGGTACCCATCTTTGTCCTATATGTGCTCTTGTAGGAAGGATTCTAGCTCATCAATATATATCCCAAATAAAATAGGGGATAGGGAACATCGCTGTTTGGCCCCAATGGTGCTCCTGTTAAACTCCTTATGTAATGGATGGAGGCCCTTGAAACCAAAAACAGTAAGCTTCACACCGAGAGGCAACAAGCCAAACAAGAATTGATAGCTATTTCGATGAGAGTTGTCGCGTCAAATCAGAAAATTCATCCCTCAAGAATTTATTGAATGCAAGACAAGTCTGGGAAGCCCTCCAACCCCCAATTGGCACCTTACATGCTGAAATTCTTGACCTGAAAAACCAAGCATGAAGAGATCCATAACTCGTGGGCGCAAGTTGCTAGGGAGAGTGGCAAAGCCCCCCCTCCTCTTGCTGCAATCGAAGTTGTTTAGGCCAAGCTAATAGAACATAGTAGGCAAGCTCAAGAACTAAACTTTGAAGATTAGAGGGCTCCCCTCTCCCTCTCCTTCCGCAGACTCCATGCCAATGGGCACCATATTCCTCTGTGATTACTTTGAGCTCCCTGATATCCCTCTGGAGAGAGCTTGTTTCGGTCTCAATTCTACACTGTTTATCAAATTCAGATCAGCGGGTGACCGACTTCAGGCTCTATAACTGTAAGCTATTCTCTCTTCCTACCAAGATTTTTTTAGATGTCCATCTTACTAGGTCACAAGTGGCAGAGTCAAAATGCTTAAAGGAACTCGTTGGTGCAGCTCATCAAGAAGGTAAACTGGCAGTCATACGGGACCTCCGGGCCATTATCCGAGACTCCCTGTACAGACCACATGGTTGAACTTCTTTAGTTCCTTAAGCACATCCAGAAGAAGAAGATGCCAGGACAGCGATAGAGTTTCTGTTGTATTTTCCTTAATGCTCAATGACAAGTGGGATTGTTTCAGAGATGTGCAAGATGACAGTTCAGCAGTGAAAAAAGCTGTAATTTCTTCTGGACAGGCTCAAAGACCTGAGGGATAAAACTGCATATTGGAGAGAAAACTGCTGTTCAAGTAATTTGTTTCACCAACAGAATTTGTGTCGGATTTTCAGCAAGATGGCAACTGAGAAAATACAACCGTTTACAGAAGAGGATAGCCATAATTTGCTTTGTGCCTTCATGAGCTAAGGTACAATGGGACAAGCTAAAATGAGGTAGCCCCATTTGGGAATGCAGAATTACAAATTCTCTTCATAGTTGAACACAGTGTCAAGCAAATTTACCCTTAGTTAACAAATCCAGAGTGCAGAAAACTTGTCAATAAGAGTCAAAGCCTTCTGATGTAAAGCCTCCAGGTTGATTATGTAATTGGCGCCATAATCAGAACAAAAAATAACAAGAACCTGTTTCAATGGGTTTATATATGTGTGTGTGCAGGTTCTCACACACACAAATATATATATGTTTTCCTATATATATATATATATACCACTTTTAAAGTTTTATGTGTGCGTGTGTTAGTATGTGCTGTATCCCAGCTGTATGGTATCCAAATTTGTCATATCCTTAACATATCAGATACACACATCCATCCCCATATCTACATCCAAGCAACTTAGCACCCAGGTATACACTGAACAAATTTATATTCGAAGGGTCCAAACATCGCCACCGCATAAATAAACCCAATTGTTGGCAAATGAAGAGTATTTCAGAATATTGAAGATAAACATGACTTCAAATAAACAAAACACAAAGATAAAGGATCACCTTATATCGGTTGATAAAATCTTTCAGTATCTTATTTAAGGCATGGCCAATATGCAGTTCCCCATTAGCATAAGGTGGTCCATCATGAAGAGTGAAATGTTCCTGCCAAAAAAATATAAGCACATAGTTAAATCCATGTAGAAATATACTAATCAGCTTAAGTATAACACTCTGTAATGTAATGACCATGCACTAGCTAGGCTACTTTACTTTGTAATGTTGTTTTATAAAGTTTAAAGTGACTTTTATTGAATACGAGTTTTTATAAAGTATTCCCTTGTTTTAATTTTATAAAGCGACTTTATGAGATAAAGTGCACTTGTTTCATAAAGTAAAAGGTGACTTTATTAAAATTAAATATAACTGCTTTTGGAGGAAAAGTTTCTCAACCCTTGATTTTGAAAAGGCAAGATTTAATCTTGGCCTTTGGATTTAGGGATTGGGGAAGGTGAAAAGTCACTCTCAAGTTAAATGAAAGAGCCTAGGGTAGTGTGCAAGACTAAGTTGCCAGAAACGGGGAAACGAAGAAACACGACCTCCTGAAATTTTGGAAACGGGGAAACGTGATATATATATATATATATACATTTAACTGCAAACAACATTGCGAAGTGATAAATGATGCAAATAAAAGAATACATTTAGATCATAGTTGTACAACGTACCATCACATTTTACTCATAAACCCAAGTCTATATCATTTCATTCATGCAAATAGTAATATTCAAAAGCAGCCTTTATAAACGAGGCTACATAGTATATATCCAAGTGGCGAAAACCAAAATTAGCCTTTATGTATGAGGCTACAAGTACAATGTATCAAACTGAGAACAATGCATATACTAACATAGAAATAAAATAAAGCATGAGCTCAACCACTCAAGCCTCGCACTAATAGTCATCATCCTCATCTGCATAGTCTCCCTGATCCTCACAAATAGAAGATGAAACACGCTCAACAGCAGAATGAACAGTGGGAGAAGTATTTTCAACTCCACTTCTAGATTCCTCAATATTGAGTGCAACAACAGGGAGCTCCAAGTCGTCGGATTCTGGATTCACATCCCATTCTTTACATTGTCCACGGCTGTATTCTGGGCCCTTACGAGAAGCAAGACGAAGATTGGAACGCACATAAACAAGATCCTCAACTTTCTGTGAGCCCAACCTGTTGCGCTTCACAGAATGAATAAAACCATATGTGCTCCAATTCCTTTCCGCCGATGAAGAGCTTGCCACTTGTGAAAGAATACGAATGGCAAGGCTTTGCAAATGTACACCATTTGCTCCATGAAAAACCCACCACTTAACTGAGCTCATGGCGTTTCTCCCATCCAAAGCTTATATGTCTAAAAAAGGATCCAAGCCTACAAAAAACTAGCAAATTCTTCCTTGACCTCCCTGTGTAGATTAGCGGGAAAAATTCTTAAGAGGGCTTTTTTCACTCCATTGGCCACCTCTCTATCCTCATGTGGAGCATTCCTTTTTCCATTGCTTTGAGCAATGAGCTCTTCATCATAAAACTTTGGATTCAAGGCATGTGCTAAAGTGTGCAATGGAGTGTTGAAATTGTTCCACCTATCAAGCATGATTTTCTGCACCAAATCAGCAAAACCAGCATCAGCAAATAAAAGCTGAGGAGACTCTTCTAAAATGATTTCCATGGTTTTCTCAACCATGCAATACATGCCATCATATACCTCTCCCAAGAAAGGTTGGTCTATGTCCGCGCTTCGAAGCAGCTCAAATGCAGGGCCTGTGAACTTGAGCAAGAAATCTATCTTGGTCCACCACTCCTCATCAAGGCACAACCTATGCACCATAGCTCCCTGCTTTGTATCTGCCTGTCTCCACTCAACCCAAAGTTGACTCACCACCATAGAAACCAATGCCTGCTTAACATCAAGAAGGCGACGTAACATGGTGAAGTTGGGGGCATATCTTATCTCAGCAACTTTCAACAACTCCAATTTGGAAAATTCTTGAAATATTGCTTGAGAGTGGTGGTGGTTGGTGATGAATTTGATTATTTCCCTTCCTCCCCCTGTGAGCTCCTTTATCCATGGAACTTTATTGTCAATCTCTTCTAAGATCAAATTAAGATTGTGGACAATGCATGGTGTCCAGAAAATGTAATCATACCTGCTCTCAACAATTAGACCTGCAGCTTTACAAACGGGTGCATTATCTGTGATAACTTGCACCACCTTGTTAGGCCCTATCTGCTCAATGGATTTGATTAAAATATTAGCAATGAATTGAGCATCTTTCAGCTCCCCGAAATAGTCTTCATCCTTTATAAACATTGTTCCTTTTGGTGAATTGGCAATGATATTTATCAATGGCCTACGCTTCGTATCTGTCCATCCATCGGAGACAATAGTTACCCAGAGCTGCTCCATGAAGCACGAATTGGTGTTAAAACATCTTCTAAAAGAGTCCTCTCCTTTTTAAGGAAATCTATTCAGATTCTTTCATAGCCGGGCCCCTTGAATCCTTTAAGAGCTGTGTTTATGGCCCTCACCATATCTTGCTAGTAAGGGACCAAACCACATTGAAAGGGATACCATAAGCATAGATGGCTCTAGCCACTCTTGATTCAGCTTTTTCTCTCCCTTGCATATTCACTAGTTTAGCTATTCGGCTCTCTTGAACTGAAGGTGTTTTTATGATTCTTGTGCTAACTGATTTGCCCTCCTCTTCCTAGCATGTTGCACAATCATTAGCTCAATGTTTGGGGCTTGAGGAGTAGCTTGAGTAAGTTGTTCGTGTCTTCTTTTAAGCCTACCAGCCTCATCATGCTCACTCTGATACTTCCTCCTCTCAACTGGATCATTTGTTTTTTAGCAATGTTCAATCCCCTTTCCTGTATCATGCAATAAATGTGCCTTAACTCTTGGATAGGAGCCCCTATACGGTAAATGACAAAGATTACACCGCCAATCCCATGATCCACCACCTCCACATCGTGAAATGTTTTGAACATGCCTCCATAGAGGATAGTACTCGGCCCTTTTATTGGGCTTAGAGATTAATGAAGTAGCTTGGTTGGAAGTTTCCATTGCTGCTAGAAATTAAAACACAGATCTGCAAAGTTGCAAACAAAAAAAATGGTGTTACATTATAGAACTTAGAAACAAAAACCCTCAAAAAAACAGTGCAAATTTTATAAATTAACAAGGAAATTCTGAACAGTGAATTCATAAAAAAATTGAAAACCTTGTTGCCTGCTAAAATCCTTGTCTGAGTCTCCAAATCACTATTGTCCTCTCCAAACAGTGGTTGTTGTCTCAATTTTCAAATACCGTGAGCCCTACACACAAATCCGTCGCGGCTAGCACTCATCGTGACTCGCAAGGAAGTGACGTGAACGGTGAGGAAGTGGCGGCTGCTAGCACTTGTCACTGGTCGATGAGGAACTGGTGGAAGTCGTGGTGGAAGTGGTAGCTGCTAGCACAAATCCGTGAGGCAGCTGCTTGCTCAATCATGAACTGTAAACTCAAACACGATCTGGCGGCTACTTGCCCAAAACCTCCGAACTGCAAACTCAAACGATCACCTCGACTGCACAGTGCAAACTCAAAAGATCACCTCGACTGCAAACTCAAACGATCACCGTGAATAAAAAACATCAGCTGCAAACTCAAACACGATTTGCAAAAATCCAAAGTCCAATAACTCCACCGTGACTAAAATGACATACTACGATCGTTTTTATAGCTCGTAATTAGGTTTTTAGGTTTTTTTTAATTTTTACACTGTAAAAAAATGAAAAAAAAAACTGGGAGTCGATATTATTTAGCCGGAAACGTAATTTTTTGAAATGGAAACGTGAAGGAAACGAGTTTTCGTCTGTACCAAACCGTGTCCCCTACGGGAAACCATTTTGTACGGACGGAAACCTGTTTCCTACTCGTCCCAAACGTGTTTTCGAGTTTCCCTTCGTTTCCAGCAAGGAAACCCCACATAAACCCACGTTTCCGGTAACTTAGGTGCAAGACAAGATGAAGGAAAGCATTTCCAAGAGTGTGCATTTTGGCTGGGTAATTTGCAGAGAGAGAGGGAGCTACAATTTTTCTCAAATGGGCACGAATCCCAAGGAGTTGGGCACGTTTCCCAAGGCATTTATTGTTGGTGTTCCCTACAATACCATATTGTTCGTACTGTACCTGGTGGGCACATTTTTCAGGGAGTGTCATATAGTGTACGGTTTGTTGGGCACGATTTTTGAGGCACAGAAATCGCGATGGTTGCTATTGTGGAAGTCGTATAGTCAGTTGGGCACAAAAATCGAGGTTGGCACGAAAAACGAGAATCTAGTACTCATTCATTGCTGTAATAAATGCTGCTGTAAATTAATTTCTGCCTAATAAATGCTGCAATAAAAATCTCTAAAGAGGGCAGAATCCCAAGGAGCTGGGCACATTTCCCAAGGCATTTATTGTTGGTGTTCCATACAGTACTGTATAGTCCGTAATGTACCTGTTGGGCACGTTTTTCGAGGAGGGTCGTACAATGTATAGTTTGCTCGGCATGATTTTCGAGGCACAGAAATCGCGATGGTTGTGGAAGTCGTACAGTCAGCTAGGCACAAAAATCAAGGTTGCCACGGAAATCGAAGTGGGAACGAAAAACAAGAATCTGGTACAGTCATTTATTGTTGTAATAAATGCTGCTGTAAATTAATTTCTGCCTTATAAATGCTGCAGTAAAAATTTCTCTTGGACTGGTTTTCCCTAGGGTGGGGTTTTTCCAAGGTCACATTGACCAAATTTCTGTTGTTTTATGGGTTTATCAGTTTGTTGTTTTATATGTGAATTTTTCGTTGCTACAGACTTAGTTTCAATATTTCAGTTTGTTTGGTTATTGATTTAAATGCATGAGAGGTGTTTTTATTAATGACAAGTTTTAAGTCTGAAATCTGGGTAAACTAAGTTTTTGACTAAAGTCTGAAATTTTTGTCAATATTTCTACATGGTATCAGAGCTCAGGCTCTGTGTTTACACCTGATTGTGGGTACAACAGTAGTGTTGATTTGTTGGGCAAGGGTTCTTGTTGTGTTTCTTTAACAACTTGTATATTGGAATGCCTTATCTAGATGTAACTTGCAGGTGGTGGAGAAAGAGTGAACTATTGTTTTTTTGGTGGTATATTATTTTTTTTTATAGCAGAGATGGCAGCATACACTAGATATGCGGATTAGTTGGATAATATGTCCAACTACTTGCAATGGAAAGTCAGGATGACTGTTGTTCTCAAGGAAAACAGACTATGGATCATAGTTAGCACCGTGGTAACTCCTCCTCCTGATACTTTTCCTGTTGTTTTGGATATGCATGAGGTAAAAGAGGCCAAAGCCCAAAGGTTGATTCTAGATGGTATAAGGGACCACCTTATTCCACATGTAGCTAAGAAGAAGACTGCTTATAATATGTGGACTACATTGAAAAGCTTGTATGAGGTTAAGAATGAGAACCAGATAATGGCTCTCAAGGAAAAATTGCAGAGAACCAAGATGGCCAAGGGTGAGGGTGTAGCTTCTTTTCTTATCCGGGTGGCCCAGATAATGTAAATTTTCCTTTAATATTCAAACTAGGGCTAAACAGTGCATGCAAATCTCTACTGATAACCACACATGAATATCTTTTACAGTATGCAGCGGAATATAAAACTGAGGAATAAATCACAACATCACATAACAATATTGACACTATTATTTTGGGTATGGAAACCCCCGAAAACACCCAAGATGGGAAAACCGGTGCAGCAGTCATATATAGATTTTATTATGAGAAAATATGGAACTTTTACAATAACTGCAAATTTACCCAAACCTAGCGAATGCAATACACGGTAGGAACACTGGGCAAATCCCAGCTAAACCTCAACACCCTCCTGTGTGAGTGTACAGCCCATTTGTACGAAGCTCGGTGATCCTACTACTCGCTCCTTCGTCTTCTCATCTAAATCCTCTATCTGACTTTCTCTCCCTATTTGTATCCTGTCTCTGTCGAAATACAAGTGTGTGTGTCCTCTCCACCAATTGATCTCTCTTTTATAACTTTAGGTAAAGCGAAAACCCTAATTTCACTTTCACTTTAACTAGTGGTAAAGCAAAAACCCTAATTTCACTTTCACTTTAACTAGTATTTCACTAAAGTTAATTTAAGATCACTTTAATTTATTTTCCAAAGTAAACTTAGGAAAAGTAAATTAAATACAACTGGTTTCCTAATTTAAGTCTTCTGCATGCAAGAACACATGAGTTTAGGAAGATCTTCCTTGTTGCTACTAATTTAACACTCCCTCTCAACGAGAAAGGGATTCGATAGCAACCCCAACTTTTCCCGTGAACTTCACAAAACTATGTCTGCAAAGTACCTTGGTGAAAATGTCCACCACCTACTCATTTGTCTGTATGTACTCCAACCGAATGGTTCCTATCTAAACACAATCTCTCAAGAAGTGGTATCTGATGTCTATGTGTTTGCTTCGTTCATGGAACACTGAATTCTTAGATAGCCTGATGCCACTCTGATTGGCAATGTGAACTATTGTAGCCTCTAGCTCACACTCGAACAACCCTGCAAGTAACTTCCTCAGCAACATACCCTCACACGCAGCCATGTTGGCTGCCATGTACTCAGCCTCTACCAAACTCAATATAACTGACTTCTGCTTCCTGCTGAACCAAGAGACAACCCCTGATCCAATGCTGAAAAAACAACCTAAAGTACTATTTTGGTCATCTACACATCCTGCCAAGTCAGCATCTATGAAACCTGCTAACTATACACTCCCCCTGCACTCATAAACCAATCCATACTCCATTGTACCTCTGATGTAGCAAAGTATGTGCTTCGCAGCTGTCCAATGCACTCTCCAAGAGTCCACCATGAACTGACTACTGCAAAGTTGATGTCTGGTGGAGTGTTGACCAAATACATAAGCGATCCAATAAGCTGACGATACAAGATAGAATCAAATCCGTCTGACCCCGATGCATCAATCTTCCTCCAATTCGAAACTAAAGGTATGGCCATAAACTTGCAGTCCTCCATCCTGAATCTCTTCAGGGTCTCTACTACATACTTTTCCTGTCCGATGAAGAAGCATCCATCTCTATGCCAAACCTCCAAGCCCAAAAAGTAATGCGTCAACCCAAGGTCCTTCATCTCAAACTCCACT
Organism: Pseudotsuga menziesii; assembly: GCA_001517045.1. Classification (NCBI taxonomy): domain Eukaryota; kingdom Viridiplantae; phylum Streptophyta; class Pinopsida; order Pinales; family Pinaceae; genus Pseudotsuga; species Pseudotsuga menziesii. The sequence continues at coordinate 282,962 of LPNX010831986.1, forward strand.
GCACGGTTGGACTTGCAATCTCCAATCAGCCTCTCATCTCCTGTCAAAAAGAGATCATCGACATATAGGACCAGTATGAGAGACACCTCACCTGTCAAGAAGTATAGGTTGTGGTCAGCCTCACTCCGCTAAAATCCCATCTCTCGTAGATAGTTGTCAATCCTCAAGTACCATGCTCGAGGTGCCTACTTGAGCCCGTAAAGAGCTCGATGCAGTCCGCATACATGCGTCTCCCTATTCTCCACATCAAACCCCTCTGGCTGCTCAATATACACCTCCTCCTCTATCACTCCGTTAAGGAAGGCAGTCTTGACGTCCATCTGATGGACACACCAAACCATCTCAGCTGCAAATGAGATTATGGTCTGAATGGAAGAATAGCTGGCAACAGGGGCGAAGGTCTCCTCATAATCAATACCCTCCTTCTATGAGAACCCCTTTGCCACGAAACACGCCTTGTACTTCTCCACGCTTCTGTCTGCTACATGCTTCACCTTGTAGATCCATTTGGATCCCACCATCTTTTTCCCTTATGGCCTCGGCACAATCTCCCATACCTAGTTTTACATAATGGAGTCATACTCCTCAACAATAGCCTCCTGCCACACATCATGTTGTGCAGCCTCCCCGAAGCTAGAAGGTTTAGAGCTAATCAACTTTGTCATCAGTGCCACATAACTAAGCCTCTTTGGTGGTACACTCCGTCTAAAAGATGTATGTGGAGGATCTACCTGCCTAGAATCCTGCACTGTGGACCTAAACCACTTAGGCCTTGGCCTAGTGTCAACCTGCTGCGGCTGCTGGATATCCGTCTCTTGCTACAGCTCATCCTTCAAGTCAATGACTGAAGGATCCTGTCCACCTGACTGCCTCTGACCACCAAAACCTCTACTCTGTGTCTGTACCTGTACCTGTACATCTCGCTCCTCCAACTTGACCCCCAACTCTCATGCTAGTTGTTGCTCTGCTGGTAAGTCCAAAGATCTCCTCAAGGCCCTATCCTCATCGAACTGGACATCCCTGATCACAATAATCCTCCGAGATGGAATGTAAACTTTATATGCCTTTGAAATCTCGTTGTACCCAACAAGTAGCCCCTTCTCTCTAGAAGGATCCAGCTTCTTCCTATTATCAGCATGAACATGACAATAGCAGACACTGCTAAATATGCAAATGTGACTCACATCTGGCCCAGTGCCTGTGAAGACCTCCTTTGGTGTCTTCCTCCCCTAAGCTGTGTGGGGACACCTGTTCTGAATGTATACTACAGTCCTGTATGCCTCGGCCCAAAGGAATAGTGGTAATCCCTGATCAAATAGCATGGCCTTGGTTGCTCCAACCATCGTCCCTTTCTTCTGCTCTGCAACTCCATTCTGTTGTGGGGTATGGGGCACGATGTGCTCTTTCTTGATCCCCTCAGCCGAACAATACTCCATGAACTCATTGGTAGTGTACTCACCCCCGTTGTCTGCCCTCAACACCTGAATCTTCTTCCCTGTTTGGTTCTCCACGAGAGTCTTGAACTCTCGGAACCTCTCAAAAACCTCTGACTTGGTCTTCAGAAAAGAGATCCAAGTCTTCCTGAAATAGTCATCAATGAAAGTCACGCTGTAACTGTAACCATTGAATGAATGGACACTCATAGGTCCAAATACATCAAAATGCATCAAGTCCAAGGGCTCCTTAGACTTGTGCTCACTCTGTGGGAAAGGCTTCCTAATGTTCTTCCCCAAAACACAACCCTTGCAGTGGTTATGCTTTTCCTCCTGTACCTAAGGAACTCTAATGACTGCCTGTCTCAGATGCTTCAATGCTCCATGGTGTAAGTGTGCCATCCTCCTATGCCACAACTCACCCTAACTACTGCTGTTGTTGCCGCTAACTAGAGCCTTTTCAAGCTCAAAGTGTAATCTGTACACTTTCCCGCTCCTACCAATCACCCGATCCAAGCTCCTATCTGACCCCTTGGGCCTGATATACACTTTATGGTCACGAAACTTCACCCAATATCCCTTGTCCTCCAGAGTGGAGACTAATATAAGTTTCTTGGTCAGTCCTGGAACATATAACACGCCAGCAAATTTGAGGGGTTTGCCAAACTCCCTCTCAAATGAAATAGTGCCAACTCTCTGCCCCTGACACCACGCATCATCACCCAGCTCAACGTGGATTCCTGTTCCACCCTCCTGGAAGTCTCTGAAGAATCTCTTATGTCCAGTCATGTGACTAGATGCTCCATTGTCAATGTACCATTTGTTGCTCCTTGTGGTGCTTGCCATGCAAGCTATCAAGCAAAACTCCTCATCGAAGTTCCTACTAAACTCATCCACCTCTATAGTTCCAGCCATCTGAGTGTTACTCTTCTTCTTCCTATCTGGGCATTGGGAGGCAAAGTGTCCCTGCTTGTGGCAGGTAAAACACTTGACCTTTGACATGTCAAGATTCTTCTTACCATCCTTCTTCATCTTTGCCTTCCCCTTACTCTTCCCTGTAAGGGCTAGAGCCTCCTCATCCACAATCTGTGAGCCCTGGGGCACTACTGGATAAGCCTGATCCTTAACCCATGTGGGTCTTCTGTTGCACAAAGTCATCCCATAGTCTCTGCCAATTAAGGAGCTTCTCCCTAGCCACAACACCTTTGACAAAAGTTTCCCATGGCTTAGAGAAGCCATTGAGGGCTATCTGAGCTAGCTCTTCATCCACTGCCTTAGAGCCAACGGCTCCAAGCTCATCCCTGATCTGTGTGAGCCTCGTGAGATAAGGCACCACTCCTTCTCCCTTAGCCATCTTGGTGTTGCGCATCCTCTCTTGCAACACCATCTTTTGGTTCTCGTTCTTGCTTTGGTGCAGACTCTCCAAAGACGTCCACATCTCTGTTGCGGTCTTCTTACCAGAAAGGTGAAGAACTATATGATCCTTCACTCCATCCATGATAATCAACATGGCTTTGGAATCAATCTTCTTCTAAGCTGCTAGATCTGTTGGATCTGTGGGTGCAACCTTCCTGGAGTCAATGTGCTCCTCTGCATCACTGACATCTAGGATCCTTGTGATCCTTTCTTTCCATGTAGGAAAGTTCTAAGCACCCTAGAGTCTATCCTCAACTCTCAACTGCACGGCCATAGTGAAGTGTACTGTCAAACCCTAGATCTCGAAGTCTAAGTTTGTGTCTTCCTATAGACCTGCCCCTGATCTATCACTGTTGTTGCAAATCTCTCAGCTTTAGCTCACTAGAGCTCTGATACCGTGTAAATTTTTCTTTAATATTCAACTAGGGCTAACAGTGCATGCAAAATCTCTACTGATAACCACACATGAATATCTTTTACAGTATGTAGCAGAATATAAAACTGAGAAATGATCACGATTCACAACATCACATCACAATATTGACACTATTATTTTGGGTATGGAAACCCCTGAAAAAACCCAAGATGGGAAAACCGGTGCAGCAGCGAGATATAGATTTTATTATGAGAAAATATGGAACATTTACAATTACTACAAATTCGCCCAAACCTGGCAAATGCAGTACTCATCATAATCAATGGGCAAATCCCGGCTAAACCTCAACACCCTCCTGTGTGAGTGTACGGCCCAGCTGTACGAAGCTCAGTGATCTTGCTACTCACTCCTCCGTCTTCTCAGCTAAATCCTCTATCTGACTTTCTCTCCCTGTCTGTATCCTGTCTCTGTCGGAATACAAGTGTGTGTGTCCTCTCCACCAATTGATCTCTCTTTTATAACTTTAGGTAAGGCGAAAACCCTCATTTCACTTTCACTTTAACTAGTGGTAAAGCAAAAACCCTAATTTCACTTTCACTTTAACTAGTGTTTCACTAAAGTTAATTTAGATCACTTTAATTTATTTTCCAAAGTAAACTTAGGAAAAGTAAATTAAATACAATTGGTTTCCTAATTTAAGTCTTCTGCATGCAAGAACACATGCATGCAAAAAGACCTTCCTTGTTGCTACTAGTTTAACAGATAAAAGATGAGCTAGTTGCAGTTGGAGAAGTCATTTCTGATTCTAAGTTAGTGAGGATAGCCTTTGTGAAGTGTGTGGTTGCTCGAGAAAAACTTCCAGATTGGAACAGATTATGGGATGATTTCTCTCAGATGGAGATTCGGAAAGGATCTCAAGGCAGTGGACAAAAGGAGGGTGGTAATGAAGAGAATGTTGCTCTTTCTGCTAAGAGCAAGAAGAAGTCCAAGAAGGACTTGAGCAAAGTTCCATGTTTTGCTTGCAACCAGTATGGACACTTTGTTTCTCAGTGTCCAAAGAAGAAGAAGAATAAGGAGAAATAAGATACAGTTGTTGCAGCTTCAACAGAAGAAAAGGACTTTGCGAGAAGATTCAAGAAGGAGTTCTCGTTGTTCTCCCTTATTTCTAGTACCAGTAGCAATGGAGCGGTTCTGAATAGTACTTCGTATGTTGACAGTGGAGGCTCACGTCATATGACCAGATTATGGCATATATTCTGTATCATTTCTGTGACTAGTCCCGATCATTTCGTTCAATCAGAAGGGGGGCAGGCATGTGCAGTGCGTGGAGTTGGAAATGTCAAATTCCAACTTAGTCAAGGAGGACACATTGATCAGGATGGGGTCCTCTCTGGACAAGGATGAGGATAAACTTGCTCTCAGTATCAGCCTTGGAAGATGCAGGGTATTCGACATTGTTCCGAAGGGGACATGTGTAAATTTTTCCAAATAGATTTGATCTGGTTCATGTTTATATATACTCAGAGAGAGCGGGACTGATTGATCCACAGCTGATTGGTGATCGGTTCGGTGAGCTGTGCAAGTTCAGTGCACAGCCCACGATTGATGAATCGGACGAGGTGTAGAAGGCTCCTGAGTCTGCAGTGGCACCAAGGGTACAGTCTCGAGTTCTGATGGAAGAGATGGAGTCTCTTCTAAGTACTGGCAGGAGGCTCATCCAGCATGAGCGAACCAATGCTCAAGAGTGGAGAATTGATTCTCCTAGGAGCTCAAGGTTGCTGCTAGAAGGTTATCTTCAAATTCGAGTTCAGTGCAGGTAGTGTCGTTGGTTCCAAGTTCAAAGGGAGCTCTTGCAGCGGACAGTGTGATGGATTTGATGACGGGACCTGTTGATGATGGCAGTGAGTACCTCCCTCACTAAGAGGGAGTGTTAGAGATTTAGCTCTGGAGACACTCTGCATGTTTTTGTCTTGTATGTGGAAGTGACCATGCACTAGCTAGGCTACTTTACTTTGCAATGTTGTTTTATAAAGTTTAAAGTGACTCTTATGTAATAAAACTTTTTATAAAGTATTCCCTTGTTTTAATTTTATAAAGTGACTTTATGAGATAAAATGCACTTGTTTCATAAAGTAAAAGGTGACTTTAATCAAATTAAGTGTAACCGCTTTTGAGGGGAAAGTTTCTCAACCCTTGATCTTGAAAAGGGTTTCCTAGAAATGGTTCCAAAAACACTATCTCTCGAGGAGGGCTAAGGATCCGTAGCCCTTGTTGTCTTGAGGTTGAAGGGCATGCCACAAACTGAAACAAGGTCATGTGAACTGTGCTCCTAGATAAGTATAGGAGTTGGTGATCTCAATCTCCTCCCCTCTAAAAAATAAATGGTGATCCAAGAGTGTCTTCTTCGACCCTTTGAAGATCAAGACCTTGGTTTACCCAGGTTGACCATCAACTGACAAGATCACATAAAAGGGCTAAGGCATCCAACTATCTTTGCAACCCCTCTGGAGGTGAGGCCGAAAGGACCACGTCATCAACGAAAAGCAAGATAGAAATCAAAACCCGGTGTAGAAGGCACCCACCATCATCCTAGATGTGCTCATGCAAAAATGATTCCAGCTAATGGAAGGAGTATTTGTCATTAGGTATAGATGTAAAAGTAGACAGGGGGAGAAGAAGCATCTACTACCACCTCAATCACTGTGAAGGTGCCAATGCACTGCCTGTAAATGAAGACTTAGGTATTATTTTGTATAACAGTATAGATTTAGGGAAGTCCATGACAGTATGAACATTTGAATCTGAGAAATTCCCTGTCTTTGGAAGTTTTTGTCTGAACTTCTTGCACTTAGTTCTCCTCGACAGGAAAGTATATTATACAAAAATTATCAGAAAAATACGTGCTTTTGTCTTTCTAATTGTTGATCACGTACCAGAAATTCATTTCATGTAAATCTAAATAGAGTACCATATGTAGTCTACTTTTTTGTCCCCAAATTTGTAACAGTTAAACAATGCACTGATTGCTTCATGCGTTAGGTGCTAATTTGAAACTGTTTTAGAGTATTTTCATTACACTGAAATGTGATACCGTTGCATTTCCAAGTTTCATGCAAATTATAGTTTGCTATAAAGCCAGCTTGGGGCACTTCCTTGGGGATGTTCTTGTAAGCACACTCTTGTTCCCAAGAATAAATAAAAAGCAAAATTTTCCGTTTGTACTCAAATAACTTCCCATTCAGGCATAATTCCAGAGATACCAGTCAAATAAAAGGCTCAAGGCTCCATTTTTCTTAACATACCCCATTATTCCTAATCAGAAGCCTCTTCAGCACCTGTTTCTCATCCCATAATTTCTGTATTTCTGGTTCGCGTGCTACAGAATTTGCCCTGAGGCTGAAACTTGTCTGAGGTAGATCCACTGTATGCTTATACTGACCATCATCTTGAGGGTTACCTGTAATCAACAAATATAATGGTTCTAGTTCTGCATAATGGAGAAGCATATACAGAGCTCTTACAGCACATTTATGCAGTCAAATTAGCTTCTCTAGTACCATATTCTCTAATGTACGCTAATAATTAGATTTACAAGAAGATTTTAATCAATATGAAAAGAAAAAAAAAAGTTGCCTTTTGATGTTTTCTTTGATGCAAGAACTGGCCCCTGTGCTTTTTGCTTTGAGTCCAATATGCAGTCTCCATTTGACTGGGTTGAGAATGACTTCCCAATGACTGAGAATGAAAATGGTGAAACCTTAAGAAATTGTTTTCCACAACAGCTCTTCTCGTGACCGAACTGCCTCAGCTGAACAAATGTCCCAGTAGATGTACTTCTATATTTCAACAGAACCTGCAACAAAAGCAAATGGCATTTTAATTTCATACGAATCAAATAAACTAAAGCTGAGAATCACTAATGGACAGCTTATGTGAAGAGTCTCAACAAGCAGCCACGCACCAACTCTAGACACAGAAAATGCAAATAAACAGAAGAGTTGAAATGAATATGGGAAGTACCTTGCAGTCATTCCGCACATGCTGGATTCCATGACCGGGATAAATTGTAGAGGAACAAAACCAGAATTTCTCGAGCCTCATTGCTCGGCTACACTCCTTGTGCTAGTCTGAATATTCGTCAATACAATAATACCCACAGGTTTCTGATATATTAAACCTTATCCAATCGAAAAGGCCTCGTTTCCCTGGAAGCTCCCAATCCAAAGACTTCGAAGCACACCTAGCCCACTCAATCAAAACTACTATTCTGTTTGAAACCCACACGCAGCTTAGAGGGTTTTGGGAAAAAGATCGGAATTATAAATCTGGGTTTATATGTTGTCTCATAACTCTGTTTTCCGTATACGTGGGTTTTCCTTTAAAGCTTATGGTCCTATTTCACTTTGAAGGGGTATCATATTCAATCTTAACCTGTTAAAGTAAATTATTCATTTGTTTGAAAATACAGTAATAGATGGAAAGTTGGAAGAGGTAGAGATTTTCTAAATTGTTTTAAACTTACATTTTGCAAAATATTGATAATGTCAAAAATATTATTTATGAGTTAAAAGAGAAATTTGTGTGTGAGGACAATTTAGCCGTTAAGAGAAACTTAAGATACTATAAGTAGGTCATTAATCCTAACTTGGAAGATCAAAAGTATCTTTCGGTAGTAACTAGTTCATGGAAGAAAATTAGTATAGCCAAGATTAGAATGAACTCTCATGAACTCCATAGCAAAAAACTTAAGATACTATAAGTAGGTCATTAATCCTAACTTGGAAGATCAGAAGTATCTTTCGGTAGTAACTAGTTCATGGAAGAAAATTAGTATAGCCAAGATTAGAATGAACTCTCGTGAACTCCATAGTGAAACACGGCTTTGGTTTATTTCTAAAACTCCATGGGTGGAAAGAGTTTGCCATCTATGTGAGTTTATGAGTGTTGAGGATGAAAATCATTTTCTCTTAAAGTGCCTCGCTTACACCCACATTAGATCTAAGTTTCATAGTATTTTTTACAATACAAACTTTTATAACCTCTTAACTTACCAAAATTATAGTGAGCTTGAAAAACTTATTAACAAACGTTTTCATATTTGAAAAGAATGGCTTGAAAAACTTCTTAACAAACGTTTTCATATTTGAAAAGAATGGTTGATCAATTACTATTTTTTTTTTCGACTAAGGGAATCGACAATTGGGGTCGAGCTGGTACTCGCGTGACACGAGATCCACGGATCCATTCCCACTACCACTATAACCCTAAGTGCCCCACACCTACCGCAAGACATGAGACGATAAACCCAGGTGGAATTGATCTCGTGACCTCTAATTTACAACAAGTGACTTCATAACAACGAAACCGTCAATGAGCCACACCCGTGCAGATTGATCAATTACTATTATATTAAATTAAATACTAATAATTAGTTAATTTAAAATATTATAATTCAAATAAAAATATAATTTAAATATCAAATAAAAAAAAAATATTTTAAAATAATATAAAATTAAGTAAAAATATAATTTAAATATTTTAAAAGAAATTAAAAATGTGATTTGAATATTTTGAGACAAGAAAATAATATAATTATTTTAAAAGAAGTTAAAAATATAATTTAAATCTTAAATAGAAAAAATAATTTAAATGTTATAAAATTAAGTAAAAATATATTTTAAATATTTAAAAATAAATAAAAATATGATTTGAATATTTTGAAACCACAGTTAGGAGGTAGTAAATGTCTTTGGACTTTGATAATAAGATTTGTAGGAAGGATTTAAAAACTCAAAACTATAAGCACATTCAAAACTAAAGTAATAAAGAAACTAAAAGCATTTGTAATAGTAGACATGCTCTAGTGCAATACTCAACATTTCGTATGAAGAGAACCATTGTCTAAGAGTTTGCATTCCCCTGCTACTAACAATAAAAACAATGTTTCAGAATCATTGCACAAGCTATTCAAAACAAAAGTAACACCAGGCTCGAATGTTTTATTAATAGAAGTCTTGGGCATCATTATACCATCATACTCCAAAAATATTACCCTACACTTTGTCCTCTTATATGCAAACACAACTTTTTATATATAAGTTTTTTTTTATAAAAGCACGACTTTGTTATAATAAAATTATAATAATGTCAACTAATATTACACATTCACAATCCATACATACATACATAGTTATAAATATATAAAATTACTGTGATTTTGATTTATGACTATAAACTTTTTTCTTTGTAATCAAATTTACTTATTATTCATGTGAAAAATCTTAATTTACAAAATACTGAATTGAATTTTCATATGATTTAAATTTAGAAGTCCAACAATTCAAAATAATAATAATAATAATTTGAATATTATCTCGTTAAATAAACTAATAATATATGTCTTTATTTAAACTAATATTATATGTTTTTTCGTTTTTTTTTCTAAATTGCCTAAACAAACTAATAATACATCATCCAAGATCCTTATGACATGAAACTTTAACAATAATTTTCAATCTAACAAAATTGAATAATTTATTTACATTAAATAATTATGTTAAGTTTTGGCACATTGTCCCACATCCAACCTCCAAAAGAAATGAGTGCAACATGTAATGGAAACGTTATGTTACATTGTCGTTAGAAAGGGGCATTGGGGGCATTGGTCATTACGAAAAGAACAATTTAATATATGGCAAGTAGCTATGACAACAACCACCAACCTTTACTAATGGGCTCTCATCACATGGCACATTAAAATATGCAAAAGAAGTGCAAACCCTACCCTAGGATTCATGCAGGTTGTAGAAGGCCATGATTACAAAGAAAATAAATGCCCACTTTGCAAATTTGGCTTAATCCATGACATGTCACTCCTAGATATATTTTCAATCACGAAAATAATGAAACCCTAGCCAATATTCACAGCTACAACTGACAGATAAACAGTGGGAAAAGATAGCACAAGGCACAAAGAGAAGGCATGTCTCATGCTAGCAAATGACGCTACATCCACAGAATGATAACGCAATAGAATGCAGACCATGTATGAGAAGGAGGTCGTTGTGTGATGAATGTTGGAGAACGATGTGGCGTATGCATGTTACACCATGACTACTCGACTGTCATGTCCCCAATTATGTTTCACCAACCTATAAATAAATACATACCAGTGAGAGGAGTATGGTGGTAATTGAGGAGAAAGAGCTGTGAGCAACCATGAAGCAGATAGGTGAGATCGGTGCACAGCTCTTAAGCTCCAGTGCTAGAAGAGGTTGGTGCACATGTAGAGGATCGCTCTTCCCTTAAACACTGCAAAGAAACTAAGAAATCTATGATATAAAAACATTTAAAAAATCTGGTATTGACTAGCCCCGAGGGTGGCTTCTCAAATGGATCCTCCTCCAGATCTGAGTCCGGAGGAACGTCGTTGAATCTTAGATGAAGTGTTCAGAGCTTTGGTGGATTCTACGCCCCATCTACCTTCCTCTTGTCTGGATTCCAGCGGCGCTAATTCCGTTAAGAGAGTTGTCGCCCCTAGAATCTAGATCATGTCAGCAACTTCAAGATTGAAAGCCCTTGCATTGACTGAGAAAGGCTTGATAGGGAAGTTCACCGGAATTTGGTCATCGCCAAAAACTATGGACACGTGGATAAACAAGAACCGGATGCCCTTGATCACAGGCAGCCTGCAACACTGTTTTTGTGGAAAGGGATTCTTCACCTTTTTATTCAAAAACAAAGAAGATAGAGATATCATCTTCGGGAGCGGACCTTACTTCATGGGTCCTCGAGATTTATACTTAAATCGATGGAGCTTATCTTTTGATCCAAAAAAAGATGTGCCATCAGCAGTCCTGGTTTGGGTTCGCCTGCCACACCTTCCCTTGCACTACTAGAATGATGAAACTCTACAATCAATCGAGAATTCCCTTGGAAATTACATTGACAAAGCAGAACCAAAGGGCCCTTTGTTTTCCTATGCAAGGACTTACGTGGAAGTAGATATGGAAAAAGGACTACCAGAAGTTGTAAACATGTACATGGACGGATGGGAGCACATGCAAAAAGTAGATTACAAACAACTTCCCTTCAAGAGCAAGAAATGTCATGAATATCGACATTTTGTCAAAAACTGCCCAAAAGTAGTCCAGGAAATTCCAGAAAAAAGCAAGATGAAGGATGGCAGTAGGTTAAAAGGGGAAGAAAAATGCCTTCACCAGTGCCATTATCAAGTGGATTGCAACCAACATCAAGCAAGGAAAATCCCCAAGAAGGAAAATAAACTTCGATCAACAACCAATTTCAGTCATTGCATATGGAAGAGGGAGAGATCCCATCCTCAAAAATCAGATCAGCAGAAGCTGAAGAAGAAGAGACCCCTTGCAGCTGCAAGTATCCTTCCCTTGTCTATAGAAATGAAAGGACTGAAAAATCATTTGAAGGGTCCACAACACCAGGGGGCTCCTGGGCAGAGATGGTAAAACACAGCAAGGTTTCTCCCCAGAACAATTGCCTCCACAAGATTCATAAGAGCTGCATGATGTAGCTCTGCAACCAAACACAAGAGAAAGAAAGTCGCAAAAATATCATAGAGAATGGGAAGCAAAAAGAGAGTTATAATTAGGAATACAACGAATCCCTGAAGAAACAAAACTTCTACAATACCCAAGAAACCCAGGAGGGAGAAAAATGGATGGCAGATCTCGAGTAGGATCTCAATCACTCAAAAAATGATGAAAGTTGTCTCTTGGAATTGCAAGGGGTTGGGAGGCTCAAGCAAAGTAGAAGCAATAAAAGATATAATAAAATCATAGAGGCCAGATGTACTGCTAATCCAAGAGACAAAAACGTCAGATGTGGAGACAATGGCACTCTCACGGTTCTGGAAAAATTACCATGGTAAAGCCATAAGCTCCAAAGGAGCATCTAGGGGAATAACCACCTTAATTTCAACCAAATTCTTAATAAAATCAATGAGGGAAAGTCATCATTGGCTTCTTACTGGAATCCAAGAAAAGGATGATTCAAATTCGCTATACATCTATAATGTATATGGGCCAACGCATTATAGAGATAAGGTAATCTTTTGGGAAGATCTTTTCAAGGTTCATGAGGACCTGCGAGGAAATAACCTAATCATTGTTGGGGATTTCAACACCACTAAGTGGTAGCTAGAGAAATGTGGAGGAAAAAAGGTCAGGGATCCATTTGGTGAGAAGATGGAGGACTTGATTTCAGATATGGACCCGTTGGATATTCCTTTAAGAACAGGAAGTACACTTGGAGCAATAGAAGAGTTGGAGTAGGTCATATTGTTGCAAGACTGGATAGATTTTTGGTAAGCTATGTTTTCCTTCAAAAATATCTCCTCCCAACCTCCTTTTCCCTCCCTTCAGTAGTGTCCGGTCATAATCCCATCACCTTGACTTTAACCCCACTTGTAATTCTTAGACCCATTTCATTTTTCTTCAACCTGATCTGGCTGCAAGATGGCAAAATCACTTATTTAATTAAAAATGTGTGGAATCTGCAATGTCCTGGATCGCCCAATTTTACCTGGGAATCAAAATTAAGAGTTGTACGCTCTGTTATTAAGAACGGGGTAAAGATTGGCTACAAGAATCCTAGCAATCTTAAAACTAGGTTTCAAACAAATCTGGTCGCTCTCCACTCAAGGATGGAAATGAAATAAGCAGCTCACATGCTCCTAAACCAGGAAAAGGAACCGAACATAAAGGTCTTAAACACGGTCAGGCAGGAGGAAGAGGAATGGCAAGTAAAGTCCAGGCAGTTATGGCTTAAAGGAGGAGACAACAACACAGAGTACTTCCATAAGAAAACAAAGGCTCGACAAAGCTACGACGTCATCAAAGAACTAAAAGGAAAAATGGTACAAGATATTAGGGCAGGAGGAAATAAAAGATCATGCCTTCACCCACTTTTGAGAGCTTTATACTGATAGCGAGGAGACTAATCTGGAAGCTCAAGCAGATCTCCTTTCTAGTATACCAACGCTCATTGGCGACTCAGAGAATAGAGAGCTTTCAAAACCTATCTTGGAATTTGAGATAGTAAAAAAATGCAATCTGGTCTCTTCAAACTGACAAAGCGCCTGGACCTGACAGATTCATTATAAACTTCTACAGAGCTGCATGGGATATCATAAACAAAGATCTGAAAAGAATGTTAAATTGGACCAGGAAAAAATATAATATCAATGGGGCCGCTAACTCATTCTTCCTATCCTTAATTCCTAAAGAAAACAACCCTCTCTTGCTGGACCAATTCAGGCCAATTTCATTATGCAACACTTCATATAAGATACTCTCGAAAATCCTGGTCAATAGAATGAAAAATATCATGGGTCGTCTCATCTCAGAATCGTAAGGAGGTTTTGTAGTTGGGTGCCAGATACTTGATAATATAATTTTAGTCCAAGAAGCTAGCCACTCCAACATGGAAAGAAAGCAGCAAGGTATGCCTATCAAACTGAACATGGCCAATGCATTCGAAAAAGTAAATCATTTTTTCCTTTTTGAAATATGTCCAAATTTGGTTTCTCCAGAATATTTGTTTGGTGGGTTAAAGCGTGTATCAACATCCCTTGGATTGCACCATTAGTAAATGGCAGACCCACCAAGTTTTTCCAAGCAACAAGGGGCCTTCGCCAAGGCTTCCCAATGTCCCCCTTCATATACCTTTTGGTGGCGGAAACAATGAGTAGGAAACTTCAACATATGCAATAATCTGGTGAATTAAAAGGCCTGAAGATAGCTAGAGGAGTCAGAGCTGTAAACCACACACAGTTTGCAGATGACACCATCTTGCTAGGTGGTGCATCCACTATCATTGCAAAAAGATTCAATTGTGCCTTGTCTATCTTTTTAAAAGCCTCTGATGGCAAAGTGAATTCTACTAAATAAAAAATCTATGGATGGAATTGCCCTCCAAGCACCTTGGAAAGGATAGGAAGGACCCTCGGGTTTGAAGGCAATGTAGCTTGGAACTCCTTCGACTACCTCGAGATCCCAATCTTCAAAGGGAAGAAACGAGCTATCGATTAGAAAGGGTTGGTAGACAATATCAAAAACAAAATCACCTCTTGGGGGACAACATGGATTAATCATGTTGGTAAGCTAGTCCTCATCAATTCAATTCTCTCTGCCTATCCCATCTAGTCTTGCTCGATCTCGTTAGCTCCCAAAAAAACTAGGAAAGATATCACCAAAGAAATCAGAAGAATTTATGGCAGGGTGGCAAGTCAAGCAACCAAAAAAATTTCCATCTAGTGAAATGGAATACAGTTTGTTAGGATTATTAATCCTCCCTTGTCCAAATTTGGTCATATGTCTAAATCGGGAGTCATGTCTAAATCAGGAGTCCATCCAGTGTATTTATAGTCATTAGCACCATTGGTTAAACTTGACCTAATTGGGGCACATGTTTCAGTTACCAAAGTGTGGGGAACACTAATTGAGGCTCACTGCCACTTATTGCACTTGATTGCATAAGTTTAGGAGTCTCCTAGATCAATCCCTACAATTTAGGAAGCAACTGGGAGTGCTGAAACCAACCACGGTCAGTTCACTTCAGTTAATGACTAGTCAAGCCAAGTTAGGAGTCAGTTACATTCAGTTCTAGCTCTCTACATTCAGTTAAATAATGGTTTAATTAATTGCACACATGTGGGGCGCTTTTCTCACCTACCACAGTTAGTTAACCATTATTTAATACTAAATGTAACACTTGGTTGTGTTTTAGAACTCCGATTACGATTTAGACAAGGACAGTTAACTACTGGGTCCTCCGATAGTGATTTAGACAATGTCTTGGTTACCTATAGTCAAGTAGAGTCATCAATTCGAACTTCCTCATGTGGATTCGAATTGCTTATGGCTATTAAAGCCATTTTACATTATTGTAATTATCATATGAATTACTTTTTGATTAATGAAA
This sequence comes from Pseudotsuga menziesii, assembly GCA_001517045.1. NCBI lineage: Eukaryota > Viridiplantae > Streptophyta > Pinopsida > Pinales > Pinaceae > Pseudotsuga > Pseudotsuga menziesii. Next base: position 298,145 of record LPNX010831986.1, read on the forward strand.
GCATTCACAGCTGCAAGCCTTTTGCACTGTTTCATTCTTCAATTGCTGAGTAAATTGTGAGATCTTTCTTTGTGAGTTTTGTTTTTGTCTACAGATCTATATGCTCAAATTTACACAGTTTGCACGCTAAAAGACTACGGTGGTGCTGGAATAAGAGACCCAAAGAAATGAACCTGGATTTGGGAGCCGAAATACTTTGGAGAGTCATTTCAAGAAAGAGAGTGTGGTTGAAGGAGATTCTCCAAAAAAAAAATATGAGTGGGGATAGAAGAAGATGTGTTGAAACCATTGACGAGGGAAGAAAAGGCATGCCTACCTAGGAGTTCCGTAATAAGGCTGTGCACATCCTACAGGACCAACTCTACTGGATCCCAAGCAGTGGAAAGCAGATAAAGGATTGGGTAGACAATATTGGACCCACCTCCCCTGCCAACTTCAAATAGGAATTCATGGAGATTAAACATTGGGTGGATCAAGCAAACATCAACACAATACACGACCTCTCAAGCTTACGTGCAGATTACAACACATTCCTTTCCCTGCTATAGGGGTCAGCTCCAGTCCATCGTAGTCTACCATATGGACGAGGTTAGGGAAGTTCTAGTGTTTATAAGGTGAAAAAATGGTATCATGCAGCATCTAGTCTCTTAAATAGTAGCAAGTATGACAAAAAATGGGTTAAAATTTGAAGCAACAATGTGTTGTCGAAAATAATTTTCTTTTACTCGACTTTGGCCCATCGAAAAATGATGACTGCCGAGAATCTAATGAAAAGATGCATCGCAGGCCCCATGACATGTATCCTATGCAAAAATTTAGAAGAGTCCTTGGAGCATCTCTTCATTGAGTGCAAGTTTTCCCAGGAGGTTTAGCAGCGAGATTTCAAAGACTTGAACTTCAATTTAACGTTGCCAACAAATTGGAACAACATCTTTGCTTGCTAAAAATACTACTACCAGGGATCCCTGTCTAAAAATCCAGAATTTGCAAGAACATGGGAAACTCTCCCAAAATACATTTGCTAGAAGATATGGACAACAAGAAACAAAGAGATTTTCAAGGGAAAAAAATTAGTCGAGGAAAAGTTGTAGCCTCCGCAAAGGCACTTTGGATGGAGGCTTTATCGATGAGGAAAATTCCCAATATAAACAAGGAACCTTTGAAAACAACAAAAAGAGTTTGGGCTTCCAAATTTATGGGGGGGCACCCTCTACTCCTTGGATTCATCCAATAAAAAATTCCAAACCTTGGATTTGGCAAGTTAGAATGTCTTCTGAAGATTTCAATGTGTGGTAGAAGAAACTTGGTTGCAAATCTTTTTTCTTTGACGGAGCCTCGAAAGGAAATCCTGGGCTAGCAGGTGTGGGTGGAGTCATTTTCAACTCTAAAGGAAACAAGATAAAATATTACTCTTGGGGAATTGGAAAGAAGACAAATAATTGTGCTGAATGGCTAGCTCTAATCAAAGGTCTAGAGCTTGCAAGGAATGTCGGCATTGAAGAGTTGGTGGTCTTTAGTGACTCGATGATGGTCATCTTATAAGCAAGTAACTTGATGAAGAATCGTAAGAACCCTGCAACCAAGACACATTAGATCCTAAAATGCATGGTCAATGAATACAAAGCCATCAACTTCCTCCATTTGCTAAGAGCAAATAACCAGCAAGCGTACATCATGGCTAGTAAGGGTGTTTATGTAGACTGTGGAGTCTTATTTTGTGATCAAGAGGACTACTAGAGAAACCCAATACCTTAATAGTGACTAGAATTTCTTTCTGTGTATGTTTTGCTTTTTTGTTTTCTTACTTGGGCGGCTTGTCAAGAGATACAGTCTCCATAGATTAGGGAAATATCATGAGAAGTAAAGGCTGGAAAAGGTTGAGAAAGGGGTCATGGATGTGGTTCTCATTTGGAACAATCTATGCCTAAAGCTATGTAATATTTGATTCAAACTTTTTTTATAAAAGCTCCTCAACCGTTTTTGTTAAAAAATAATAATAATAATGTTTCACCAACCTACTAGTTCCCTAGGTTGAGATGGAGACATAAATTTTATAATAAGGGGTTATGGAACCCAAAAGGAATTTATTTTAACATGATCACATTTAAATGGGTCACATAAATGATAAATGCTAATAAAATAAGGTGGCATGGGTTCATGAAGACCCTTGGAATCTTGTGGAGCCTTTGGGTGACTAGATTCCCCACACACTTGGCATGATATTCATCCAAATTCGAACACATGGGTAATGTAGCATTATTGGATGGTGATGTGGTGTCAAATATAATATAATGAGCCAAGTAATTTGAATTGGTAAAGGAGGGTAACTCCCATGGAAGAGGAAGAGACTAGAAGACAAGGTGTGCCACTTGGAAGGAGATTCTATGCACTCTATGACAACAAACGATGGAATATTCTATGACAAGTATGAAAAATTCAGACCTGATTTCTGACATATGAAAAATATGACATGGAATAGAAAAAAATATCCACCAATAGGTCTAATTTGGGAGTTAGAGGCAACCATTTGAATTGGGAAAATAATTGGAGTATGAAGAGGGAGACAAGTGTCATGAGAGTTACTAAACCACTAAGATGAGTTGGAGGAATCTCATGGAGGTAAATTCAACCTTAGGATGCATCATGAAGCTAATAAAAGTATGTCATGAGGAAGGAGAATATTTTTTTTATCATTTGTTAATTGGCTTTTGGCATTTTGGAGAGCTTTTGCTTGTCCATTGTGCGATGAGTGTTCACTCTCTATGCTTGTGAGCCAATTTCAAGGGAGTTGGATTACTTTCCAAGTGGGTTGATGGAGAGGCCATTCATACCTATCATGGGAGAATAATTAAGGAGTTGTATTTGTAGGTTGAAGTTCAATACAATCAAATTCTCATCTATCTCCCCATCTCTCATTCCTTCTTCTCCATTCCGTCACACTCTCATTTGATGGCGCACTTGTTGGAGTGGTCCTTGTGCTTTGATGAGTATAGTTGATGCTTAAGATTTGATACATTATTCATGGATATGTAATATCATATACATATGATATGTAAGTTTAAATATCAGAAATACATGTATCAAAGGGATGCATTCCCCATGCTCTTGAATAACTAGTTTTCATGGATTTGGCTTCAATATTGAAGTGGTTTTATATCAGATTTGTATGAGGAATTTTATGTAAGTTTTATGATGTTGGGGAAGCCATATATTATGTAATACTCTGTGCTTTCATGTCCATATTCTATTCATCTCGAAATCCATGAAACTCCAGTGTGAAAAGCTTGCATTCTCATGCCATTGTATCACTAGTTTTCATGGATTTTGGCTTCAATCTTGAAGTAGTTTTATACCAGATTTGTATGAGGGATATTCTATGAGTTGGATGATGTTGGAAAAACCATATAATATGTATTACTCTGTAATTTCAGGTCCTTATTCTATGTGTCTCTAAATCCAATAAAATCATGTGTGTAAAGCTTGCATTCCCATGCCATTGGGTCATTAGTTTCCATGACTTTGGCTTCGATCTTGAAGGAGTCTTGTATCAGATTTGTGTGAGGTATTTTATCCGAGTTTGATGATGTTGTGACAGCCATATATGATGTTTTACTCTTTAATTTCAGGTCCCTATTCTCTGTGGGTCGAAATCCAATAAATCCATATGTGAAACTCTTGCAATTCCATGCTACTAATTCACTAGTTTTCATGTATTTGACTCCCATATTGAATGAGTTGTATAACAGACTTGTATGAAGGGACTTATATGGTTTTTAATAATATTGGGGAATCAATTTTTATTCTATGGTGTTTAATACTATGGTCCCTATATGTCACATCTTGATATGAATATTTAACTCTACCTTTCATATGTCAAAATCGAGCTAGTTATGCAATTTCCCCATAAGCAATCTCACTGAAAGTTATCAAATGAATGGGGAACTCTATAACCAGTTTGCATAACTAATAACCATGTTTACTGACATTCCATGAGTTATTATATCATTCCCCATACTCTGATTACAAATTTGGTAGTTTCGTACATGAGTTGGGAAGCCCAGTTGGCCTACACCCTAGGGGGGATTTCATTAAAATTTCCTACTAATATTTTGTCATTTTATCATCAGCCCCAAACAAGGTTTTAGAGGTCTAAATTATGATACAAAGTATCCATAAACCACCTTGGTATGTTTTAAGACTCACCATACCATCTCCTTAGAAATTTGGGACCATTTAGTGAAAGTTGGAACCCTCTATAGTCATGACTAGTTAAGCTCGAATTTTGCCCAAATTGCATTTTTCTCCAAACTTCCAAAAAGGGGAAATTACAGTGGTATCAGAGCATGTTATTGGAATCAATTGAAGTTATGGATGATAAGTATGAATTTAAGAAACTCATCAAGTCTTATTTCGATGATACGACCAGGCAACTTATGCAAGAGTTCGAATTAGTGGCTAGCCAACTTAGGGGTAATATAGAAGCAAGGAGTAAAAGAAGTTTCCATCATGGAGAGAAACATAATACCATTCATTTTGAATAATTTTATGATTGGTTGAATGGATTTAGGAACAATAAGGAAGATGTGAACTCATTAAGGAACAATCAACAATCCACAAGTATTGAGAAGACCAAGGAGCCACCAAGTTCTGTGGGTGATGAAGCAGAAAAATAATTACATCAAGAGGATCAAAATTCATTGCCAAGTGACTTTGAAAAATATGAGGAAATATCACATGAGAGTGAATAAGAGTACCTTAAAACTATTGAATCTAATTCCGAGACACATTCTATTGTGGACATGGACCAAAGGGCATCTATTGATGGATGCTTGAACTATGAAGGAGTACCTACTGATGGTTGCTCACAACTCTATGTTGGTGACATAGAGATCAGATTTGAAAATTTTGTTGCAAGACAAATTTCTCATAAGCATGAAGATGAAGACCTTGTTATAAATAATGAAGAAACAAGATCAACTTCCCCATCACCACTTGAGCTTCAAGAAATTGATCAAATCAAGAAGAAAGAAGAAGAGGAGGTTCACTCCCATGAACCATCCTTCATTGGAGGGTCTTTGAAGATGTGTGAAATGGATGTCCAGAAGGCCCTTAGCATACTTGACACTAAAGCATTGGTGTCAAATTATTGTTGGAAAATTTCTTCATTGGAGGAGCCATCCTTCCTTGAAGACATGGAGAAGATTCAAAGAGCAATGTGCAACATCAAAGGTAATTTCATGTCTTTGCTTTTTGATAGAAAAAAATTGGTTGAGCTTAATGAATGGTTACATGAAGCATACTTGAATAATAATGAGGATATTTATAAGCTCAAAATTCAAAACGAGCAACTTCTTAAGAGGTTGCAAGATACTTGTTCTTCCTCCTATTGTTTAGTTTGTCATATGCTAGATTGCTTGGAGGATTCTCATGACATGATGGATCATGAGAAACATGAAAAACTGTAGGTTCTTGATGTGTTCGAAGACGATCTTGATGAGAGCCAATAACTTGTTGTGGTGGAAGAGGAACTTGAGTTGCCTCTTGAAAATGGTTACACACTTTTTGAAGAAGTGCATAATTCCACCACCTTGGAACCAACCCATGAGGAAAGTTTTGCATTTTTAAGGGAGGTGCATAATCCTACCCCTATGGATCCTTCACATGATGAAAATTTTGTACTTTATGATCATTGGGGTGAGTTGGTCTTTCTCCTACATCCTACACTTCCAAATTTTGAAACATTCATCCTAATGAAGTATAGGTGAAAGGTTTTTTTTATAGTGCCACATGAAGAGTATGGAATTTCTAACTCTCCTTTTGATGATGACATGATTACAGAACCATCTTATTTACATTTGCAATAGCATAATTTGTTACATTATGATGATACACATCTACATGGGTGCACCTATGGTGTTCACTTGGAGACTCATGATTTTTCGTACTCCTTGCCTAGTCCATTTGATGTTGGAGGAACTTCATTCCACATTTGGGTAAAGATATATATGATTGAGGAACATTATTATTGGCAACAACATCCTCTGTTATTTCACGATGATATACATATTCATGGGTGTATTTATGAGACTTCTTTGATCCACTTGAAGTCTTCATGTTTTATTTGTTCCTTATTTGGTTCATATTTTGGTGGAGGTTCTTCATTCACTTTTTCGATGAAAGAACACATGGTTGATTATTATTTTGACGCATCTTAAATTCTTTTGGATCAGAATTATAGGACATGGTATCCTCACCTATGTCATTGGAGCAGATTTGATATAATACTTGATGTTTGTGTGTATGGGCCACATAATGATCTACTCACTTGGATGTACAAGCACTTTCATGAATTTTTGATGAGGTACCTTCGAGATGTACATTTGTATGATGTTTTTATTTACTTTCATGATCTATATTTTGTACTCATGATGTTTGGAAGGGTGCAATACACGCAACGAGATCCTAGCATTGCTTGGTTTCATCTCACTTAGAGTAGCAGTTCAATTGTTGGTTTGAGAAATCAAACCAACCATCAGTTGTTTGAGTTCATCTCTGCAGAGCAGTGTTCTGTTTTCTTATGTGGGAGACCTTTTGAGAGATGGATTCAATTTTCACATGCTTGGTGTTCATGGCATTTAATCATAGAAATTTCACACCATGCATGTATCAGGATAATATGGGACCCTTGGATATTTTTTGGTCTCACTGGTTTTAATTTTGGGGGCAATAAGCAACATTGGAGATTTAGTCACCACTTGAGAAGATGATTGTAATCAGAGTAGTGCAGCAACAAGCATGGTGGATCCTCTTTGAAATTTTATTGGAATCTTAAGAAACTCAAAGTTTGGTAACTCAGTACCAAGTTCAAGGAATGATACAGAAGCAAAAGGGGGTGAAATTTTAGAAAGGTTTCCAAAATATGGAGGGAAAGATTATATGTGCAAATTTGGTTTTTATGGATTTGATTAATCGTTTTGGTGTTAGTTGTGATGTTACAGGATATATCAATATGTACAATTCATATCTCTTTACTTTTGGGAACACAAAATTGCAGTACATGAGTACCACTACTCAAATTGCAGCTAAAGAAAATCAATGAGCAGAACCATAAGAGGGCACTTCATGCAAAGGAAGGAGTACCAAATGAGGATGCCACTTGCGAATATGAACAAATTTTGCAGCATAAAAACTTGGAATTGCTTGAGTACAAACAATATTGAGTGGGGAGGACTGTTATGTCCCCAATTAAATAATTTCCAAATAAGGCTATTCACAAATAATGTTTCACCAACCTATTAGTTCCCTAGGTTGAGATGGAGACATAAATTTTGTAATAAGGGGATATGGGACCCAAAAGGACTTTAGTTTACCATATCCACATTTAAATGGGTCACATAAATGATAAATGATAAGAAAATAAGGCGGCATGGGTTCATGAAGACACTTGGAAGCTTGTGGAGCCTTTGGGTGACTATATTCCCCGCACACTTGGCATGATATTCATCCAAATTCGAACACATGGGTAATGTAACATTATTGGATGGTGATGTGGTGTAAAATATCATATAATGAGACAAGGAATTTGAATTGGTAAAGGAGGGTAACTCCCATGGAAGAGGAAGATACTAGCAGAGAATGTGTGCCACTTGAAAGGAGATTCTATGCACTCTATGACAACAAATGATGGAATATTCTATGACAAGTATGACAAATTCAGACCTGATTGATGACATATAAAAAATATGACATGAAAGGGCTAAAAATAGCCACCAAGAGGTCGAATTTGGGAGCTATAGGTAGCTTTTCGAATTGGGGAAATAATTGGAGCATGGAGAGGAAGATAAGTGTCATGAGAGTCACTGAACGACTAAGGTGAGCTGGAGGAATCTCATGGAGGTAAATTCAACATTATGATGCCTCATGAAGTTAATAAAATGATTTAATGAGGAAGGAGAATATTTGTTTTATCATTTTTTAATTGGCCTTTGGCATCTTGGAGAGCTTTTGCTTGTCCATTGCACGATGAGTGTTCACTCTCCTTGTTTGTGAACCAATTTCAAGGGAGTTGGATTCCTTTCCAAGTTGGTTGATGGAGAGGACATTCAGACCTCTCATGGGATCTTAATTAAGGATTTTTATTTGCAGTTTGAAGGTCCATACAGTTGAATTCTCATCTATCTCCTCATTCTCTCATTCCTTCTTCTACATTCCCCCACACACTCATTTGATGGCGCAATTGTTGGAGTGGTGCTTGCGCTTTGCTGAGTATAGTCGATGCCCAAGATTTGTTACATGATTCATGGCTTTGTAATCTCATATAAATATGACCTTTAAGTCTAAATATCAGAAATACATGTATGAAAGGCTTGCATTCCCCATGCTCTTGACTAACTAGTTTTCATGGATTTGGCTTCAATCTTGAAGTGATTTTATATCATATTTGTATGAGGACTTTTATATGAGTTTTATGATGTTGTGGAAGCCATATATTATGTAAGACTTTGTAATTTCATGTCCATACTCTATTCATCTCGAAATCTAAGAAACTCGTGTGAAAATCTTGCATTCTCATGCCATTGTATCACTAGTTTTCATGGATGTTGGCTTCAATCCTGAAATAGTTTTATACCATATTTGTATGAGGGATATTCTATGAGTTGTATGATGTTGGGAAAGCCATATAATATGTATTACTCTGTAATTTCATGTCCTTGTGCTATGTGGCTCGAAATCCAATAAACTCATGTGTGAAAATCTTGCATTCCCATGCCATTGGGTCACTAGTTTCCATGACTTTAGCTTCGATCTTGAAGGAGTCTTGTATCATATTTGTATGAGGGATGTTATCTGAGTTTGATGATTTTTAAACAGCAATATATGATGTGTTATTTTGTAATTTCATGCACCTATGCTCTGTGGGTCGAAATGCAAGAAATCCATATGGACCCACAGAGCATAGGTGTTTACCATTGAAGAAGAACTCATCCATAATGTTTTCACGTATTTGACTCCCATACTGAATGAGTTGTATACCAGACTTGTATGAAGGGATTTATATGGTGTTTAATATGGTTGGAAAATCAATTTTTATTCTGTATATGGTCCCTATATGTCACATCTCAAAATCGAGCTAGTTATGCAATTTCCTCATAAGCAATCTCACTGAAAGTTATCGAACAAATGTGGAACTCTATAACCAATTTTAATATCTAATAACCATGTGTAATGAAATTCCGTGAGTTCTTATATCAGTCTCCATACTCTGATTACAAATTTGGGAGGTTCGTACATGAATTGGGAATCCCAGTTGGCCTACACCCTAGGGGGGATTTCATCACAATTTCCTAGTAATTTTTAGCTTTTTTGTCATCAGCCCCAAACAAGGTTGTAGAGGTCTAAAATCTGATCCAAAGTATCAATAAATCACCTTGGGATGTTTGGAGACTCACCATACCACATCCTTTCAAATTTGGGACCATTTGGTTAAAGTTGGAACCCTCTAGAGTCATGACTAGTTAAGCTTGATTTTTGCCCGAATTGCACTTTTCTCCCAAATTCCAAAAAAGGGACATAACATCGATGCAGAGATCAGGAAAAAGAGAATGAAAATGCACCAACAAGGAGGATGAGAAATAAGATCAAGATACATCTACGAAGACAAAATATCGTTTAGAATTTGAATTCACTTATAACAAGGTCTATAATTTTTTTTATAACCAAAATAGATATATATTTATTTATTTTTATTAGAAAAAATAAACAACGATCTGACTTGACAAATGTCAATCAAGAAAATTATACAATCAATAAGAAGTACGTCGGAAGGGCCAAAGACTATACAAATTCATACATAATAGGAGAGAGTCTCCCAAAAAGACAAATTACAGCTTAAAGAAAGACAATTAAGGATTAGGATGAAGATATCTAGGTTCTCCGTTGATGCTAAGGAGCCCTGAGACAACATGCAAGCTTTGTTAGCCAGGGCATTTGCAATATTATTGAGATCCCGAAGGGTGTGTAAAGAAGCGACCTTATCGAATTCTTTCAATGTATTTCGAGTTCTCTGCAGAGATCTATTCAAAGCAGAATTGTTGAAGTAGTCATGTGAATTTAATGTTTTAATCAACATCTCAAAGCCGCCGAAGATTTGAATTGACTTGTATCCTTTATCCTTGGCAATGTCACTCACCATGAGAAGACTGCAGCTTTTGACCTGGTTGTTTGACATGGTTCCAAGACCCCAACTAAAACTGAATTCAGTTAATTTATCTCGAGAGATAACCAAACCCACGACATCTGAGATCCCAAGATTCCCCTTGGATGCACCATCGAAAAAAATTACCATTGAAGAAGAACTCATCCATAATGTTTTTAATTCGTTAACAATTCCACGAAAATGCCAGGGAAATGCACTGACAGGTTTGAAACAAGCTGATTTTCTCAGCCCAAGAGAACTAATGCCCAACCACGTTGAAAATGCAAAAGGCAAAGGAGAAGAAGTCAACATACTGCCAGTTGATTCAACGATTAGCACTTTAGTTTTAAAAGCCACTTCCTGTGGATTCAGGGGTTTGTGATAAAAAATACAGTTGTTTGTGGAAATCCGCAGTTTCCACCATATGAACTTGTGGATCGAATGCCAGACAGAGGAGATACCAAATTTATGTGGACATCGATCATTCTAGGAGAGGTATAAATCGATTACAGAGGATTGGGAATGGACAGAGAAACTAGTGTCGTGGAGCACCAAATCCCACACTATTTTAGAAAATTCACAGCCAATAAACATGTGATCAACCGATTCAAATTATGAGTTGCAAAAACAACATCTAAATGGTCCATTAAAGCCACATTTTAACAGATTGTCACCAATGAGCACCTTGTTATGCAAGAGTAACCATGAATTTTTTTTACCTTGGGAAGGCAATGAGAAGACTAGGTTGTTTTCCAGATCGTTAGGGAGAGGATAGAACAGTGAGAAGCTTGAAGTTCAGTGAAACCTTTTGCACCTGAGTAGGATCCCGTAATTCCCCAACCCTAGCTGTCTTTATAGGAACTATGGACTAGAGCAAGGCTAGAAAGAGAGGAGAGCATCAATTTTTTTGGGAACCAAGATAGTCAGGAAGGTCGGGGAAAGACCAACCCACCAAATTACCAACTCTATCCCAAGAGTAGATATCAGCCAAATGGAGCAGGCCTTTGTTAGTTGACCAGTCCATAATCTCTGCTAATGAAATGATAGTGGAAAGAGCAGGGTTTCCTGATATTTTATCCTCCCAGAGAAGGATCTTCTTCCCATTACCAAGGATTCTATATAGCTGTTGATTAAACTTGTCAATACCTTTTCTACAAGAATTCCAAATAGTTGTTCCAGTGGGAGTATTAGACGATGTTATTGTTCGCAAAGAGTCGCCCTTGAGATATTTCATCCTGAAGATCTTACTGATAGGGTGATTTTTGTCTACATAGAGCTGCCAAATAAGTTTGTCACCCATTGTCGAGTTATCCAGACCAGGTTCATGGATTTGTAAACCACCTTCAGAAATAGGTTTTTTAAGGATTTCCCAGCATGCCAAGTGCATCTTATTTTGACTTCCATTACCACCATTCCAAAGAAAATCTCGCAAAAGTTTAGAAATCTGAGCCGAGATAGACTTGGGGGTGAGCAACAAAGAGGATTGAAAGATAAGAAGAGAGGAAAGTACTGACTTGATCAAAATCAATTTTCCAGCCTTAGTTAACCACTGACCACCCCAAGAAACTATTTTTTCTTTCATCTTAGCAATCACTTTGAGCCAGAGAGAAGGAGGAGCTGAACCAAGAATTAAAGGTATCCCCTAATAATTTATCTTCTCCCACTTGTCGTAGCCAGGGAATCCCAATAATTTTGTTATTCGAAGAATAGTAGGATGATCTACATTCCAGCCATAGACTGCAATTTTATTATTATTGTTGATAAAGGCTCTTGAAATAAGGTAGAACTTTTGAAGAATATTATTAAAGGACATGACAATCTTCAATGAGGCCCCACCTAGTGTCACGTCCCCGACCCTTTGACCGGTGAAGAGGACGCTACCATGGCGTTAACCATCCGGACTACCAGCCCCATGAACATATGAATTCATAAAAACGCCAAAAACAGAATGCATTGAAGTAGAACATACACAGATGCAAATATTTCTCATACACAGCGGAAGCAACATACATTTATACAAGCATTCATTCAACATGTTCATCACATTCATTAACATAAAATATGGTTGCAGAAGTAAAATAGGCAAGATTACTTATCTTATGGAGAACTCATTCCGCAACCAGCTACGTCGCTGCAACGTTCCACCCAACCATAGGCTAGCGTGCTCCTTAATCTCTCAGCAACGCTGCCACCCCCGAGCTGGGCATGATTCTCCAAGGAATAAGGAACAAGCAGGCTTACACATAGCCAAGGATACACAAAACACAGCCAAGCCAACACAGTTGAGTTTATCAGGCCATCAACAAGACATCCAAGCCAACATGGTCAGGTTTATCAGGCCAACAAGGAATTGGGAAAGGCTCAATGCTAAGTTGGTGAGCCCATTACAGAGCTAGGAACACCTACACTAGAACTAGCTTGACTTCTAAGACACCCACACACACCCAACACAAGGAATCAGTACCTTCTCTGCTACACAGTCCCTCAGGCCCTGCCTTCCCTTCCAGTGCTATTCAGGGGTTGTGGAGAAGAAAGCCAACCCTCTAGCTCTGTCTGTCTGGTTTCCAAACACACCAGGTTTATCAAGCAAACCAAGCCTCCATCCCTGCTCCCAACACAGTCCGAAGACCAACCATTGCACACATGCAATCAATCAGCTGTTACAGCTTAACCAGGGAAAATGACTCCTGATTTGTTCTTGGCCCTATCGTGGCCAAACGACTCCCAAGCGAATTATAACAGTCCCAAACGTATCAGTGAACATAGCTCACAACATGGGGAGAACAATAGCCCGTCCTGGGCAACAAAGCCACTAGGGAGACTTACCCAGACCACACTGGGGAAGAAATACAGTCTCCCAACCTGTGCGTGAGAGAAACTTGCACCAGACCCCAAAATACAGAGTGAAAAACATATGCATGAGCCACAAATCAGTAGGGAAAACTTACACACAGTCCCTGAGCGTAAGATGTCTCTCCATAGGGAAAATCATGGGTGACAGTGACTGAACAGCTCCCAACTTGCTGCGTGAGTAACAACAACACAGGACACAGAGTGTGAGAGAATATTTACACCCAATCCCAATTACAGACCGAACCACACCAAGTTCCTCTGTGATGCAAAATGTAAATGATAGTGGAGACGACTCCTCTCTCCTGGCTGCGTGAGACCAAAACAGGAAAGAAGCTTGTGTGTGGGAACAATCAGACTCCCATGAGGCATGAACATGCAATGGAGATAACGTGCAATAGTCGGAAGTGCGTGAATGTTTTTGCACCGCCGTGGAGAGAGTGGAATGTCCGTGGGAGTGATGGCAGTGGTTTTTGCTTGCCATCGTGAGGTCAACCCGCTAGTGGAGTGTGCGTGTGGGAAAAGACTGACAGTCCTGCCACACTCCACTCTCAGCCATAACTGCCGCAACTAATAGCAGTTATTAATGGTGGTGGTTGGATAACACAAGGAAATATGACACATGGCTTTTTACCCCATTGCCCAAGGTTTGACATCCCCCACCCTTATCCTTGTGAAAATCATGCCCCTTCTCAATTTAGTTGCCACGAACGTAGCTAGTTGGGTTATTTAATTAAAGATGCATATTTACATGATGACAAACTCAATATGTATGCTGCATGCCCCGATATACCATCGGTGACAATTTAAATCCGAAACATAGCATAGCCAATCAATGGTGGGGCCTTGGCCTTTAGCTCCGCACCATGATCATTTACAATATATACATCATCATATACATCTAATGCAACGGGGTCAAAACCGGGGTGTTACACCTAGAAGAAGAGAATCATCCGCAAAGAGAGCATGTTTTATTGGGTCAATTCTCATAGCAATCTTGATTCCTGGAATGAATCCAACTTCCTTTTCAGCTAAAAGTTTTATGCTAAGAGTTTTTCCATTAAGATGTATAGAAAAGGCAACATTGGGAATCCTTGGTGAAGACCTCTAGTGGCTTGGAAAAATTCTGTTGGTCTACCGTTGACCAAAGGCTCAATCCAACGCTTATATGTACAAGCTTTGATCAAATTCACAAACTTAGAGCTAAAACCAAAGGAAAGAAGGACATCATAGAGGAAGGGGAGCTTTACACGATCAAATACATTTTTCATGTCCAACTTAATTAACATTCATTTATCCTTCCATTGGAAGCTTGAATGGAGAGCTTCTTGGACTTGGATATCATTATCAACTAAATGCCTACCTTACAAAGCCCCCCCTGAAGAGGAGAGATCAACTTACATAAAAAAAGCTTGAATCTGTTGGCAAGAAGTTTGGTTAGTATCTTGTAAAAAGCATTACACAATGAAATAGAACAGAACCTGTCGAAAGAAGAAGGATTAACTTCCTTAGGAATCAGAGCAAGGAATGTAGAGTTTGTACACCCACCCACTTTAGTTTTTTTTTGGAAGGCTGTCACCATACAGATCGAATTTGATTTAATTATGTTCCAACAGACTCTATAGAAATGGAGAGAAAACCCATTTGGCCTAGGAGCTTTATCTGGTTCCATTGCCCAAATGACATCCAAAATTTCCTATTCAGTGAAGGGTTTCATTTAGAATTGGTTATCTTTAGTGCCGACGAGAGGAGGAACATTGGCCAAAAATTCAGCAAACACTTCACCATCAGCAAGGCCATATTCCTGAAACAAAAGCTGAAAGTGCCTACTTGCAATTTATTTTAGCATATTTTGACCTTTAATGGTGTCACGCTCACCAATAGAGATTTCTGAAATATGGTTTCGAGACAGTCTGGCCCTGCATTGGTGATGGAATAAGGCAATGTTTTTATCACCTGCCTGCAACCAAAGGCTACGAGACTTCAGCTTGAGGAATTCCTCTTCTTGTCAAAAATATTGAGTGGTTTTAAGTTGCTAAAACTTTTCCAGAGCTAACTAAGATTTTGTGATTTCATTGTCTTCCATTCCAAGTTGAATCACTGATAACTCAAATACTATCTCTTGCATGTTGGTAATAGGAGTATTCAGAGGAGTTTTAACCCCAAGTTTTCAAAGTGTATTTAGTTCTTTTAAACTTTTGTTCCTAGACGTAACTGGGGGATCCGACTACATATTGGCACCATGCTTGAGACACAGTAGCAAAAAAACCATCTCTCTCAACCCAGAGTGGATTGAAACGAAACGGTATTGGCCTAATATTTTCTTCCTTTTCAAATATAAAAGAGATAGGGTAATGATCAGACATGAGTTTGGGTAATATTTTTGAAGAAATGATGGATTTCCCATCTAACAGAGAGCTGTGAACTAGGAACCTATTGAGACGGGAAAAAATGTTTGCTGAACCCATTCTATTATTAGACCATGTGAAACATCCAGACTCAAGTTTAATATCGTTCAGTTCGCAGGAAAGGATCAGCTCCTCCACCGTGTCTTGAAATTGGTCCTTGCCATAGAGCCCACCATTTTTCTCACTTGGGGCCAAATATATATTAAGATCTCCAGCTACTACTATATTTGAAGGAGAATTAACCTTTAAAAACTCAGATAGCGATTTCCAACATTCGTTTTTTTCATTGTAGTTGACTGGAACATAAAGGTTAAAGAGGGACAAAGAGATCTTACTAGAGATATGGTAGAGATCTGTAAAGATCCAATGCTGAGTGGCAAACCATCTTTTTAACTAAAAAATTTTCATCGCACCAAAGAGTAGCTAATCCCCCAAAGGTACCTCTTAAGCTAACAGCTCTACCAACGTTCAATTTCCATTTTGTTTTACTGAGAAGAAGGAGAGATTCCTCCTCTATCTTAGTCTCTTGGAGCAAGAGAATTTCAGAAGGGACCATCTGTAACAAATCTTTGATTGCTTCAGCTTTAGTTGGATTCCCTAATCCCCTGCAATTCCAAGAGATAATCTGCATTACTTACCCAAGTGGGAGGGAGTGATAACTCCCTTAGGGGGCCTTGTCCTCTTGCTTCTTCCTAACGAAATTTCAATGGTGGACTGGTTTCCTTACATCTTTAGTCTCTCAGCCTCTTCTTCCCAGGCCTCCTTACAATACTTCCTACCAGCCTTTTTAGAAATTTGCTCAATTGAATCATATTCAGAAGAGCCTGAGCTATCAGCCTGCTTCTTCCTAGTTATGTCAGCATAAGAAGGATAAGCATTGGCTCCAATTGGAGAGTGTTGCAAGGGTTCACCTTCCCTGGGAAGTTCCAAGTTAAATACTACGTCTTGTTCCAAAGTTCTAGTGTTCAATTCAGGTACATCGACCAGTCCTTCTAATTGAGGCAGTTCACCCTCTTCAAGGGAAGTAGCTTTAGGATTACTGAGAGCAACAAAATGATTGGAAGATGCATTTTATATAGCATGAGTATTAGGGAGATTCTTCCCAACAACAATAAAACCTTTCATAGTCTTTCCATGTTTACCTTTAGTTCTAGGTTCTTGATTGGAAGTTCCTAATTTATGAACTTGGGTCCATTGGTCATCCTTTTCTTTTTCAAGATCCTCTTCTAATTTCTTCTTAGAATTTCGGGCAAAATGACCATAACCATGACAAAAGAAACACTTAAAAGGAATTTGCTCATAGTACAATTCTTGGATGTAAGACCAATCAACTATTGTGAACTTGATCGCCTCTAGATGACCAATTTCCAAGTCTACTTCAACACAGATTCTTGCACATGAAAATTGGTCTTTCCTTTCTTCCCTATTTATATATTTTCCAAGCTTGTTCCCAATGGCTTCCAGAGAATATGGATTCCCGCAATGTAAAGGTAAGTGAGTGAGCCTTACCCGAATAGGAATGGCAGACGGGACATCTTGGGTAGGGTCAAAATTAGGAATCCACTTGTTCAGATAAAGACCCTGAGGGCTCATGAAATATGGTCCATTTCGAAAAATGAGATCCCGATCTTTGACTGAATCAAACACAAATGCGAAGTAGCCTCTACCAACAAAGTGATTTCGGATGCCTTCAGTTACTAAGGGCCTCCAATTTCTCTGAATCCAACCATAAATAACCTTAGGAGAAGGCCAGAGGCTCGTGAATTCCCCGATGAGCCCACGCTCAACAAGATTCAGAGTTGTTCGACAGATCCTTTCAGCGGGTAACTCAACAGAGGGAATATCAACCTTCTTCACAAATCTATGTGAATATGAGCCCCCTTTCCTCTTGCCACATGATGTAACCAATATTTTGAATGCATCCAATTCAGGAGGGAGAGGAGGAGGAGGATCCCCTCCGACATCCATGAAGAACTAGCCACAAAAGGGCAAAAAAAGAGGACTACACCACAGACAGATCTGCTAAAAAGAAGATACTTGGAGAAACCTCAAATTAGTACACAGCTTCCAGGGAGACTTCTTGGAAGGGAAGATGATCAAAATATCAAGCTTGCAAAGAAAACGAGACCCCTTGAGATCAAAACCACCTTCAAACAACAGGGAACCAGGACAAGAACACAGGCCGACAAGGAGAAGCAAGATTCAAGATCTACACTGGATCCAACATAGCTGGATCCAACATAGCATCGAGCAAAAAAGCTTTCCAGAGGCACCTACTCTCAGCAGATCGAGAGGACCCGACACACCTATGCAGACACCGATAACCTGCGAGCAAAACCACCAGGACATTCCTCGAGAAGGAAAACTAGGCAGGCAAGGAGAATTGAAAAATTTGAATCAAGTTTATAATTTTGAATCTACGAAGACAATTATATTTCCTTAAAAAAAAAATAGGACCATTTCTCGATTTGTGCGTGTCATCCTTGTGCAGGGGCCATGCTAATATTCTCTGTATCGTTCTAATTTTATTGGATGTCTCCAAAGAGACCTTGTGGAAAATTAAGTTAAATATATGAGACTGTGATTCCATAAAACCCCATATAGTCGGGTTGGGTATTCTATGAATATCGAAAAAGGCACAAGGTCTCTAATTTCAAGATGTAAGGAATTGGCAATTAAAACATTTTCTAAAGGATCTCCCTAACTTATCCTTCCTACTAGTGTTCATTAAGTGAGTTTACACTTAACATGAGGAGCGATGCAGTAGGTGTACCCAACAACTTCTATTGCCCCCAAAACCCTAACTTATCCTTCCTACTAGTGTTTATTGAGTGAGTTTACACTTAACATGATGAGTGATGCACTGGGTGTACCCAACAACTTCTATTGCTCCCACAACAAATCATCAGTTTAACACATTATTGAAATTCACTTTAATCAAGGTTTTATTATGTATTATTATTGTATCTTTAATGGATAACTAGTGTTTTTGTTAAATAAAGTTTTTATGGTTTAACATATTATTGAGAATTCACCTTTTTTTTTTAACGGAAACTTTAAAAGGTTTTATATAAAACAGGATATGCACAGCCATTCATTACAGAAAAAAAAGCGGGAATGGAGAGTTCTTGCAGTTCAAAAAAGGAGTAAACAAAACTGGTCCATGAGAATGACCAAAGAACTCCACGTAGAGTTTTTACAAAACTTCTAAGACCATTAAGGATTGCCTGGGGGCTTCATGGGCTGAACAACCTATTCCTCCTCCAACGGGTGCGCTGGTGCTGCTGGAGTTTCAAAAGCATTGCTGCATTGGTTCATGCTTACCAAGCGCTAGAGGTCTTCTTGGATTCTGTCCACCTTGCCCATTGTTTCTCTAAGGTTGCTTTCAGTGTCATCAATCTTGGAGTCATGATTACTTATCTGATACGAAGTGTAGCTGACCACTTCCCCCATACTTTTGACCTCCTGAGCTATTTCCTTGTTGTCCATAATGCCAATGGCCATCATTTCATACAAACGCTTGAGATTTTTCTTCAAGTCTGCTAACCCAACATTCTCGTTTGCCTGCGCCATTCTGCCTTGTCCAGATGAAATTTCTATTCGAGAGAAGTTGTTGTGAAGAGCAAGAACTACACCAGCAAAAAATTGAGCCTGCTCATCGACAGAGAGACCACCGAGAACCAATTTAAGAGTGTTCAATTCCTGCAGGAGGGAGTCGCGGTCTTTCTTGTTTCGACAGGAGAGAGTGCCGAATGCACCTTCTTTCCACCTTGAACAATTGCAACCCAAAATCGAATTGCTGCCTGCTATAAAGGACTGGTCGTCAATGGAGAGGCTGAGCCCTGAGCCTATATTCAAGAACCACAGAGAAACACTAGTTTGGGTAGTGCATAAACAGGTGGAGAAAGCGGCGAGAACCAATTTTTCCTTTATGAAAACCCTGGTGAGAGGAAGAGTTTGCCACAGGATTTCCTGCAAAATGCCCTCGTCAACCCCTGTAATGACATCCAACAGAATCCTTTCCAAAGAAATCACATAATGAACAGAGCCATTGCTGAGATTAAAATGAGGATGAGGAAGGCTTCAAGGACAAGACATAGTGGAGAGAGCGAAAATACCCGGAGCGTGGGAGGTGCAGGAGAAATAAACCCAAGGAAGGTGGGCATTAAATCCTGCAAGGATTGAGGGATGGTAGGTGCAGAGAAGGAGCCACGCGGCGGGAGGATGGGTAAGGTCAGGATGACGCGTTAAGGTTGGATATCCTTCGCGAATGTCCATAATGTTGATACCAACAGAGAGTGGAGGGCACGCGGTGGTGAGGTGAGGAGGGGTGGAGTGATAAGGTTGAGAGCCTTTGTGTAAATCCTTGGAGTCTTTATAAAAAACATTAAACCCTTCGTAAATGTCCTTGGAGGTGAGAACAATAATGTGGGGGTCTAAACTTGTATCCCAAGATTTCATTAAGGAATGGGTTTGAGGTGAGGGATTTGGACATTTAGGCAAAATTGACCTTGAGGTAAGGAGGCCCCCATGTTAGCCAAGGCATCAGCGATAGTTTTGTTTGAGTGAAGGATGTGGAAGAATTCATGGTACTTGGATAAGAGAGGAGTAATTTTGTTGTGCAGGAGATGACACTTTATAGAGCCGATGGTGTATCCATTAATCATTTTATATATGACATGTCGAGAATCTCCAAAAATCGCGATCCTAGAGAGGTCTTTGTTGACTATAATTTTCATTCCCTGAAGGAGAGCCAACCACTCGGCCTCGTTATTGGTCCTATAGCCAAGACCCCAAGCGAAAGTTTGTTCAACATGTCCTCTATGATCCAGAAGGATCCCTCTCGCACCTGCCACCCCTGGGTTTCCCTTTGAGGCACCATAAAAAAAGAGAGCGTAGGAATTTCTTTCTCTCAACCAGGCCTTGGAGTCACTACTATTTTTTCTTATTTCCCAAGGAAGAGTGCTGGAGGGCTGTTTTATTTTTTTTGTGAAGAATTGAACTGAAGGGGGCTCCTTGCTTTTAAAAAGATCTTACACCAAGATGCATATGGCTCAGTGATGTGCTCATCATCTGGAAAATTGATGTCATTCGAGGCAAACTTTTCAGCTATCATTCCCACCGTTTTAGAAGCTATATGAGTCAGAACGACTTTTTGATCATTGAAGATATATTTATTCCTAGCTATCCACAATTGCCAGCAGAGATTCTTGGGGATAGAGTTCCAAAGGCGACTGAGGATGGGTTTTTTGTTGAGAGAGCCAGGGAATTGATTGGACCAATCCTTAAGAAACTGAACCACAGAGCCTGAGGGCTTGAAGAGAAATCCTGTAGGGAGAACACACTGCCATATTTTCAAGGAAACTCTGCACTGAAGAAAAAGATGATTTGAGGTTTCCTCTTCCATATTGCAAAGAGCACACCGAGAGGGTCCTGCTATCCCTCTCTTCCTGAGATTCTCAGCCGTGAGAAGTTTATTATGCATTAGAATCCAGATGAAAGCATTTACTTTTGGGATGCTGTCTGGATGCCAAAACTTCCTCCAAAGATGATCATTTGCTGCCGGATCCAAGGAGAGTCTCATGTATCCCTCTTTGACCGTGTATTGTCCTGTTTTACCCCAACCAATGCGATCTCTTGCTGATTCACGGGATGGAGACAAGCCATGGAGGGATGAGAGAAATAGGGTCGTGGCTTCTTCCAAATGGACTGGGGGGTGAAGATCTTTCCAGCCAATCCAGCACCCCGACGGATCCCACAACTAGAGATCATGGAGAGTATGAAATCCCTGACTACGGGCCCAATCAACGAGAATAGTCAAGCCTGGAAGCGAAGAACGGGGGGGATGCCCTAGGATGCTGCAATTCCAGACATTGATTTTTTTACCATTGCCTGGGATCCAATAGTAGTTAGACTAAATTATATTAAGAGAAGCTTTGCATAGCTGCCAGAAAGAGGTTCCCTTGCCCGTCCATGTGTTGTCTAAGATTTTTGATCTAGGTCTTTTGATGTATTTTTTCCTGATTATTTCTTTCCACCATTCTTTCTTGCCTGTAGCCAACCTCCAGATCAGTTTCGCTCCCAGGGCTTTCTTCATTTGCTCCGGGTCCCTGATGCCCAGTCCACCTTTATTTTTTGTCCTTTTAACTATATCCCATTTGACTAAGTGGAATTTCTTTGTCTGGACCTTTCCTCCTTGCCAGAGGAATTTTCTGATTTCCTTACATATATTGTTGATGACATTTTTGGGGACTAGGGTCATCGAGATGGAGTAAATTGGATAAGAGGAAAGGATAGAATGAATGAGAGTCAATTTCCCTGTGAGGTTTAACCACTTTGAGCCCAGAGATTGGATTTTGTTTTTGATCTTTTCGATGATCGGAGTCCACATAGCAGAGGCAAAGGTCTTTTTGGCTATCGGAATGCCCAGATAAGTGAAATGAGTCCAATTATGAGTGGCATTGATATGCAGTATATGTGATATGCTACGAAGAGTTGCTGCATTACAAATCCATCCATAGAGCTGACATTTGTTCAGGTTGGCTGAGCTTCCTGAGGAACGAAGGAAAAGGTCTAGGGGTCTTAGGAAATTTCTGGCTATTTGAGGGGAGGCAATCCCTAGCAGAATTGTATCGTCTGCAAAAAGGGTGTGATTGATAGGGAGGACTCCATTTCGGAAAGAAAGGCCCGGAAGAGAGCCTTCAGCTTGAAGTCTAGTGAGTCTTCTACTGAGGGAGTCAGCAACCAGGATATAAATAAAGGGGGAGAGGAGGCACCCTTGTCTTATCCCTCGGGAGGCTTTAAAAAATTCAGAGGGTCTGCCATTGATTAAGGGAGCTATCCAAGGAGAGTTTATGCAAGCTTGGACTTGGTTGATGAAGATGGGGGGAAAGCCAAATTTCTTTAGAACTAAAAGAATGAAGGAATGCCTCAACCGATCAAAGGCATTAGCCAAGTCCAACTTAATGGACATACCTGGTTTGCCATTTTTTGTGCTGGAATGTATTGCCTCCTGAACCATAAGGATGTTATCGCTGATTTGCCGGCCCGAGATGAAGCCTCCTTGATTTGGGGAGATCAGAGAATGAATAATAGGCTTTAATATCAGGGATAAGACTTTTGAAAAGATTTTGTATGAGGCATTGCAGAGGGAAATGGGTCTAAACCTTTTGATGGAGGAGGGGTTTGCCTCTTTTGGAATCAAGGCCAGAAAGGTGGAGTTTGTGGCTCCTCCCATTTTTCCTTTCGCCATCCAGGAGATGAGGCGCATAAGATCCTTTTTTATTAGGGATCATAAAGTTCTATAGAATCGGATAGGGAAACCCTCAGGGCCTAGGGCTTTATCCGGATGGAGGGACCATATGGCCTTCTTAACCTTTTCCTCCGAAATGGCAGATTCAAGCTATAGGCTTTCCTCCGGACTGATTAGAGTTGGAATGTCTCGAACCATTTCTTCCATACATTCTTGTGAGACATACTCTTCATCATTATACAAGTTCTCAAAAAAATTCCTTACCTCTGTGCTGATTGTCGCTTGCTTGGTGATGGTTGTGCCATCCTCATTTTTGAGCTCCCGCATTGTGTTCCACCTTTGTCTATCCTTGCATTGGTTTTGAAATAATTTTGTGTTTTGATCTTCACCTTTAAGCTAGAGAATACGTGATCGAAGTCTCCCCTCTTCCTCTTGCCTTAAGATTTTTTGCAGGCTTGTTTCAAGTTCTATTTCTACTTGGAGGGCTTCCATGTTCTTTATGATTTATGCTTTCTGATGAGAAGGTTCTTGATAATGGTGCTTTGCCCAGGATTTGAGGGCTGCTTTAACCCTTTTGATTTTCTGTTCCCATGAGAATGCTGGAGATCCTGGAATGAAACAGCGCCAGGCGTTTATGATGATATCCTCAACTCCTTCAGATTCAAGCTAGAGGTGATTAAAGCGAAAAGGAAGAGGCCCCAAATTTTCCAAAGGTGGGAAAAATAGATTGATTGGCTTGTGATCAGAGATGGCCGAGCACATAAGTTTGGATTCCAGGTAGGAATTGAGGAGATGGGTGCTAACCAAGAACCGGTCGAGTCTAGCAGCTATGTGACCAAGTCCAATTCGTTTGTTGCTCCAAGTGAAAGTGCCATTCTTTGGTTTGATGTCCGAGAGGCCCCATAGTGAAATCAGGTCCTCCAGCCTTTCTCCAAAGGGATCCCTAACCTTAGTTCCACCTCTGTGTTCGTCCGCGGAGATAGTAACATTGAAGTCCCCTGCTATGAAGCAAGGGAGAAGTGATTTACCTTCACATTGTTCTTCAAGGGAATTCCAAAAACTTTCTTTCTGGGCATGGATAGTCAGTCCATAAATGTTCCCAATCCAGAACATTTATTTCTTTTCTTTGTATTCTAATTTGATGAGTAGCCAATTTTTGTTCTCAATGGCAGAATGCATAGCAAATTTTTCAGTGTCCTACCAACAGAGAAGGCCTCTAGAGGCCCCAGATGCATTGGTGGCTAGTCCTTCTCCTTTTGGCCAGAATCTTTTTAGAGTTGCAAGACTATCTTCTGCCATTTTTTTTTGTCTCCTGGATGAGAAGGATTGTAGCCGATTCCATTGTTTTGAATCTTTTGATAACTTCTATTTTCTGGGAACCTCCTAATCCTCTACAATTCCAGGAGACCAACTTCATTATTTCTTGAGTTGTCTAAGTGCCTTTTGCTTCTCCTTTTTTCCCTCTTCCGTACTGAGAAGGTATTTGCTTGCTTGTGAGGTTTTGACTAGAAAGTCTAGGTTGGATTGTTTCCCTGCTGCCTTTTCCCTTGATGCTTCCTGTTCCCGTATTGTCTTGTTGAACTTTCTTCCTTTCCTGGAGAGAGGTTCTTGTTCTTCGGTAGAGATGTCTATGGATTCTTCAGAGCATGCTTTTGCCCTAGATCGTGTGACCGATCCTTCTGAGTTGGATGCAACTTCCTTCCTTGCTGAAGGTTGCACCATATCTTCTTCAAAGTCATCTTTCTCCTTTTGAGGCGGTACTTTTGTGGGTGTTTCATCTTCTTGATGGAGGGCTTCTTCAACATTTTCCTCTGGGGTTTCAATCTCTCGTACCTCTGTTTGAAGAACCTCAAATCTATTTCCAGAGGCGCTCTTTGACGGGATGTAAGGTTGCTCTGTGGATGTGTTCTTTGCAGTCTTCTTCCTGCTTACTACGTTCCATCCCTCTTCTTGCAGGCCTTCTGGGTTGGATTTCTCCGGCTTTTTTGGACAGGATTTAGTAAAGTGCCCATATTCATGACAGTATTTGCATTTGAAAGGGATTTGCTCATAATCCACAGTTTGCAAATGGTTCCATCCGTCAATGGAGAGATTAATGAATTCCGACAGGCCTTTTTTGAGATCAACCTCAACGCAGATTCGGGCACATGAGAACATATGAGCTTTTGGCTCAGATTTGTCCACGTATTTCCCCAAAGTATTCCCTATTGCTCGAAAGTCTTCGTCATTCCAACAGTGGAGAGGGAGATGGGGTAAATTCACCCAGAATAGAACGGCCTTAGGGATGTCCTTTTCTAGGTTGAAAGAGAGATCCCATTTGTTCAGGTACATGCCTCTTGGACCCATGAAGTAAGGACCATTCCTAAAGATAAGGTCACGATCCTCTTTCTTTTCGAAAATGAAAGCGAAATAAAATTTCCCACAGAATATTTGCTGAACCTCACATTGGACAAGGGTTCTCCAGTTTTTGTTAAGCTAGACTTCAACAGAGCGAGGGGATGGCCAAAGCCTAGTGAACAGGCCAATGAGGCCTTTCTCATAGAGGGTGATTGCTTTTCGCTTTGAGACGGCGGAAGAGAGTTTTACTTCAGGAATGTCGGCGCGCTTGACAAAACGAGAAGACGAGGGAGCTGCAGACGAAGGAGGAGGAAGGGAAGCGACAATGTTGTGGAACCGATCTTCAACCGAGTCGGGGTTCGGGGGATCCATGGGCGCGAGGCTTGCAACTCTGCAGACCAAAAACCCTAGAACGCGTGGATGTGAGAATTCACTTTAATCAAGTCTTTAATGCATGTTTTTATTGTTTCCTTAGTGGATAATTAATGTTTTTATTTAAAAGAGATAACTTTTTATATTTACATCATGCGAATTTAGTTTATGAAGAATATTAATTAATCACAATATACAAGAATGAAAGAAAATCTTTAAAATAAGAACAAATTCTACTTGATCTTAGTATGTTTCCCATATAAAATAGTTCTATTTTTTTTTTTTAAATGAGTATGTTCCTAACTAATGCACTCCATCAGGGTTATAAAAACTAAGAATAATACAGTTTAAATATTTTAGTATGTTTCCTATCTTAAAAAAAATCTAAAAAATAAATAGTACACTAAGTATGTTTCCTAACTAATAGAGTGCTCAATAAAAGTTCTAAAAACTACAAATAATATAATTACATCGTAGTTGTTTTCACAATAAAAGAAGCTGTCTCAAAAGATTCCTCATCTCCTGGTCATTAACATCCTGACATGTGTCGGCTCGCGATTGGCGAGTTTAATGGTTAAAATTTTCGGTTATTATATCCCGTGATCCGGTAGGGGCCGAAGAAGACGGCATGGAGTTGATCGATTAAATACACGTTCTAAAAATGCTTAGGCTTTATTCTGTCTGTTCGTATTCTTTCCGTGTAACTTCTTCCTCTACCAAGTCCATCTGGACCATTATGTGAATAATTGTCGATCCCTGCAATTGAGGAAAGAACATATTGTGGATGCATACTGAGTGAAAGGGAATGAATATAATAAGGATGGGGATTGCGACAGAGGAGGAACACATCCATATATTATAGGAGTAACAAATCCAAAGGTCTTGTACATGAAAATCATCTATTTCTTTAGAAAAAATATAACATGTTAACATTTTTGCAGGTACCTTTTCACTAATATCTTTAGAATAACTGAAACATGTCAATATTTTTGTAGGCGCCATTGCAGTTGCGGGAATTACAGATTTCCTCTACCACAATAAGATCTCTGTCAGATTTCTTTGGGAATCTAACAAATCTGCAAGACCTCAACCTGTTACGATGCCGAAAATTAGAGAGCCTTCCATATTCCTTTGGGAATCTAACGAAACTTAGATATCTTGATATAAGTTATTGCAACAATTTAACTTTGTCAAGAGAAACCCTTGGAAACATCTGTATGCTTGAGCACATAGATCTTACCGGTTGTGAATGTAATGAAGTCTTTCCTTTCCAGCTTGTACATCAATGGTCCCTAGAAACATTAAATCTATGGGAGCTCAAAAACTTAATAGAATTGCTAGTTGACATCGAAAAGCTAAGGAACTTGAAGAATTTGAATCTACAAATTGAAATATTTGTCATATTCAAACCTTTGATTTCGTAAATCGGAAAGATTGAAATATTGACTTAGCGTGGGGGCATTTTTCAGGTTTCAGAGGCTGCAAACATTTTGATTATTGACTTAACGTTTGAACTAATGGAGTGGATCATTGATAAGGCCGCCAAATTTGGTAGTGACCGAGGGACCTTCCCAAAAAGAATACACAATTTCAAAAATCCCATATCGAAAATCGCAAAATCGAGTTTTTGTTAAGGATATTTGGTGTATCCACGATTTCCTATTTTCAATATTTTGGATATCGAAAACCCGAGACTTGTCAAAATTTTCATCATTAACTACACGAAATGACTATTGGATACTATGAAATGACATTGTTTTAAAGATATGCACCAGTATCCACTTAATTTTATTTGCAAAGCTCAAACCTTGTGTTTGATATGCACCAGAATCCACTTAATTTTATTTGCAAAGCTCAAATCTTGCGACCGACAAAATCTTTAAGAAGGTGAAAGAAAATACTATTTAGACTTTATTGCTCCGAAAGTGCAGCTTTGCCTCAAAATTTTGATCATAATGCTTCATATTTAACGGCATGGAAGGAATACGGCATGGAAGGAATACTCGATATTATAGGTAAAATTTTACATATAAACACCACAATTCAATTAATTTTATTTGCAAAATTGAAGATCGTCTTTCTACTTAAATTTTGCATCAATATGATTAGAAAAATGCAACTCAAGAGTGGCAAAAATGATAAAATAAGGATTTAAAGCAAGGTCACCGAAACTTACAATGGAGAGACACAATCGAATCCTTTGCAATAAAGAATCGTGATTCAAGATCGTGGCTATGCTTCAATCCAACTGCGATCTAAAAAACTCAGGAAATCAGGATTTCAAGCTTTTAATGAGGGAAGACCCAATGTCTAAAGGCATTATACTGAAATCAGAGAAATGTATCAACATTGTACAGCATGAGTGGGCCTAATGGTTAAGAGCATGTGTTTCCTCTTAGGAGGTCACGGGTTCAAATCTAGAGGGGGTAGTGTATGTACACCTCTGTAGACTTTAGCAGCTAAACTTCAGTTATAAATATTAGTTATTATAACTTATCGAAAACCAGAAATAGGAAATCGGTAATCACTTCAGTTATAAATATTAGTTCTAGGATTATAACTTCAACTCTTTGTTTTGTGTACTCACTTCATCTTTGGAAGCTGTTCTTGACTTCAACATATACACTCCGATTGAATCCACTCGGTTTTCACTCAATCCAAAGACACCTACAATGCTCCCTCCCAGTTCTGTCTCGAAATCACATCCCAATTTTTCTCCTTCAAATGGTTGACTTACCTCCTTTCAATCACCCTGTGCAGATCCACGCGGAAATCCCTTGATGTCTTTATCCTTCACGCTTTCATTGCCTTGTAGAGCATAATGCAATTGAAGTGAAGTTAACGAATCATCTTTTGCTGTAATGGTAATTCGTCTAATTCCAAAATATGTGCCATCGTTCCAATAATCACCCCCACTGCCGCCGTAGAGTTGAGAGCAATAAAACTCCTGTTGCGAATAAAACCCAAGAAACCTTCAATTTGGTCGAATAACACAAGAAAATCAAAGAAAGAAAGAGGAATTCCATATTTTCTTAGGCATTTTTCAACAGAACTGATCAGAATAAAATACATTTTAGGCTTTGCTTTTTTCTCACATTTTGAAAGTCAAAAGTGTTAAACTGGTTGGATATAACTAGCAGAAAATTGTTATGATAGATGAAATTATTAACTCATTTTAGATGAAATTGTTGGAATTTGAAGAGAAAAGTAAAATTGTGTTGATGTATTCCACTTTAGATGGAATTTTGTAAAGTTTAGACTTTGGATATTTTTGTTGAACAGTCATCCATTATTTACCATCTACTAAACTGCTTGGGAAGCTTGAACTAGACAACCAGAAGATACGGCCAGACATGAGACTATTCCATGAGGAGCTTTCTGGTAGGAATCTTGTGTTTCTAAATAGGGAGCTTCATATTAAACATACAAACTAAATTTACTGTTTGCTAATTTAATAAAATGGCATGCACTTTTTAAGAAGCAAAAATGAATCACACTTAAATCCGTGCCATTCATAATGCAAATTAGTTTCAACAAATCTAAGCCAACATAAGCAAAAAGCAGAAGGCATTACCATTCTTAAATATCGAATCCAAAAGCTAAAACTAACTGAAATGAAAGGACTTATGCTAGAAACAACTACCAATCTCTACTGAAAATCCTACTCGAAGACAAACTCTCCGCGAGACTAACCAAGTTGTTGATGGTGCTGGGAGATGCCATTGGAATGGAGCCGATAAACTTCGTACTGGTGGCAGGAGATAACATTGGAGGCCTCAAGTTTATTATTTATTTAGTTTGTCATTGGAATAAGAATGGCATGGGACTCATCTTATACTTTCTATGAACAAGAAATATGGCATAAAGTATTTTTATCAACCTTCAATCTCTTCATATCACGGATTGTAGACCTCTGGTGGAGGTTAGAATACTGCCAAATGCACTCACAGCACTGGTATTGGATGACTGTCCTGAATTAGGGAAAATAGAATGGCTCAGACCTCTTTCAAAACTTCAAATGCTGAACCTTAGTGGTTGCTTTAAAGTGGAGCAGTTGCCAAGTGTAAAGTTGACGCTGGCACTCATTTTTTCCAGGAGTCTGTAATATGGGAGGAGAAAAGAGATAAGCAGGAGACAGATTTATCATGTACATTTTGATTCTTTAACATTATAAGTTCTGAAGCCTGCTTTATTTTGGCTATATTCTATAGTATCGATTTATCAAAGGATCTGTTTGTGCTTGATAAGGTAACCTCATTACTTAGAGAGTTCTCTCTAATTGTAAACAAGTCTGGGTAAGTCTCTGTATGTTTAATTTAAAATAACGAAAATAAAGAAAAAAACTGTCTTTCCATGTCTATCAAAATTAGTAATCTAGGCATTTGCAGTTACCTTTTAGCACTTCAGATGAAAAGGCTTAAAATGAACAACCATTTAAGAATTGGAAATCAAAAGATTTGTTTACTTGAGCATTTGAGAAACTTATGTGTATCAGAGATTTTCTCTAAGCTTTAATCTATCTTCAATTCATATGCTATTTGTGAGAAGCTTTTCATCAAAGATTGGCTCATTTTCTAATTTAATTTGCTTAAAATATATTTAACTCTCCACCTTTGCTCTGCGAGACTCTTGTGATGGACACACTTTTTCAAATTTGTCACTTTGAAGTGTATTTGGATGGTGTGGATATGTCTTGTGGAAATTTTTCTTCCTGGTTGGTTGGGCCGCATGATGCTTAACCATAAACTGTTGTCTCTTTATTTTGACCATTCTCTATACCCAGCAGAGGCACTATAAATTTTGTGAAAAGTGGGTACCTATCATATTGTTAACCTGATGGTATGTGCAAATTTAGGCACTTAAACTTGCTTTCCTTAATGAGACAACTGCATTATACCTGCAGAAGTTGACATGATGAAAGAAAGATGTTTGAAGCTGTTGCTGGGTGAAGACATGCTAGGTGGTGGTAAAGGAGTATGTACAACCCTGGCCATATCTAATGCTATTACAAATCTCTCACTTATTACACAAAAATATACACAAAAATAAAGAGAGCACATAGGGGAATGTATGAAGTGAAATTTCATATTCAATAAAAATTACAGAGCCAAAGGATTAAATGCTCGTTGCTCAAAGCTCTTTATCAATAGGAAAACTTGAATACAACAAATTATTCATTCAACACAGGACAAAAATATGCGACCTGGGAAATAATATGAAATATATACACCAAATATTCTATAAAAGAGTTTAATAAACTCTGTGTAAGAACAAGTGGTGTTCATCCCAAAACTTGATATATTTATATATATAACCAAAAAAAACGATTTCAAAAACGGACTGCTGCGAAAGCTCACAAGCAATGAGATTCTTCCTTAAAATCCTTCTCCATCTGCTTTATTGACATTTACAAAAAGAGGAGGAGCCTACGTCCACTTCAGAATCTTCTATATGCAATGACGAGACAATGGCCCAGAAAGCTCATCCTCGCTAAGTAAGACCCTGTTCATAGCAATGCTTTACCTCAAAGAAATTGTATCCTCTGCATCAACATTAGAGAGTTTGTCGCCATCCAGAAGGAGCACTCTACTTAATTATGAAAGATATTTGTCAATCAACAGAAGATTACAATGCTTACCTACATGTTTCACTGTCATTGGCGTTGCTAGCCATGCAGACGGAATATCACTTATCGAAATAGATTTCTTAGGGTATTCATTTGAAAATAGCAAACAATTAGGTTGTCGCCCATAATTCGGGTACTTTTATAAGAAGAATGTGTTTCATTAGCAACTTTAGCCAAAAAAATATGAAGGAAAACCAATTTTTTTTTTTAGAGAAACACGAGATACATAGGAAGTTATAGAATGAATGTAAATCTCACATAGCAAAAAGGGTAATAATGTCATTCTTATCCAAGAAAATGATGAAACACTGCTTCGTGCAATCCAAAAATTATATTTTCTTAATACATTCCTGTGAGGAGCAATGGAACCCAGAGAATGTAAAAATATTATAATTTGTGAAATCTGGAATTGGAGATCCAGAAACAAATATTCAGGTGAAAAAGATGTACTGTTTCTTATTTTTGTTATTTTTGAGATTTCGAATATTGAAAATCAAAAATCGGAAAAGTAGACAAAATTATTAACTAAAAATGACAATTTCGATTTTCGAGTATCGAAACATAAAGTTGAGAAACATATGTAGGTTGGCTCATGTTACACAAGGCTACTTGTTTATGGGTGCTCTGAGTTAGTAGAGCTGGTAGGTTGTGAACACTTGACATTATTAAAATGGTTTCTTGTTTTTGGATGTCCCAAACTACGGTTAGGCGAGGTAGTATTATCGAGATGGATAAAAGTCCCATGGTGGCAAGATTACCATTTCAAGTGGTTATATCCAATCAATCACCCTCATGATTCATCAACGACTTCCCATCATTAGTAGCCTCCCTCGGATTCATCCAATCCATCCATTTTTCCAATGGCATGGCCTACTGATTATAGGTCATTCATACATATGAATGCAGGAGAAGCATTTAAATTTATAATGGTAAATTTTAATGCCATTTTAATTGAGGAAATCTGCATTATTTTAATGGTTTATTTAACAAATGATTCTGATATTATTATATTATATTTATATTTATTTGCCCTGCTAGCTCATTAGAAGAGTTAGAAACAACAGTAGATCAGTCCCTTTGGATTATAACATATGACATATTTTATAATTTGGCATCAATTCACTTATAACTTATCAATTCATATTTACCAACTATATATATATAATTTTCATTAAATGCTAAACAATTAATTTTATAAAGCATATTATGAGATGTTAACATGATATAATTTGTTTTCTAAGCAAAAAAAGTAATTTGTTTTTCAAAAAATTTTAAGAAATGGAAAATATATTTACTTCTTCAAATATTGACTTTTATAACACATCAGTGTAAAATTTGAAAATATATTTACTTTTATAAAAATTTTAAAAAATAGAAAATATATTTACTTTTATAAAAATTTTAAAAAATAGAAAATATATTTACTTCTTAAAAAATGACTTTTATAACACATTCAACGTGGGTTTATGGTACACTCTAATATATATTGGATCTAAAATGATTTAGGGTTTGTAATGTACACTAGATAATAATGTAATGACTTTTACTAAATAAATAATGTAATGTGTAAGATTTTCAATTTGCGAAATGGGGAATAGGAGATCTAGAAAAAAGATGTGGTGTTTCCTGTTTCCAAAATCTAGAATATTGGAAATCGAGAATCCGAATATTGGAAATCGAGAATCCCAAAAGCAGACAATTTTTTTTTTCTAAAATAGGGAAACTTCTTGTTTGTGATACATACTCCGAAATTAGGAAAGTATATAAATAACAATAATTCAAAATCAGACAAATAAGAATAATGTCATTAGCTTTAATTTATTTTTTATTTGTTTCAATTTGAGATCTACCTGAGGTAGCACGTGAGGAATTCGAGATACTAATTGTATATACACTAAGTTTCCCTCATTGCCATTTTTGTTTTACCCGTCCAGCCGTTGAGGAAGGTACAATCTGTTGCACTGGACAAGGTTACGAAATTATTACGAAATTAAAGTTCCAAATCTGAAATCGGGAAGGTGTGAGAGTGCGGAAGTCCTGTTTCTCATTGAGATATATTGATTTTTATTTTAATTAAAAGTTTTTTAGTAAGAACATTTCAAGTGAAAATATTAATATACACATTATAAATTAAATTTATCTTAATTATGTATCGTTCAAGTATTTAAATTAAAACTATATTGTTCAAGTAATAATTTAAATACTTATACTTGAATTTCACAAAGTGCAACACATTTTTTGGGGGTTAGTTTTTTAGGTAGTTAAATTTTTACATTTTTTTTAATTTCAATGATCTGAGTTTTCCTACTATGTCAAAAGTTTATAATTTAACTATGAGTGGAGAGAGAGGATAGGGTTTAGGGATAATTAGGGCAATTAAAGAGAAGGAGAGGTATAGGATGCAAGGAGAGTCAACGAAAGAGAAAATGTGAGTGGTAAGTGGTAGGAGAGAGTCATTAGGAGGGAGAGAGAGAGAGAGAGAGAGAGAGGGAGAAGAGAGATAGAGAGAGAGAGGGGGAGGGAGAGAGAAAGAGCGGGGGAAGAAGAGGGACGAAGAGACAGAGAGAGAGAGAGGA
>LPNX010831986.1:332014-377439 GCA_001517045.1 Pseudotsuga menziesii
TCAGTCGATAAAGACACTTTGCCCATGTCTCTTCATTTACATTAATGCTTCATCAATGCATTGTTGCTCCATTAATGCACTAAAGTTTGTCATTTGAGATAAACATGGGGCTATATCTTCAATTTTTCTCATCTTATGACGATCTCCAAGATCTTCTTACAATATTTTATTTACTGCATTCGCTGCTACACCACCTTTGCTTTCCACATATAAACAGGCCTTCAGGTAACCACTATTTCTTACTATTTTCCTTTGTTTGGATTATATTGATTTTGCTGTGTTTCATTTACACGTCGAGTTTCCATCAGAAGATTTTGCACCTTGTTAAATTTGCAGGTATTCCTTAGTTCTTCATTTAGTCTGCTTATTAAATGGCGAAACACCATTGCTCTGTTTTAATTGAATATGACTCTTGCTTTGTTGCAAAAATATTGTGACATGTATTGGTTATGTCATGTTTGTCAATAAAATGTTATGTATTAGTTTTTTGCCTGATTGAAAATGTTGCTTATGAGATGGTGAAACACTATTCATGTGTTTTAATTCACTCTTACTGCCTTGCTGTGTTTTAATTGGCTCTTACTCCTACTCTGTTGCAAAAGGGTTGTGACTTGTATTGGTTATGTACCTTCATAATGGTGTAATACTAATGTTATGTCAATAAAATTATAGGTATTAGTTTTTATGATATACTTGTTTTCCAATATTGATCAGTGAAAAACTGTTGTTTAAAGCTTACATGGTCAGCTGCCCATTTGACCAGGTCGATATACATAATGAAACCAAGTTTAGAGACCAAATGTCTGCCAAATTACAGACAGACCGATGAAAAATAACGGAGAGCGAGTTTAAAATAGGAATGGACTTAACGGAGGATTAACTTATGCGAAAATAGTACGAACAGTGAAAATAAAACATGAAATCGAGGTTTCCCAATTTTCGATACCCGAACTTTGAAAATTGGAAATAGGAACTTCAACATTTCTTTATTTGAAATACAAAATTTTCGAGATTCAAAATGTCAGAAATCGGATCTTAGGGAATACATATGGTTTTATTTATTGGAAACATAAGACATAGGATTTCTGCAATATGAAATGTCGCAAAATCGAAAATTGTGGTGTTCCTTATTCATAAATCCTAAATTGGGGAATTGAAAATGGGAATGGAAAACATATGACATATATTTCCCAATTCCGAAATGTAGGGAATCAGAAATATGAACATCGACATGTTCGTATTTGAACACAAGATTTTTGGATATGTTGCAAAATCTGAAAACGGAAGATAGTATATTCCTTATTGGAAAACATAGGACATAGGAAATCGATGTTTGTATTTCCAATTCCCGACATTTCAAAATTTAACAAGGTGCAAAATTTTCTGATGGAAACTCGAAGTGTAAATTGAAAATAGGAAATTCGACATTTCTTTATTTGAAAATACAAAATTTCCGATAGGAAAAGGGGGAGTGAGAGGAAGGGGGAGAGAGAAAGAGAGAGAGCGAGGGAGACTTACAATTCGCAATCCGAACCGAAAATCGATAGTGCCCATGCAACCGATTCGATCCCTTGGGTGTATATATTTTGTTCTGGAACATATTGGAATATGATGCCTGTGGGTTTTTTATTATCGCGATTTGCATAAAATCCTAATTTCTGTAATTTAATTTAAGTTGAATGATTCAATGGCATCGCTTTAGATTTAAACATTCAGCAATGTTTGGCCATATTCAAATGCCACCCTGTTCTTTAAGTTGGCTTGTGATTTTGGGACTTGGCCAGTCATTTTGTTTATTCAGACATAGTGACATATCTATACTTTATGCATCTTTTTGTATGATTTTTATTAAAATTATTAAAAATTTATTTATTAACATTGTTGACCTATATGAAACTAATAGGACAACAACGAGACCTTTAATTTTACATAAGGTGAAAGTTTTGATTTTACAAAATCAGCAAAGTAGATACAAAATAAATCGAAAGCAATCTCAGCGATATCCGAAAAGTGAATTGTTGGAAATCGAAAATCGGGTAAACAACATACCATTTTAACAAAACCCGAAATTGGAAAGGACATTTCCTTGTTGAAAATTATAAGATTTCGTGATCCAAACATAAAACAAACTTCGACAAACATACAAAAAATGCATTTCCGCTTCCCAATTTCGGAAATCAGAAATCGCAATCAAGAAACAGAGCTTGGAAAAAAATTAACATTTATTCCGAAAATCAAATTTAGTCATAAATGTCTTGAAGTTAAATCTCAAAAATAACTATTATTGAATAGTAATTTCCAGTACTCCAAACTAGGTCAAAAAAGTTCAATTACAAAAAAATACAATATTTTTACCCTCTTGACATTTCATTGCACCTCTTGGTGCAAATGCTAGTTTATCAATGTGTGCTTTCAAGTTTATATCTGTTCATCTAAATTAAATACACTCAAAATAAAAATACAAGATAATAAATTCTTTCAAAGATTACGAAGAAAACTCATTTGCTATCAAATCTAACATTATCAACAATATTGACAGGTTAAAGCCTGTCATGACATATATGGCCTGGTCTAAATGGGCTTCGCTCGATTGTGTGCCTCTTGTAAGAAGCAGGTTGGGGGCTGACACCCGTTAGGTTGGTTCGATCCCTCCAAAACATTATTTGAGAAATAAAAGATTCTTTTATCTAGTTTCCCAGGCTGCGCTCCTCTATCTGGGTTAAATAACTCAAAATTGACTATAGCAAAATATTTGATTTCATACACTTCTCTTAATTTAAAGATCTTATTGATCCAATCATTCCTCCTCTTGCAAGGAGTTCTATTGTCTTTTAACTAAGCATCCTCAACATTATTGACGTAATATAAACGATATGGATCCATTTGAGATTGAATCCTTATATTTCTTTTTTGAAAATCAAAACATTTTATTATGTGGAATCTAATTGAGATTGAACCCATTTGAGATTGAATCTTTATTTCTTTTCTATAAAAATTAAAACATTTTATTATGTGGAATCGAAATTGAGATTGAACTTTCAGTCTTTACCAAGAAGATCGAAATAATAATCCCAATAAAAAAATTAGAAAAGTTCATTAAACGAAGCTCGATAGCACAAATTTGTATCATCCTTTTATGCTTGTTAAGAAACAAATTAGAGCAAAAACTATGAAGGAGAAAAGTCTGGTTACAAACTTGTATTATCCTTTCATGCTTGTTAAGAAATTAGAGCAAAAACCATGAAGGAGAAAAGTTTGGTTGGAATGTATATGAAACAAATGAGAGCTAAAAACATGAACGGAGATAAGTATGGCTGGAATGTATAATGAGATGGTTGAAGGAAAGTAGTGATAAAGCTTAAGATTTAGTTATTTGCATCTCCAGATTTTCCCTTCCCCTTCCTGTATTTCAACTACTAATCAGACGTTAGCTCATAAAATACATTTCAAAGAATTTCAAACAATGAGCAGATGAAGAACTGAGCACATATAGGTTTGAATGAGCATATCCCAGAACTAAGGAATTGCAACTCCTCTCTTTCTTCCTCTCATGACCAAATACACAGACATAAAAGATTGCATTCCCTTCCTCTTCTGCCTTCGCATTTGTAATGTGACTCAAAGGCCTTTAGACAGATGTGAAGCAGTAGTGAAATCATGGTAGACATGACGCCTAGCAGCAAGATATATATATATATATATATATATATATATATATTTCACAAAACCAAAACCAGATCTGGGTCTCGCTTTCGATCTATAGAAGGAGTTTTTTCAATCTGTATTTGCTTTCAACTCTCGGCCTAACTACACACTGTTTGAAATTTGAATTTAGTGATTTTTGAAAATTTGATATTTTGCCGCTAGGTCGGATATTGTTTAATCTTACAATGGCTTTTGCATGTTGCGTATAGCATCTTATTAGTTCCTCTCGGGGGAAACCGACTTCCAAACAAGCTTATTCCCTATGTTTTTCTTGCGCGAGCTTATCCTGCATGTATGTTCATGCTGGATAAGCCAGCTGGCATGCTTTCAGTTCAAAGCAGTTGTTAGTCGTTTATTGACGGATTTTTTTAAAACTTTTTGGCTTTCGGTTAGCTTGTCCGTTTTGTTGGCTGTTTCCTCCATCATCCACATTCCTGCTGCCACCGTCGCCCACGACGTAAAGTCTTGCATTAATGTTTGTCTACCAACCTGAGCGTTTTCAAACCACGACATATCATGCTTCCCTGTTCTTGGAGCCGTTTTCAAAGCACCATTGATCCGGCTCCCCTGTTCCGATCCGTGGTGTGGAAAGCTTCAAATTGCATAAGCTGGTGTGGGTTGCACCTGTTCCTGGATCCCTACCGTGGAAAGCTGTTGATGCCCATAAGATGGTTTGGGTTGCATATGCTGGTGACAGAGCTCAGACATTGATAACCAGACGCCACAATTTATAAGGTACCATTTCAAAAACAACAGGTTAAGCTTATAAGTTCAGCTATGTTTTCGTGAATACTAAGTTAAATGTAGCACTAAGGTTATGTTCTTTATAAGTTGAGTGATTTCCTGCATGATGTCGTGCATTACAACCTATAGCTTGCGTAGGGAATTTTTATAACGAAAGCTTCAATCCATTTCCAATCATTTATTTCAATACATCTTCATTTTAAGAGTTTGATTCATATACTGTTAAGATATTGATATACATTGAATACTCATTGAAACTGATAAATCTTACCTTCTGTCCTGAAATCAGTCATTGAATTACCAAAATTGCCTCCAGGAGGCAGGCTCGGGCCAGCGACGGCAATCAAAATCAGGAAACTACCTATTGATCCAAATTTGCTACAGATCTAGGGCGAAAGAGTGTATAACCTTGTGCAAAATTAATGAAAAATATCAGTAGAACAAGTATTTGACAAGGGATTGAGGGTAAACGAAACTTTACCTACTGGATCCAGGGAAACTTTGCCCTCTTGCATAAGGGATTTTGCCGATGTATGCAAATTCCTTTTGAGTAAATAATCATAAATGTAAACATCGAGCCTGTATTAAAAATGGAAAACAAAATCATGGGTAAAATTCCAGATCAGGAGTAGAACGATGAAAGACTTCATTTTCTAATGGCATAGTTATCTTTGATGTATAGGATAAGCTCTATTTCAGGTAACCACTTTTTGAAACCAGGGGATACTGCAGAGAAAGGCAATAACCAACAGTAAAATACGATTAAATTGTAGAAAAACTTCTGAAACTGGTTGACTCAGAGCTCCACTTTGAAGAATAGCTTAGTATACCATATAGATTATCATCAGACTCAATGATCAATAATAATTTCTCCACCTTATGGAGCTTGAATCTGCGATTCTCCACATGAATAGTGATGTTTGTAGGGAGACCTCTCGCTTCACACCTGAATTATTTTTTTTATGATGGAAGATTGCTCGGGAAACCCTCAGGTACATCCCCATTTGTTTAGGATGGTACCCGAGGTAAACCGTTGGCCCTCATTACGGGGCCTACCCCGATGGGGACATCAAGTGAGGCCCTGGCATAGCCACCCGAGGATTTGACCCCGAGACCTTCTGCTAGCATAAACTACTCTCAACTAGTTGAGCTAATCCACTGGGCTTGATTATTATTTATTCGTTATATTATCTTATGTATATTTATGTTATTTATGTTCATAACAATAAGGTATATCATAAGATAGCATGTTAGGATAACACGTTAAAGCATACATGGCGCATGATTGCATGTTAGCATGGTGCATAGTTAAAAGTTGTGTTAGGTTAGTTGCTTGAGGAGCGACACATCGGTGAGTTTTTTCCTATGTTTAGCGACACGTCGATGAGTTTTATGCTATCTTAGTGCTACATGTCGAGGGTATAAGGTGTTAGCCTATGCTCAATGCAAATTTGTAGACGTTTTCATGACATAAGGTAGGGGAGGGATTCACTATGGTGAACGGGGACCACAAGTGGACATATAAATTGTCACATCACACACCCAAAAATGAGGTAGACAAAAATATATAAACTAGAAATTGCCCCAAGAAGGTGCAATAATATGCCGATAAGATAGGTTGTTGTTGGAGGGTAAGAAAAGATGTAAAGGGGAACTAAAATCGAGACGTTGTAGATATGGCATTGTACCTTGAGTAGACCATGAGAAAGTTTTTCAATGAAGGGAAATGAAGGGGCAATTGCAACAAACAAATGATATAAGTTGTTCTCCTCATAATGCAAGGAGGTTGCAACCTTCAACCTCGCTGACTTTTGTTTTATAAACAAAGGAGTGATGGCTTCATTTAGTATTTGCAATAAACAATGCACCAAAAGGGAAAATTGCGAACCTAAGAGGCACACAAACTATCTGACCCAAAAAAATAGAAAAATCACTCATTTGGATGTGCAATCTAACACTTTAACGAGAAATGGATTCTTCACTTTGGGGAAAACCAATCTCTCAATCTCAACAATTTGTTAGCATGACTATTAAGCTCAACCTTGACCTTTTACAATGTTTCTTGTTGCTTTGGTTCATCACTATCTCACCCTATAGCTTTTCATTTCCCCAAAGTTTACTTCATCTCTTGATTGTAGGTGGACTCTTTGTGTGGAAAACACCAAAAAAAACCTATTTACATGGCT
This sequence comes from Pseudotsuga menziesii, assembly GCA_001517045.1. Taxonomy (NCBI): domain Eukaryota; kingdom Viridiplantae; phylum Streptophyta; class Pinopsida; order Pinales; family Pinaceae; genus Pseudotsuga; species Pseudotsuga menziesii. The sequence continues at coordinate 338,650 of LPNX010831986.1, forward strand.
AGTGTGGGCAAGCTATTATTTCTTCGCAATTGTTTAGGAAGCATGTGGATGTAATATTGATAGTTGAGAATGAGATTTCTTATTTGTTACATATCCAAAGGAGAGGCTTAAAATACAATGGAAACATTCTCATTATCTAACCATGATGAATGAGTGAGAAAACTAACCATTCTATAGGTTTTATCCTTGGGCATAGTGCACAAGAATGATTTCCACATTGTTCCTATAATTCATATTTAATAATGTGTGCATTGAATCGATTAACTTTGATTAGTTTTTTGGGGATGTGTTTCCTTTTTAAAATGATTCATACTTAATCATCCAACATGTCATCCAATTAGCACCTGTAAGGCTCACGTTAGAACTTGTGCATAGTGTGCATAGTGGATTAAGCCATAAATGAGCTAGTTCAAGGTGCTAACTTTGGTCATTGGTTATGAATTGGATTAATGTAAAAGTCTTTTTTTTTCTTCATATCGGTTGCCTTGATTTTGTGCTCACTAAGGTGATTTTGCATGATAAGATTCTCTTGAAATTTGTTACAAATGATAACCATGTGGTCCATGGATTAGAGACTCGGTAGTGATGGTCTCCATAACATCGGTAGGAGGCTTAGAAGAATTGATTCCCAATGGATTGATCAACAAGTGATGCATTTCTACTGCACTGGTTTAAGTGTGCAATACCTATCGCGAGTGAGGAAAAATACCACCTTAATGATATCAATGAGTAGGAAGGATAAACTACGGGTATGTGTAATCATCATACTATTATATGATGAAATTGCATTGGTATGCTGATTTCACTCACAATATTAGTGTGGGTGCTTTGTTCAAGTAACTTGAGGCTATAAGGTTATAAAATATAATCCATTTTAAACATTTTTACTACATTGTTTCATGATGGTATATGGATTGTCTCATATTGTGTGTATATAGTTTGCAATGTTGGAATTTAAATTTACCTTTTCCTAATGTGAAACCAAACCATATTCTTGATTGAGAAATTGTGACACAGAATGCTTGTGTTTAATGAAATTTCTACATCACAACCTATTCATTGGCATTGGAAGTTCTTTATTTGTTTAATTCAACATAATACTTTGTCAATTTTTTGTGAGTTGATATAAAAACACACACAATGATGAGTGAAAGAGACAAAATGTTGATAGGTTTTATGTTTAAATCCATAATATATTTAAAATGGATTATATTTAGGCTTGTGCTACTTTATCTTATAGATATGTTAAATAAAAGCAAGATTGGTATCTCATGTGTGATGGTTAGTATGATTGTACATGCATAGGGGTTTATAAGTGTTGTTTTCCCATTTTTCAATGAGTACTAAAAGCCTATAACCATGCCATGTCTTAGGTCTAACATAACACACATGTATTTTGAAAAAGTTCTAGATAATATTAAAGATTATGGTATATTATAAAGAATATCAATATTATGTAATATGGTATCTTTTATAAATTGATTGTTATTTGGATATCTTTTATTGCTCAATTATTGATCATGACTATATTCACTATTCTCACCACAAATTGTTTTTAAAATAATTTATAACAATATATTTATTCAAAATTAAGTAATTTGTAAAACACGATAAATAAATAGTTAAAAAAAATAGAATATATAAATATTATTTATATAAATATAATCATACAAATTTAATACTTTTAAATATTATAATACATGATCTCTTATTATTATATATAAAATTATTTGAAATGACTATGAATTTCATTATTGTGATAAATAACTTTATATAAGATTTTGAAATTGGTTTAATATTTATTTACTCATAAAATTAAATAAATAAAATAAAATTTTGATATTTGCTTATATTTATTCATAAAACTAACTAATATAGTTGTTGGTTTTGTAATAAATAACTTTATATACAAATTTTTGGATTAGTTTAATATTTATTGATTCATAAGTTTAAAAATTATTTGTTTTTCAAATGTTTTGAAACTCGGATATAATTTTTATCTAAGTTGGACATTCCAAGAAAAATCCACCATTTTATTAATCTCACAAAATTTACATGTTCTTTTATACAATGTTTATTTGGTCTTTTGGGATGCCATGAAAGTGTGTTCTTATTTTTACAATATTTATTTTCTTTTATTTGAAATATAATTTAAATATCACTATTAAAAATTGATCATTTGTATTTTCTTAATCTCAATTTATCTCACTTCACATCTTTTTGTAAAATTTAATCACAATTGTACTTTTAATTTCATCACTATCTCGAAGGGACCTTCTCTATTATCTCTTAAAAGTGCAGTTGGAAACAAAATGTGACTTTTTTGAGATGAACATTTTTGTTTTTAATTAATATTTGAAGTACTCGTAAAAAGTCCCGCATTCTTCATATTCATTTGGAAGTATTTATACTTATTCTTAATGTAAAATAAACAATTAAAAAATTTAATATCTTTAATTTTAAAATTATTTTGGAAAGAAACTAAAACTTGCATGTATCAACTATCTAAGGCAATAAAGACCAAATTGAGTTTTTGGGCACTGAGCAACAACACAAAAATAAAGACCTGAGGTTTGGTGCATTTACAAACAACGATGAGCTCTGCTAGGGTTTGCGCACAGGGTTAGACCTGTCACCCCTACGGTTCTTCCTTCTCCACTGACATTGCCGTTGCTTCTGAGCCCCACATTGGATTGTCCTGCTACTGTACCATGACAAAAGTCTTGGGGGCGAGGGGGTGGGTGGGGGGAGTAGGCCCCTCCCAGTCACATGATGCTTTGCAATCGGTTGTTGGCCATCCCAGTGGTACAGAGGATATCCCCATCCCAATGGAGGACATTGGTAATGCTGAAAAGAATATTAACGACAGCAGATCAGGAAGTTGTGCAAACCCATCCCAGAGAAGGAAATCATGCATACCTTGTATGATGAATCACCCCTTCCTAACTCTTCCGGCAGAAAGAATCAATGCCAAAGTTCAGAAAATGAAAGACCATGCCCTGATTGGCAAGTTCATGGGATTCTGGCCAACAAAGTAGGTCCTTTGTGGATGGATCACAACTAAGTAGAAACCCAAAGCCCATTATGACCTACAACTGGGTTCGAAAGGTTTTTTCACCATTAGTTTCCACCATCTGGAGGACAAAGCTCGTGTTGAAGATGGTGGACCTTATTTCTTCAATTTTGCAGGGTTGTACCTGAGGAACTGGGTGGAGAGATTTTGCCCAGAGAAAGAGGACTTTTCCTAGGCTCTGGTTTGGATCAGAATGTTCTCGCTCCGTCAGGAAGACTAGGATGAAACCACCCTTCAAGAGATTGGTAATACCTTGGGAAGTTTTGTTGAATGACGGACCAAACCAAGATGAACAAATACACATCCTATGCCAGGAGATGTGTCTACATGCACATTGATCGAGCTATTCTAGACACCATCTTCCTTTCCCATGAAGATAGTGACTAGATTCAGCCCCTGGACTACAAGCACATCCCCTTCAGATGCCGAAAGTGCCATGAACTTGGGCATCTTTTCAGAGAATTCCCTACTAACAAAACTCCTGAAAAATAAAAGAAAGTGGGAATCGATGACTAAGGATTTCAATAGACAGGCAGGAAGATACGTAACCACAGAAGACCGTCGTGAGAAAAGAACCAAGAACAACCTCCAACATCTAGTAACACCTTCCACGTCCTGGAAGACAGTTTCGATGGTCCAGATCCGGCTCTGGTCCATGACAAAATGGGGGGGGGGGAGTCGGTGCTTGAAAAAGCAGATCGATAGAACCCTCAGCATAAAGCGAGCAACAATGAGAGATCGAATCCTAACTCCAATGAATCTCAAGGAGAAACCCTATTATATCACAGGATTAATGATCATATGCCTAAACCCCCAGATGAGGAAGAAATGAAAGATTCCCTCCCAGAGGGTCTGAATCTTCTAGTCCTTGAAGATTCATGCACTAGAAAAACTTTCGACTCGAACCCTGTAGAGCAGATACAACTACTATAGAAATCCCTAGGCAAAGACAAAGCACAAAATCAGTTAGGTGTTGCCAATGTTGGACAAAAAGACAAGCAATAGCACCAGCGTGAATCAAAGAAAAGGGGTCGAAAATCTGCTCTTCAAAGAATCAATCGTCTGGGCACCACGTTGGTTGAATCCGACCAATATGCTCAGTTAACACAATTTTTTGCCTCTCCCTCAACAGTTAATCAATGAATATCCTCTCATGGAATGTTAGAGGTCTCAACGGTAGCTCAAAACAAAGAATGCTAAAAATGAAAATCCAGAAAGATCAACCCATGGTTCTCTTTCTTCAAGAAACGAAATGTCCTAGTGACATGGCCTCCAAGCTCATGTCCCGAATCTGGAAAGAATTCCTCACTATCGCTATCGATGCCAAAGGTGCCTCAGGAGGTATCTCCATCAATTAGAACCCTCTCCTTGTCACCCTGAATGAAGATTCCTCCTCCTTGCATACTTTTTCTGGCTCTTCTCACATCCTAGGCGCTATCATCAAAGGCTTCCTCATGAATGTGTATGGTACTCAAGCAACAGACTCCGAGATGAACCTTCTAAATTTCATTAACTGGTTCTATAATTTGCATCTCACTTCTCCTTTAATCATTGGCGGGGGCTTTAACATAATATCCACTCTGGAGGAAAAAAAAAGGAGGTATCAGAGCTCTCTCGGCTGAAGATATAGCCTTCAAATCCACCATCGATTCCTGCATGTTGNGGGACTTTAACATAATATCCACTCTGGAGGAAAAAAAAAGGAGGTATCAGAGCTCTCTCGGCTGAAGATATAGCCTTCAAATCCACCATCGATTCCTGCATGTTGGTTGATATCCACACCTCCTCTGGGTTTTTCACTTGGAATAACAGAAGGGGCGAAGCACATCGAATTGCCAAGCGCCTTGATCGCTTCCTGGTCACTGAAAAAATTATCACTCTCGGCGGGCTTTTGGATGCATCTGTCCTACCCACGACAGGGTCTGCACCCCCCTCTACAAACCCTTCATATTTGAAAAATTCTGGCTCACTCATCCCTACTTCATGGATTCTGTCAACTTTCAGTGGGAAAACATGACTAAGACTGGACATTCCAAAATGGCCATAAAGCATCAAAAACTCAAGCGGCTTTACAGTGACCTTCGACAATGGAATAATTCCACTTTCGGAGACATCTTTAAGGACAAAGAAGCTATTCAAGAGATTTTAGCTACTCTCCAGCGCTCTGTTATGGACCATGGTTACAATCAGGAAACCAAACTTCAAGAAAGAGATCTTCTGCACCAACTTAACAAGAGATGTGAAAAAGAAGAGATTTAATGGAAGCAAAAATCCAGGGTCAAATGATTGAAATAAGGGGAAAAGAACACAAACTTTTTCCATCGATCTACCATTCAACACAGAAAGAAGAATAAGATAAGCAAGATGGATGTGGAAAATGGCGAGATTCTGGAGGAGCAGGAAGAGATGTCCGAAGAGCTAACCAGACATTTCAATCAGCTCCTCATGGAACCCAACCCTTCCCTCCAGGAGGCTGTCAATAGGGTCATCCAGCACATGCCCTCTTTGGTCAGTAACAAACACAACCAGTCGCTCATGCAACCCATAACCATGCAAGAAGTGGAAGTAGTGGTAAAGCAGATGGTCGATGGCATAGCCCAAGGTCTTGATGGCTTCACCATTGACTTCTTTCACCACTGCTGGATATGCTTAAAGAGGAAGTCCTGGATCTGGTTGAGGAATCACACAAAAAAAGATGGATCCTGTCGGCACTCAATGCCACGCACCTCACCCTCATCCCCAAATAAATTGGAGCCTCTCATCCTGGTATGTTCAAACCCATCTCCCTCTGCAACGTCGTTTACAAAATCATCTCCAAAATTGTGGCCAATAGGCCGAAACCCCTTCTTCCTCTCCTCATTTCACTTGAACAATTCGGCTATGTCGAAGGCTTCCAAATCTTGGACGACATCATCCTAGCTCATGAAGTGGTCCACTCTCTCAAAACCACGAAAACCCCTGGCATGATCCTCAAATTAGATCTCTCCAAGGCCTTTAATAAACTAAGTTGGAACTTCATTTAAAAAATGCTTTTAACCTTTGGCTTCTGTAAGGAGTAGGTTTAGTGGATCCTTTCCCACATCTCCTTATCCTTCTTCTCGGTCTTGTTCAATGGCTCTCCCTCCACCACCTTCTCCCCCTCGTGAGGCATTCATTAGGGAGACCCTCTTTCCCCTTTCCTCTTCATCCTCATGGCTGAAGGGTGAGGGAGAATGATTCAGTCAGCTGTCGCAGCGCGTACCATGCAAGGTTTATCCCTCCATGGAGCCCCCCACTCTTGCTTACTAGCAGTTTTTGGATGACAATCTCCTCTTTGGTCATTCCTCAGTTCAAGAATCCTGTACCATTCACTCCTTGTTAAACACTTTTGAAGAAGCCTCAGGAACCACTTTAAACCTTGAAAAGTCTCAAATATTCTTTTTCAATATTGGGGCTGTTGCTTAGAGAAATATAACCTGAATCCTTTGATTCTCTGTCCCCTCCCTGCCTCTAAAATACCAGGGTGCTCCACTGTTTGACTCGGACACCAAACACACCTCATGGAAAGAGCTACTAAACAAACTCGAAAACCATTTAACCTCTTGGACCTTCCACTCCCTCGATCTCCCCAGTCGTGTCATCCTGCTTAAGTCTACTCTGTGGTCGATGCCTCTGTACCTCTTTTCTGTTTTGGCAGCCCCCAAATGGGCCTTGAAAGCTATTAAAACCCTACAGAGGTATTTTCTTCAGGGTTGCAATAACAATAATAACCATTGGGCCCTGGTCAGCTGTAAAAATATTTTCCCAAAAAAAGTGGGCCTTGGTATCAGAGATCTTGAGCTAAATAACCAAGCACTCTTGACAAAAATTTGGTGAAACTAGATTTCAAAAACAACTCCCCTTAGACCAAGCCGTGGAACAATAAATATGCCCTAGAGTATCACCCTCATTCCCTCATCAGATTTGACAAGGACATACCGTGCTCCCATATATGGAAGGCGTCCAACAAGCATAGGGCGCTCATTCAACATCATAGTTTTTGGGAAATAAAATATGGGGATAAAGCCCTCTCCTGGTGTGACTCATGGCAGTAGTTATCTAGCCTAAAAAGTATCCTGCCTGACTTGACAGTCAAACTTACATTCATCTCAATGAGTACCTCAAAGTATAAGATTACTGGCACTTTGAATGATGGATTTCATCAATGGAAAGATCCCTCCTCCTGGAACATGGCTCCCAACAAGGAACTAGTGGACAAAATTTGGCCTGAAATATTTAGCCACAACGTCAATCAAAATCAGGGTACATATTTCATCAGATGGGGCCATAGACTGTCTGGAAATTTCTCGGTTAAAGAAGGTTACGACAACATCTCTGCACCGCTGGATTACCATCCCACCACCATTTGGAATTGCATTTGAAAGGCCCCTCTTTGGCCCAAAGTCTCTCATTTTCTATGGATACTAATGCACCATCATATCCTCACTTGGGAGAACCTGGCCAAGAAAGGGTTCCAAGGCCCCTCTATACGCCGTATATGCTATGAACAACAGGAAACCATAGACCATCTCCTGGACGCTTGCCCCTTTACTAGCTCACTGTGGGACACCATCGTTGAAGCTTTTCGACATTCCAATAGAGTCAAAGGAAATGCTACAGACACTCTTTAACAATGGAATGATTTTCCTTTTGAAAGAAAAATCCTCAATCAGCTCTGGACCCTTACTCCTAGGTTTGTGTTGTGGAGCACCTGGAAAGAACGCAACAACATAATTTTTAAAAATACTGAGAGCACGGTCAGATCGCTTTGGGATTCAATAAAAAACAATCTTCAAGAAACTATCCACTCCAAAGGCTGGACAACCGCTGACCTTCCCACTTCCCAGAGTGAAAAGCATATTTTGGTGTCCTTAAGCTTCAACTCCACTATCATCCCTCCTTCCCTTGGTACCCTCAAGATGCGTGTAGCAAACCCCTAGCATTGGGATCCCCCTCCCGATGCAGTCTTCAAGATGAACTTTGATGGTGCCTCTAAGGGGAACCCTAGGAAAGCCAGATATGGTGGAGATATCAAAGACCACAACGATGATATCATCCATCTTTTCTATGACAACATGGGTCTCGATTCAAATAATGCAGTGGAATTGGAAGGCATGGTGCCAAGATTAATGATAGCTGATAGGAGAAATATTCTACCTCTGATTGTGGAAGGCGACTCTCATATCATTCTTTCCTTGGCCACCGAAATTCACAATGGTACGTCGGTCTCCAAAGTGGCCACCAGCTGGCGCCTTACGCATGGATTGAGTCGTCTTTCCACCCTCATCCAATGCATGTAGGCACTCTCCTTTCACCACCTGCACAAGAAAGCCAATGCTCTAGCAGACTTCCTAGCTAACATGGGAGTGAACACTAATCACACCCTTGTGAAAGGTACGCTACAGGATTCCCTTGATGCCACCTTGCTGCTCAAATGCAGACAATTGGCCAGGTCTAATCTCTCCACCCCAGATGTGCGTTCCAGTGAAGTAGCTCATCGACGCGCCATGCCTCGGTCCGTGCACCCCTCGTGTGATAGTCAGCATGTGATCGACATGTCAACCAACTCCGTCAACTCCGCCATCTCACCCTCTCGACGTTCTTCTCGCGTGTGGGAAGATCAGCAGGTAATTTCCATGCGTGCGACGTAGGGTGGCGACACACTGTCTTTCTCCTAAGCTTTCATGGCGATGCAGAGGTATTCAATGCGAGTTGGTATAGGGACTGGTCAGGCAGGTGTTTTCAATCACTTTGCCATGGATTATTGCTTCATAATCTCTGCTGGGTTTGGCTATGCTCTGTGTAAATTTGGGTCTTCATCGCGTTTAGAAGTTTGGTCTCAGCCTGAAGGTTTCCCCTTTACGATTTTGTTGGGATCTTCTCATAGGTCTATTAGGTTGCATGTCAGTGCTATGCTTGCAGGTTCCAGTGACGTTGGATGCTTCCACCACCTTGCTCTCCTTTTGCGCTCGATTTGGACCTCTTTGTTGAGCTTCTATCTGACAATTATGTCCAGACAACGAGGAACGCCTTGTCATGCCATCTCGGGCAGGGGAAAATCCCAGCACAGGTTTAGCTTGCAAGTTATAGAGGGGTATGAAAACCACATCTCCCAACCAGTCCACATCCTTATTGAATATTGGGAGGGGAGGGTCCTGAACCAGCGGCTCGCTTCTGGGCAGGGTAGAAGCCAAATTAACGACTACTGGCTTGTCAAAAATATGTTGTGCAATATCATGGAAGACATGTTAAGCAATTGGTCGGTTGCATGTGATACTGTTCAAGCTATGAAAGCTAAAATGGAGGAAATGGACACTCATCTTACAACACTAGACAACACATTTGCTTGGAAAGGCATGGATGGTAAAGCTGGGCATGTCGGTCTCGGGGACGGTAGTAGTGGGAGTGTGATGGGGGGCATGTCGTGGGACGCCAGCATGATTCTGGCTCCACAGGCCCCTCCTTTCCCCATCCCTTCAACCCGTGGAGCCACTATTTAAATGTATGAAGAACATGGACGACCAAAACTTTGAACAACAACAACAACAACCACAACCTGCTCCAGAGGATGCAAACAACACGACCAACACTTCGCAGGAGGAAGGATGGGGATAGCCCATCATCGAGGAAAACCCGCCATTTTGAAGCATGCTCAGATCGTCTACAGAAACAAACTGTCGTTTGAGTTTTTTTTTCATTATTATCTAGTTTGGTTATGTCTATGTTTACTTTTTAAAATGAACCCTATAATTATGTCTATGTTTGTAATTATGTCTAAAACTAGGTACTCTGATAGTCCTACCATCTTGAACAATTTCAGTTATTTTTTTCTTAGACGACCCTCCATTTTTGAGAGGCTTGGGTGGTGGCTTCACCACTTGAGACCTCCTCTGGTTAGGGTTTATTTTGTATATTTTGTTTTCGTAATCTAATAGAACTGTGCAACATTACAAAAAAAAACAACATAAAAATAAAAATATGGTATGTATAATGAGTAATCTAATACAATTTTGATGTTTCTATTAAGTTCCCCACTCTTGTAATGCATCTTTGGTGTATCTTTGTGATTCTGTACATTATTATAGTGGTTTTTGGAATGGATTTTTGTCAAAGGAAAACATAAAATGTCAGAATCATTTTTTGACCAAGAGCATAAAAATGCTTGTATTAAGATCGAGGTTTTTTTTTACAACTTTTTAACTCCAAGAATTATAATATACAACAAATAAAGTTAACTAATACAAACATCACACTTTTATATGTATTTTCTATACCAAATTCTTGAATTGATATCTGGCTGCATTGAGCTCACTAAAAATTGAGCAAAATGAAAATTTCCAATTCAGGAAAGGAGGTGCACTGTAATGAAGAGGAATTTTATTTGTCAATGCTCATGTAATGTTGTAAAGTATTAGTGAATAATAAGAAATAATAATTTTACACTGAATTTCTGTGCAAAGACATTTCAGTGCTACCGAATTTTTGGAAGGGTCTTGTTGTTTACGCTCACCCCAACCCCAGGATAATTACATTAATATCAAGATGGTGCTTTGGTGAAGTTGATTGTAGTATAAGAGATTCATAGTTTTGTATGTAGGTTGGAAACATCGACGAGATGACGATTACATTAATTTGAAGTTGGTGCCTTGGTGAAGTTAATTGAAGTATAAGAGATTCTTAGTTTTGCATGTAGTTTGGAAACATCGACGAGACAAAATTTGACAATTTCGAGAATCTATTTTAGAACTAAATGGCTTTGGGAGTTTTGATATTGTAAAAGGGTGTATTTTATGCCCTTGTAAAAGGGACGTCTTTTGTGCCCTATCATTCATACATACATATCATGCGAGCATATAGATCATATGAACAAGTTAGTAAGTAACATTCATATCCTTTAAGAATGTATATTGATTTCCTCTAGAGTATTGAACAAAAATATAATCTTTCAAACAAGAAGATAAAAAATAGTATCTTGGAAAAACTTCCTCTAGTTAAGTCGATGTGTTCCTTATTCTTGTTGAAAATGGGTTTGAATAATGTCCAGATGAACAAACTTACCTTTGTAAATATCCAATAACCTTAGAGCATAAGGACCAACATTCATGTATTTGTGAAGGAACTTTTTTTCACCTAATTTTATGATAGTATCAAGACTGGGAATAGCCTTGTAAGTTGCATTTCACTTATAAATTCACCTTATTTTATAATAGTATCTAGATTGGGAATATGCTTGTAAAGTTACATTTCACTTATAAATTTGTATACAACGTAGCGAGGCTCGATCCCAGTCTTTAAACTTAAAGTCAATAAAGTTAGATTACTCACAAAAATATTTGTGGGAAGCCTAACAGTGTGTACCAAAAATTCCATGTTCTTCTGCATCTTATCAATTGAATAACAAATAAGGGAGGAGTGATTTCTAATAAGCTCTTGGATTTCATATTCTAGAAGGAAAAAACATGCCAAATGCTTCAATTTGGTTTGCAAAATTTCAAGCTAATTATTATGTACAATTACGAGGGCATGGCCAAATGATTTTAACACTTGCAAAATTCCCATATTCCTTACATATTCAACTTTGAGCTTCAAGGATTTTATTTCATGGCTAAGGATACTGGGGAATCTTGATATTAAAAGTGAAATTAACTTACCTTGAACCCCATAATGCCGCGAAAAATCTACATTGGGACTATGTTAACCCTTTAAATGTTCAACAGTGAGAGTGATGACCAAAAGCGAAGAAACATTCTTCAAACGACCATTGGAGGCATCATGAGAGGGATTCTCCATGGGTTCGAAAGCATTCCCATCAAAGCTCCTATACCATATTAGGAAAGGACAATGGTTGAATGTGAAATTTGAACTTGAGTTCTCCCTGTGCTATGTGTTTCCTACAATGTGCTAAAGATGGTAATGCTAATGATGCATATTGAGATCCAGTTGCCATGAGAAAATAACCAGTGTCTAAAAAAGAAGCATGTATTTCAAAATCCACTATATCGTGAGAATTTCTGAAGGATGGGCATGAAGTCCTTATCACACCTAATACAACATCCTCTATATTTGTGGAAGAAGTTCGCCTTGCTTGCGTACTCGTTCTATTGATCTCAACGGGCATGTTTGTACTGTCAAGGATATATCAATGGATTGCTCTCCATGCATAGTCACTTAATATTATACAACGTCAAATTATAAGGCAGTTCCTCTGAAATCCGAATAGATCCAAATGTACAACCGATGTGACGCAGTGATAGATGCATAGAAAAAACGCAAGTCATAAGCGATAGTAGTTGATTGGCCCAAGGAACGCCAAAACCCTTGAAACCAGAATTCCTTTATCAGACGTGTGGAGAACACATAGTGGTTGGAGTGACAATGGAAAAGGTGTACAACGTTTACAAACCGAACCTCAGATAGAAAAACACCTACAACGCAATAATATTATATTAACCAAAAACTATACAAAATTGACCCTAATGACTACTGGGACCACACCATCTCATAAATAGCCTAATTATGTAAGTCTGTTCATAACTAACAAAAGAACTTTATAAGAAATTATGCCCCTGACAAATCCCATAGTGTTATGTCATTACGGTAGATCACAATCCTTAAAATAACCTACAATGACATGACCACATGTGTATGCACTCTATCAACTCAAACCCAACGAATGGCATATGCAACCAAGGGAATTCAATCAACAGTCCCAACATATCCCATCAAATATCCACAACTGAATAGTCTTAAAGGGCAATTCGAATTTCAGCTTCACATGTAGTGATTTTCAACCACCAAGCCAACCCAATGCAATTAATGGTGACCATACATTTAAATTAATCAAATATCCCCTTAAACTCATTAAAGGAAACCATTAAACACATCAAATGCATCCATAATTTGTTTGAAAGCACAAAGATCAACAAAAAATATTCTTATCAAACACATCAAATCATCTATTAAACTGTATGAAAGCACATGGATCAACCAAGACAACTTCCAAGCCATTGGATCACACCCAAAACAATCTAGTGCATTCACTCACAAATTTAAATTTGCAATCCAATAAAATCAACCAGAACTATTTATAAATGAGCAAGAATCATATTGTAGCCTACCTATTGTTTATCAAAGAATTCGAGCTGCTCAACAACACTATCAACAGAGTTCCAACCAACTAAAATCTGTATCAACCACTTGGGGTAAGTAACTATGTTTTTTTATGCCTACTTCATGTATTGTTCAATTTGTTAAGATGTGTGGTGTGCATTTCAAATTACATCTAAATCTATGACAAAAAATAAGACGTGCCTGCTAAATCCACATGTTAACTAAAACTTTTACTTGTCGATGTTTTTTCTGTGCATATTGTTTAGACCTCATGTTTCAATACATATTTCCCCTCTATTTCATCTAATGATGTTACATGGTAATGTAATTCTCAATATCTCTAGAAGACAATGGGGCCAATCCCTATGCCTCTGTGCATCTAGTATGCCAAACTATATAAGGCACTCTACATATATTTCAGAACATGCCATGCCTCCACCCAGTATTGTTTTTCCAATGGTGCCAAGGCATGCAACATACAATGGAAACAAGTCCACTGTCACATCTATGGCTCTAGTGTGCCAAAATTTACAAATCCATAAACAACCAAAGTCGACAATGCCATGGTGAATACAATACAATGGAAACAAACCAAGTTCCGTGTGTATGTATCCATTGTGTCAAAACATAGAACTATGCATATAATCAGGCCATGAAATTAATCCGCCCAGTCTAGAAGTGGTTGTAATGCCAATGGTTCCAAGGCCTATAACAAACAATGGAAACACGCCGAAGTCTATCTCTATGGATATGTTATGCCAAAATATAAAATCAACTGTGTAATTTTGTTCTACAGATAAAACAAATAATTCAATACAGAGCATCTTAGTAAATGCAGTTTGTAATTTTTATTGTAGTGTGCAGGTTTATTGTCGTCATGACGAGAGTGCATGCATTTTCCCATACAAGGTCTTCAAAGAGGCATGTTAGCAGAGGTGCAATGTTACAGTGACATTCATCGAATGAAGACTCACAATAGGTGGATGGTAACAACATTACTTGCAGTGGCAATGGACAACATAATGAATTACCCCAGGTAGATGATAACAACAACCATTCTTGTATTCCTAGACAACTCAGTGTGACTGAGGTTGTTCCTGCTGCTCCTTATCCAACTAGGTTGCAAATTACAAGTACAACCAAGAAGATCAGTGCCATAAGAGGGTCTACATAACATGATACGCTCTCCACAATTGATGCTGTATAATTCCATGGATATTATGTTCAAGTAGAGACCAAAAAACATGGTATTGCCACCACATCACTACACTATTGGATAAATGTCCAGTATCATACAAAGCGAAAAGGTCCCCTTACAATTATGACCAAATAAGAGGAGGAGGAGGTGGTTGTTTGGTGCAAGGAGATGGGTCAATTGGGACATGAGCTAGAATTGATGCAACTAAAATCCATTATTTCTCATATCTATTGAGGAACAACATAAGTCCTTGATAGGGACATGGTTATAAATCTACTTGTTAGAATAATCAACCCATAGTTACCTACCTTAGACATTAATTAAATCATTTTTGTCTTATTACCTAGTCTCCTAGATTCCACTCTATGCTAGTTGCCTTCTACATGTCCTAGAAGTCAACACATGCCCAAAATGAGTCATGGAGCACTTGAGAAAATTCCTGGAAACCCATTTTAGCATGTCTGCTTTATTCCAGATCCTCCAAAGCGCATATCTGCTTTTTCTGAAAACCTGCCTGTTTTATTGAGAATTAAGGAAAAAGGAAAAGCTAGACTAGGTGTAGTTGACTTGTTTTTTGCCAACATCATCCTCCCTCCTTTTCTCCTAATAAAAGCATGTATGAGTTGTCTTTCCATCCCTCATTAGCTTTCCTACTTGACTTAGCCAATTCGTGAGCATCTTGGTGGATTTGGAAACTGATTTATGCACCTATGGGGGATTTGAATAGATTTAGTAAGCCTACTTTTTGACTACAACAAATTATTCATTCAACACAGGAGAAAAATATGCGACCTGGGAAATAATATGAAATATATACACCAAATATTCTATAAAAGAGTTTAATAAACTCTGTGTAAATAATATGAAATATATACACCAAATATTCTATAAAAGAGCTTAATAAACTCTGTGTAAGAACAAGTGGTGTTCATCCCAAAACTTGATATATTTATATATATAACCAAAAAAAATGAATTAAAAAACGGACTGCTGCGAAAGCTCACAAGCAATGAGATTCTTCCTTAAAATCCTTCTCCATCTGCTTTATTGACATTTACAAAAAGAGGAGGAGCCTACGTCCACTTCAGAATCTTCTATATGCAATGACGAGACAATGGCTCAGAAAGCTCATCCTCACTAAGTAAGACCCTGTTCATAGCAATGCTTTACCTCAAAGAAATTGTATCCTCTGCATCAACATTAGAGATTTTGTCGCCATCCAGAAAGAGCACTCTACATAATTATGAAAGATATTTGTCAATCAATAGAAGATTACAATGCTTACCTACACGTTTCACTGTCATTGGCATTGCTAGCCATGCAAACGGACTATCACTTATCGAAATAGATTTCTTAGGGCATTCATTTGAAAATAGCAAACAATTAGGTTGTCGCCCATATTTTGGTGAATTTTATAAGAAGAATGTGTTTCATTAGCAACTTTAGCCAGCAAATATGAAGGAAAACCAAATCTATTTAGAGAAACACGAGATACATAGGAAGTTATAGAATGAATGTAACTCTCACATAGCAAAAAGGGTAATAATGTCATTTTTATCCAAGAAAATGATGAAACACTGCTTCGTGCAATCCAAAAATTATACTTCTTATTACATTCTCGTGAGGTGCAATGGAACGTAGAGAAGGTAAAAATATTATAATTTGTAAATTCTAGAATTCGAGATCAAAAACAAATATTCAGTCGAAAATGATGTGGTTTTCGAGATTCAGAATATTGAAAATAAAAAATCGGAAAAATAGACAAAATTATCAACTAGAAATGAGAATTCCGATTTTCGAGTATCGAAACATAAAGTTGAGAAACATATGTAGGTTGGCTCATGTTACACAAGGCTACTTGTTTATGGGTGCTCTGAGTTAGTAGAGCTGGTAGGTTGTGAACACTTGACATTATTAAAATGGCTTCTTGTTTTTGGATGTCCCAAACTACGGTTAGGGGAGGTAGTATTATCGAGATGGATAAAAGTCCCATGGTGGCAAGATTACCATTTCAAGTGGTTATATCCAACAAAAGCCACGTGGTGGCAATGTTCCCGACATTGTCACATGTTGTTTCAGGTTAACTTCAAAGATTCATAAAGCTTAGCATCCAAACCTGTATCGAATCTTTCCATGATCAACAACAAATAAACAAAAACAGTTTGTTTTATTTATATAATTTTTGTTTAGGTTTTATTTAAAATTTAACAATGTAAATAGGTTTGAGAGCTGATAAGGGGGGAGTGGCTTGGATGAGTGAGCGTGGGCTCATCAAAGAAATTAAGCCTGTTGTGACCATCCCTGTCATGGCCAAGGCAAGAATAGGTCATTTTGTTGAAGCCCACATTATTGAAGCAATCGGTGTTGATTACATTGATGAGAATGAATTGCTCACTGTTGCAAATGACATGCACCATATCAACAAACATAACTTGTGTATACCGTTTGTCTGTAGATGTCGGAACCTTGGTGAGGTGGTGAGAAGGATTGCCGAAGGAGTTGCAATAAATAGGACTTAAGGAGAAGCTGGTACTGGTAATGTTATTGATGCAGTAAGACATGTAAGGTCTGTATTAGGTGATATACAGAAGCTTCAGAGCTTAGACGACCATGAGGTTTTTACCTTCGCCAAAAAAATTGTTGCTCCCTGTGAGCTTGTGAGGCAAGGCAAACCAAGCTGATTAATTTTATGTAGCTTTTATGTAAAGTTTCCAAGCTGATTAATCTTGTATATTGGTCTTTACATACAAGCCTTCGGTTGTTTTGATGCAAAAGATAATAGTGTTTTTTTCAAACATATATCTAACTTTTTGGCTGTTTACAAAACATAAAACCAATGTAAAAGGTGATTCATAAATGAATATAAATTTCGCTCCTGTTTACGAGGAAAAAATATTATTGATACAAACTAACATTATAATTACACTTATAAATACATATTGAAAAAAAAAGGTGGTCGGCAGAAAACAATGCATCTTAGTCTAACAAATTGAACTTAGTGAGTCACTTTAGGGGAAATTGAACTTAGTGAGTCACTTTAGGGATAACAACTTAGTGTAGTCCCAAATTGGACATAAAGTTGATGCAATTATGAACACCCGAATTGTTGATGCAATTATGAACACCCGAATTGAACATAAGGTTGGATGCAAGTAGGGGCATTAATTTGATAGGTTTAGGACATTTGATGGGATGCAAGAGTGACGAAGAGTAAAAGTTCATATTAAGACATTAACATGGATGCTTTTTTGGGCATTTTATTAGTTGTTATTTCGGATGTTATTTAGACATTCTATTAGTTGTTACTTGGGATGTTATTGTGGACATTCATTGTGGCGTAGTAGGCATTTTCAACATAACGTATCAAAAATTCGAAATGGAAACATTATAGTATAGTAGTTGTCAACATCCATTAATGAAATTTTAGAGACAATATCTAGGTGTTGAATTTATTCATTCACATATTGATCCTTGCCATGAGCTATTAAATCAGGAGAACAAATTGAAAATAACATTTACATAGTATCCTTGCCATGAGCTATTAACTCAGGAGAACAAATTAAAAATAACATTTACAGAGTATCAGAGTATCAGAGATCATTTACAGACATTGTGATCTGTTTCACATTGAAAATATACTGATAGCTTCTGTCCTATATACCAGTGGTTTTATAAACTAATAGTTTTTGTCTTCTATACCACTGGTTTCTTTCTAAACTACCATATAACTACTGGTTTCTTTTGAAAAGACATCATTTAACTAATGTGGTTTATGTACTAATACATATTATTTCGTCCTTTCATTTTGCAACATGACCGGTTCTATGAAAGCTCCAGAATTTTTCCCTGGTATGAAAGGTGCAGATAATAGGTCATCCGATATAGTTAGTCAAAGTTTACAATTGATCTGTAGGTAGCACCAGGTTTCCAATTCTGGGGAATGACATTAACTGTTGTGAGTGTTTTCCTAGTAGAGAGAGTAGTCAAACGAATAGAGAACGAAGCTTGTGAAGGCTGGCTGCCACTGATATACCAATCTGCACCTGAATTTCTCCGCATTGCTTGCCATAAATTAGAGTTTGCCTGCACATAACAACATAAACTATAATCCACTGCATGCGAATTAATACATTAAGGCACCTCAAAATTTAGGAACATAGGTGACATGCTGATCTACGTACTTGCTTTAGAGAGACTGCTCCAAGATCGCCATTTCCATCCTCATATTCAACCAAGAATGTGAACCAATAAGGATTGGAGCCTTCGTTAATTTGGAAGTGAATCTTTTGTCCTGAATACTCGCAAGGTGCTCTGTGGAACATAACAATAACAAGTGATTAATAAAACGATGCATTGTACTATAATCATCTTATATTCATAGTTTAAGAAACATGAATGTATCTTATACATCCAGAAGTAAACTTTATATATATAAATATATATTAATATTAAGTGGAGGTCATTTGTAACTTTTTTTATTACTTATAAGTGGATGGAGGTTGATCTCCACTGATCCCCAATCCCAGCATTATATATCATATTACGTATATAACGACGAAGAGGAGGTCTTATACACCATAGACTCGATGAGAAACCAGCTTCGAGAGTAAAGCATGCATCATATAATAGTAATTAGTGCACTTTTACCTAGTCTTCCAACCTGGAAGACAGGATATCTGAGTCGATCCATGACCGGATATTTCCTAAAACATAAAGCTTACGGGTGCATTGGTGTAGATCAAATCTCCACTTAATAAAGTCTACTCAGGTGGGTCTTTATTTCAGGGTAGTCTTTTAACCTTGTCAAAGGGCCAACTTTACTTTTCAGATCTTGAAGTGAATTCCAAAGATGTTAAAGGGCTAATTTTACTTTTCAGATTTTGAACTTGTGAATTCTAAAGAGATAACGTTTAAACCTAATTAAAATTCAAAGAGATAACATATATTTTTAACTATTATACTCAATTAAAATTTTCGGTAAAATAGTTAAGTCCAGGTTAATTAGATTTCAGCTTGGATCCACCCAAATATAATTATATTTCAAATTTCTGTTTCCACCCACCCAAATATATCATGGTTCTGAGTGTTCCAGACTCCTTATTTTTCTTCTTTTTGTACATGTAATTAGAACCTGGAACTCCACTTATAACTAGCTTGCTGTACAGCAGCTAAACATTAGCATGAGATCCAACTACCTATTACACAACTACCATCGGATATCACATTGGATGCTTTTAAACATGAGAGAAAGAGAAGCCAAATTGCTTCACCGGGATTCCGTTTGTTACTACCTATTACACAACTACCATCGGATATCACATTGGATGCTTTTAAACATGAGAGAAAGAGAAGCCAAATTGCTTCACCGGGATTCTGTTTATATGTAGCAGCAACAAAATAAATTGTAAAGTCGATATAATTATTCGTTTATATCTTAGTATTGGTGGGAAATAAATGATACTTCGTACGTTTTGTGTGACCTTCATGAGTCAAAATTTTGCGTCAAATCTCAGACTTGCGCATCAAAATGTCTCTCAGACATACTCTCACACAAGTGTATTTGTATTGTCCAGCACAGATTGATTTCATTGGTGGAGGTGGTTGATGTATGAATAACCAGTAGTTTACTTTATATCTTTCCAATCTTCCCTTACTTTATACACAGCGTTGCTGGGCTGTAGGTGGCAACAGACTGCAACAGAATTTGTTATTATTCTGATTCAAATCAAATCTCAAACATTGAGCTCACTCAATTTTCATTTGGTTGATTTCTTGCCAGTAATTAGTTTTAACTTTTCCATTCATCCTGATTCAAATCAACGTTAATTCCATATAATATTAGGATAAATAGCATGTAAAAAGATAATAAATAATAAATATCGTCTGAACAAAAGAGAGACAACTCCAGCATTACGCATCTACGAATCTCTATTAGGATCAGATGCCATATGGCCAAAGGAAGTATCACTGAGATCAAAGTGTGTTTCTCCATTAGACTATGGGCCACCAAGGCATTCGTCAGTAATCACCACAGTCACTGGCTTTGTTGAACACAAAAGATTGTCAGTGCATTTTACCTACATATACAGACAAACAAATTTTAGAATCTAATCCCTGGCTAATACAAATTTTGTTATTGTTTTCACCAAGGTCAAGATGGGGATATTCTATTATTCATTTTAATATACCTGATAGCAAGCTCCACAGCCTCCTCCTCCTTTGAACAGATTTGCACTCCCTGCTGATACTTTTGATCGGAAAGGTTTCAGTTTCACTTGGCTGCCATATCCGCATGCACCGCCTGTAATTACAAAGCAAAAAATAAATACCATTTTTTTTCAATCAAACGTCCATATATCTTGAATTTCCAAAGGACAACAGTCATATTACACATAAAAATAAGTTTAAAAAAATTACTGTGTTTGCCCTTACCATCGTTTCCATCTCCATGTGGATTGCCATACCATGTACTAGTGGCTTTCTTCCACTCTGTCTTCTGTATTGCTAATTTGTGTTTTTCAATCAGGACATCTGGAGCAACAACAGCTTTAGAGCATAGCATTACACATGAAGTTCCAAACACAGCTACGAAATAAACTAAAGAAACTAGTCTCAACTTCCTCATTTTTTTAATGAAAGTAGTGGCATAAGCTTAAGCTAAGACTAGTTGAAAGAAATCGGTTCGTCAAAAATTGAAGAGTAACCCCATTTTAGAGCAGAAAATAACTCTAACGCACGCACCTTCGGTGCATGCAGGAGATCAAGGGTAACGCGCTGGTTGCTGCATGGTTTTCAAAGTGAGTGAGTGCAGAAGTTTTTGGCCAGCTGCCATATGAGATACAAGGATATGAAGACACCGGGACAACACTGCTGCTGGAGAGCGGTCCACCCCTCTAACAAGTGGATTGGACGACAGGTGGAAGTGAGTTCAGCTGCATGCTGTATGCGTAACGCCACAGTAGGGTTGATGTCAGTTAATCTGCATGTTGTACGAGCAACGCCACACCCGATTACCAACAACAATAACATCGAGCAAAATTACAGCTTAAAGGTATCTGGCTCATTTAATTCTACCTCAAACTTTTCATTTTTCAATGCCATTGCTTACGTTATCACGCCGCCGGGTCTTGGGGCACAGAGACCCAAGCTAACGTCACCTGCAAAGGACCAATAAAAATTAAGTTAAATCAATTTTTAAATAATTCAAAAAATAAAAATCAATGAAACTACATTAAAAACATTTGAAAACTAAAAAATTTAAATATGTATCTCCCATTAATGGACCTAACCGATTCATATATATTCCCTGTCGGGAACATAACAATCACCCCCATGATTCATCAACTACTTCCCATCATTAGTAGCCTCCCTCGGATTCATCCAATCCATCCATTTTTCCAATGGCATGGCCTACTGATTATAGGTCATTCATACATATGAATGCAGGAGAAGCATTTAAATTTATAATGGTAAATTTTAATGCCATTTTAATTGAGGAAATCTGCATTATTTTAATGGTTTATTTAACAAATGATTTTGATATTATTATATTATATTTATATTTATTTACCCCGCTAGCTCATTAGAAGTGTTAGAAACAACCGTAGATCAGTCCCTTCGGATTATAACATATGACATATTTTACAGTTTGGCATCAATTCACTTATAACTTATCAATTCATATTTACCAACTATATATATATAATTTTCATTAAATGTTAAACAATTAATTTTATAAAGCATATTATGAGATGTTAACATGATATAATTTGATAATTAAAGGATAGATTTGTTTTCTAAGCAAAAAAAGTAATTTGTTTTTCAAATTTTTTTAAAAAATGGAAAATATATTTACTTCTTCAAATATTGACTTTTATAACACATCAGTGTAAAATTTGAAAATATATGTACTTTTATAAAAATTTTAAAAAATAGAAAATATATTTACTTCTTAAAAAATGACTTTTATAACACATTCAACATGGGTTTATGGTACACTGTAATATATATTGGATCTCAAATGATTTAGGGTTTGTAATGTACACTAGATAATAATGTAATGACTTTTACTAAATAAATAATGTAATGTGTACGATTTTCAATTTGCGAAATGGGGAATAGGAGATCTAGAAACAAACATTCAGTCTAAAAAGATGTGGTGTTTCCTGTTTCCGAGATCCAGAATATTGGAAATCGAGAATCCGAAAAGCAGACAAAATTTTTAACTAGAAATGACAATTTTCGTTTCCGAGATCCGAAGTATCGAAAATCGGGAAACTTCTTGTTTCTGATACTGATACTCCAAAATCGGGAAAGTATATAAATAACAATAATTCAAAATCAGACAAATAAGAATAATGTCATTAGCTTTAATTTATTTTTTATTTGTTTCTATTTGAGATCTACCTGAGGTAGCACGTGAGGAATTCGAGATACTAATTGTATATACACTAAGTTTCCCTCATTGCCATTTTTGTTTTACCCTTCCAGCTGTTGAGGAAGGTACAATCTGTTGCACTGGACAAGGTTACAAAATCATTACGAAATTAAAATTTCGAATCGGAAATCGAGAAGGTGTGAGAGTGCAGAAGACCCGTTTCTCATTGAGATATATTGATTTTTATTTTAATTAATAGTTTTTTTAATAAGAACATTTCAAGTGAAAATATTAATATACACATTATAAATTAAATTTATTTTAATTATGTATCGTTCAAGTATTTAAATTAAAATTGTATCGTTCAAGTAATAATTTAAATACTTATACTTGAATTTCACAAAGTGCAACACATTTTTTGGGGGGTTAGTTTTTTAGGTAGTTAAATTTTTACATTTTTTTAATTTCAATGATCTGAGTTTTCCTACTATGTCAAAAGTTTCTAATTTAACTATGAGTGGAGAGAGAGGATAGGGTTTAGGGATAATTAGGGCAATTAAAGAGAAGAAGAGGCATATGATGCAAGGAGAGTCAGTGAAAGAGAGAATGTGAGTGGTAAGTGGTAGGAGAGAGTCATTAGGAGGGAGAGAGAGAGAGAGAGAACAAGGGAGGAGAGAGATAGAGAGAGAGGGGGGGAGGGAGAGAGAGAGAGGGGGGGAGGGAGAGAGAGAGAGAGAGCGAGGGAGAGAGAGGGGGGGGGAAGAAGAGGGACAAAGAGAGAGAGAGAGAGGGAGAGAGAGGGGGGGGGAAGAAGAGGGACAAAGAGAGAGAGAGAGAGGGAGAGAGAGGGGGGGGGAAGAAGAGGGACAAAGAGAGAGAGAGAGAGGGAGAGAGAGGGGGGGGGAAGAAGAGGGACAAAGAGAGAGAGAGAGAGGGAGAGAGAGGGGGGGGGAAGAAGAGGGACAAAGAGAGAGAGAGAGAGGGAGAGAGAGGGGGGGGGAAGAAGAGGGACAAAGAGAGAGAGAGAGAGGGAGAGAGAGGGGGGGGGAAGAAGAGGGACAAAGAGAGAGAGAGAGAGGGGGGGGGGGGGGGGGCGGCAGCCCTTGTGAAGATTTTGCAAGTTTCAGTTTAGGCTCTTAGTTTGGGGTCAATTTGGGTGTGCTTTTATTTCACTATTGGTTCAGTCGATAGAAGACACTTTGCCCATGTCTCTTCATTCACATTAATGCTTCATCAATGCATTGTTGCTCCATTAATGCACTACAGTTTGTCATTTGAGATAAACATGGGGCTATATCTTCAATTTTTCTCATCTTATGATGATCTCCAAGATCTTCTTACAATATTTTATTTACCGCATTCTCTGCTACACCGCCTTTGCTTTCCACATATAAAAAAGCCTTCAAGTAACCACTATTTCTTACTATTTGCCTTTGTTTGGATTATATTGATTTTGCTGTGTTTCATTTACACTTCGAGTTTCCATTAGAAGATTTTGCACCTTGTTAAATTTGTAGGTATTCCTTAGTTCTTCATTTAGTCTGCTTATTAGATGGTGAAACACCATTGCTCTGTTTTAATTGAATATGACTCTTGCTTTGTTGCAAAAATATTGTGACATGTATTGGTTATGTCATGTTTGTCAATAAAATGTTACGTATTAGTTTTTTTCCTGATTGAAAATGATGCTTATGAGATGGTGAAACACTATTCCTATGTTTTAATTCACTCTTACTGCCTTGCTGTGTTTTAATTGGCTCTTACTCCTACTCTGTTGCAAAAGGGTTGTGACTTGTATTGGTTATGTACCTTCATAATGGTGTAATACTCATGTTATGTCAATAAAATTACAGGTATTAGTTTTTATGATATACTTGTTTTCCGATATTGATCAGTGAAAAACTGTTGTTTAAAGCTTACATGGTCAGCTGCCCATTTGACCAGGTCGATATACATAATGAAACCAAGTTTAGAGACCAAATGTCTGCCAAATTATAGACAGACCGATGAAAAATAACGGAGAGCGAGTTTAAAATAGGAATGGACTTAGCAGACGATTAACTTATGCGAAAATAGTACGAACAGTGAAAATAAAACATGAAATCAAGGTTTCCCGTTTTCGATACTCAAACTTTGAAAATTGGAAATAGGAACTTCAACATTTATTTATTTGAAATACAAAATTTTCGAGATTCGAAATGTCAGAAATCGGATCTTAGGGAATACATATGGTTTTATTTATTGGAAACATAAGACATAGGATTTCTGCAATACGAAATGTCGCAAAATCGAAAATTGTGGTGTTCCTTATTCGTAAATCCTAAATTGGGGAATTGAAAATGGGAATGGAAAACATATGACATATATTTCCCAATTCCGAAATGTAGGGAATCGGAAATATGAACATCGACATGTTCGTATTTGAACACAAGATTTCTGGATATGTTGCAAAATCTGAAAACGGAAGATAGTATGTTCCTTATTGGAAAACATAGGACATAGGAAATCGATGTTTGTATTTTTGATTCCCAACATTTCAAAATTTAACAAGGTGCAAAATTTTCTGATGGAAACTCGAAGTGTAAATTAAAAATAGGAAATTTGACATTTCTTTATTTGAAAATACAAAATTTCTGAGAGGAAAAGAGGGAGCGAGAGGAAGGGGGAGAGAGAAAGAGAGAGAGTGAGGGAGACTTACAATTTGCAATCCGAACCGAAAATCGATAGTGCCCATGCAACCGATTCAATCCCTTGGGTGTATATATTTTGTTCTGGAACAGATTGGAATATGATGCCTGTGGGTTTTTTTATTATCGCGATTTGCATAAAACCCTAATTTCTGTAATTTAATTTAAGTTGAATGATTCAATGGCATCGCTTTAGATTTAAACATTAAGCAATGTTTGGCCATATTCAAATGCCACCCTGTTCTTTAAGTTGGCTTGTGATTTTGGGACTTGGCCTGTCATTTTGTTTATTCAGACATAGTGACATATCTATACTTTATGCATCTTTTTGTATGATTTTTATTAAAATTATTAAAAAGTTATTTATTAACATTGTTGCCTTATATGAAACTAATAGGACGACAACGAGACCTTTAATTTTACATAAGGTGAAAGTTTTGATTTTCTAAAATCAGCAAAGTAGATACAAAATAAATCGAAAGCAATCTCAGCGATATCCGAAAAGTCAATTGTCGGAAATCGAAAATCGGGTAAACAACATACCATTTTAACAAAACCGGAAATTGGAAAGGACATTTCCTTGTTGAAAATTATAAGATTTCGTGATCCAAACATAAAACAAACTTCGACAAACATACAAAAAATGCATTTCTGCTTCCCAATTTCGGAAATCAGAAATCGCAATCAAGAAACACAACTTGGAAAAAAGTTAACATTTATTCCGAAAATCAAATTTAGTCATAAATGTCTTGAAGTTAAATCTAAAAAATAACTATTATTAAATAGTAATTTCCAGTCTTCCAAACTAGGTCAAAAAGGTTCAGTTACAGAAAGATACAATATTTTTACCCTCTTGACATTTCATTGCACCTCTTGGTGCAAATGCTAGTTTATCAATATGTGTGCTTTCAAGTTTATATCTGTTCATCTAAATTAAATATACTCAAAATAGAAATAAAAGATAATAAATTCTTTCAAAGATCACGAAGAAAACTTATTTGCTATCAAATCTAACATTATCAACAATATTGACAGGTTAAAGCCTGTCATGACATATCTGGCCTGGTCTAAATGGGCTTCGCTCGATTGTGTGCCTCCTGTAAGAAGCAGGTTGGGGGCTGACACCCGTTAGGTTGGTTCGATCCATCCAAAACATTATTTGAGAAATAAAAGATTCTTTTATCTAGTTTCCGAGGCTGCGCTCCTCTATCTGGGTTAAATAACTCAAAATTGACTATAGCAAAATATTTGATTTCATACACTTCACTTAATTTAAAGATCTTATTGATCCAATCATTCCTCCTCTTGCAAGGAGTTCTATTGTCTTTTAACTAAGTATCCTCAACATTATTGACGTAATATAAACGATATGGATCCATTTGAGATTGAATCCTTACATTTCTTTTTTGAAAATCAAAACAATTTATTATGTGTAATCCAATTGAGATTGAACCCATTTGAGATTGAATCTTTATTTCTTTTCTATAAAAATTAAAACATTTTATTATGTGGAATCGAAATTGAGATTGAACTTTCAGTCTTTACCATGAAGATCGAAATAATAATCCCAATAAAAAATTAGAAAAGTTCATTAAACGAAGCTCGATAGCACAAATTTGTATTATCCTTTCATGCTTGTTAAGAAACAAATTAGAGCAAAAACCATGGAGGAGAAAAGTCTGGTTACAAACTTGTATTATCCTTTCATGCTTGTTAAGAAATTAGAGCAAAAACCATGAAGGAGAAAAGTTTGGTTGGAATGTATATGAAACAAATGAGAGCCAAAAACATGAACGGAGAAAAGTATGGCTGGAATGTATAATGAGATGGTTGAAGGAAAGTAGTGACAAAGCTTAAGATTTAGTTATTTGCATCTCCAGATTTTCCCTTCCCCTTCCTGTATTTCAACTACTAATCAGACATTAGCTCATAAAATACATTTCAAAGTATTTCAAACAATGAGCAGATCAAGAACTGAGCACATATAGGTTTGAACGAGCATATCCCAGAACTAAGGAATTGCAACTCCTCTCTTTCTTCCTCTCATGACCAAATACACAGACATAAAAGATTGCATTCCCTTCCTCTTCTGCCTTCGCATTTGTAATGTGACTCAAAGGCCTTTAGACAGATGTGAAGCAGTAGTGAAATCATGGTAGACATGACGCCTAGCGGCAAAAGATATATATATATATATATATATATATATATATTTTTTTTTCTTCACAAAGACCAAAACCAAATCTGGGTCTCGCTTTCGATCTATAGAAGGAGTTTTTTCAATCTGTATTTGCTTTCAACTCTCGGCCTAACTACATACTGTTGAAATTTGAATTTAGTGATTTTTGAAAATTTGAAATTTTGCCCCTAGGTCGGATATTGTTTAATCTTACAATGGCTTTGCATGTTGCGCATAGCATCCTATTAGTCGCTCTCGCGGGAAACTGACTTCCAAACCAGCTCATTCCCTAAGTTTTCCCTGGGCCGAGCTTATCCAGCATGAAAGAGATACGCAAGCTGGGCTCCTTCAGGTCAAAGGAGTCGTTAGTCGTTTATGGACAGATTTTTTTAAAACTTTTTGGCTTTCGGTTGCCATGTCCGTTTCGTTTGCTGTTCCTTTTAACCTTTGTCACCCATCATCGGCCGTCTACCGCCGCCCATGACGTAAAGTCTTGCATTAATATTTGTCTACCAACCTGAGCGTTTTCAAACCACGACATATCCTGCTTCCTGTTCTTGGAGCCGTTTTCAAAGCATCATTAATCCGGCTCCCCTGTTCCGATCCGTGGTGTGGAAAGCTTCAAATTGCATAAGCTGGTGTGGGTTGCACCTGTTCCTGGATCCCTACCGTGGAAAGCTGTTGATGCCCATAAGATGGTTTGGGTTGCATATGCTGGTGACAGAGCTCAGACATTGATTAACAGACGCCACAATCTATAAGGTACCATTTCAAAAACAACAGGCTAAGCTTATAAGTTCAGCTATGTTTTCGTGAATACTAAGTTAAATGTAGTGCTAAGGTTATGTTCTTTATAAGTTGAGTGATTTCTTGCATGATGTCGTGCATTACAATCTATAGCTTGCGTAGGGAATTTTTATAACGAAAGCTTCAATCCATTTCCAATCATTTATTTCAATACATCTTTATTTTAAGAGTTTGATTCATGCACTGTTAAGATATTGATGTACATTGAATACTCACTGAAACTGATAAATCTTACGTTTTGTCCTGAAATCAGTCATTGAATTACCAAAATTGCCTCCAGGAGGCAGGCCAGTGCCAACAAAACTACCTATTGATCCAAATTTGCTACAGATCTAGGGAGAAAGAGTGTATAACCTTGTGCAAAATTAATGAAAAATATCAGTAGAACAAGTATTTGACAAGGGATTGAGGGTAAACGAAACTTTACCTACTAGATCCAGGGAAACTTTTCCCTCTTGCATAAGGGATTTTGCCGATGTATGCAAATTCCTTTTGAGTAAATAATCATAAATGTAAACATTGAGCCTGTATTAAAAATGGAAAACAAAATCATGGGTAAAATTCCAGATCAGGAGTAGAACGACGAAAGACTTCATTTTCTAATGGCATAGTTATCTTTGATGTATAGGATAAGCTCTGTTTCAGGTAACCACTTTTTGAAACCAGGGGATACTGCAGAGAAAGGCAATAACCAACAGTAAAATATGATTAAATTGTAGAAAAAATTCTGAAACTGGTTGACTCAGAGCTCCACTTTGAAGAATAACTTAGTATACCATATAGATTATCATCAGACTCAATGATCAATAATAATTTCTCCACCTTATGGAGCTTGAATCTGCGATTCTCCACATGAACAATGATGCTTGTAGGGAGACCTCTCGCTTCACACCTGAATTAAATTAAGATAACAAGGTTATCAATTATCAAAACATAATTCTAGTCACCGGAACATAGTCAATCTACTCAAATCTTTCTACTAAGCTAGATGCTACTTCTAGGGTGATGATATGCGATATCTCTGTAAAACTTCACAGGGATATCCAGTTTTGGTGTCATATATGATATGACAACTATAAAAGAAGAAGTTGAAAAATAAAATGTATGAATTAATTAGAAACAGTAAACTGTGCAAATGAAGAGACTGTAGAGACAGTAACAATTGAACAACTCCATGGAAAATGTTCATAATATTGGCTGTGATAATGCTCAATGCCACAGAGGTAATATTCCAGGTGCATTTCACTTTGTATGTTGTATATACCATTTTAGTGCTAGAAAATGATTGTATATTATGATTAGTTATTCACCCAGATAGTCTCAATTAGTTTGTTTTCTACTTAGAACATTTCGTACTAAAACATTACTATGTGTAAAACAAGATTTTGTTCAATAGCTGTAAGGTACCATTTCAAATTTGCATGATTTCCCCTAAGAGGTCCAGAAATGCTCTCTATGAGACTACTAGAAACACCCCATTTGAGAAGAATCTTTTGGATGTTGCAAAGTTGAATAAAACGAAATTGAGGTATGCCATTTTGACCCATTTTGGGTTAGATGAATTAAAGTTGTCTCATTTGCTTACTTGTGTTTAAATAATTTTTTATGATAATTTTCAAGCTACTACCTAAGAATTATAATTATCGTAGTCATATTGTTCAAGGTCAAGCAGGTATTTGACTTTGAACAAAGACAGAATGTTTCGATCTTCTTGCATAATGTATATTTGCACATTCTCATATAGAGTTATATGGATTCTAGTTTTGATATTTTATTTATTTATTTTATGTACACCACCATATGAGGTTGAAGCATCAACAAACCAAACCAATTCGTTAAGTAATTCAATTGTTTCTCACTAGGGCTTTTTGTTTTCCTTGGCAATATTCCACTGTACTTTCATATGTACTTATCTATTGAATCGATGTGATAAATCTAAAAACATTATTGACATCCCATGAGAAATTGTTTTATTTTTGCAGCTCGTATGATAGAAACAAGATGGTGCAAGAATGGACACTATGCATTCAAGTGTCCTGTTATCACAACCCAGGACAAGCCATCATTGAATATGTCCCGCGCAACAATTTTTTGAATGATGCTTTCCAAAGGTAAAGAGACATCGAGTGAGGCCCTTGCATAACCACCTGAGGATTTGACCCCAAGGCCTTATGCTTACGAATACAACTCTGAACAAATCGAGTGATCCATTGGGCTTATTATTTATTATTTTTTTATGATGGAAGATTGCTCGGGAAACCCTCAGGTACTTCCCCATTTGTTTAGGATGGTACCCGAGGTAAACCGTCGGCCCTGATTACGGGGCCTACCCCGGTGGGGACATCAAGTGAGGCACTGGCATAGCCACCCGAGGATTTGACCCCGAGACCTTCTACTAGCATAAACAACTCTCAACCAGTTGAGCTAACCCACTGGGCTTTATTATTATTTATTCGTTATATTATCTTATGTATATTTATGTTATTTATGTTCATAACAATAAGATATATCATAAGATAGCATGTTAGGATAACACGTTAGAGCATACATGGCGCATGATTGCATGTTAGCATGGTGCATAGTTAAAAGTTGTGTTAGGTTAGTTGCTTGAGGAGCGACACATCGGTGAGTTTTTTCCTATGTTTAGCGACACGTCGATGAGTTTTATGCTATCTTAGTGCTACATGTCGAGGGTATAAGCTGTTAGCCTATGCTCGATGCAAATTTGTAGACATTTTCATGACATAAGGTAGAGGAGGGATTCACTATGGTGAATGGGGACCACAAGTGGACATATAAATTGTCACATCACACACCCAAAAGTGGGGTAGACAAAAATATATAAACTAGAAATTGCCCCAAGAAGGTGCAATAATATGCCGATAAGATAGGTTGTTGTTGGAGGGTAAGAAAAGATGAAAAGGGGAACTAAAATCGAGACGTTGTATATATGGCATTGTACCTTGAGTAGACCATGAGAAAGTTTTGCAATGAAGGGAAATGAAGGGGCAATTGCAACAAACAAATGAGATAAGTTGTTCTCCTCATAATGCAAGGAGGTTGCAACCTTCAACCTCGCTGACTTTCGTTTTATAAACAAAGGAGTGATGGCTTCATTTAGTATTTGCAATAAACAATGCACCAAAAGAGAAAATTGCGAACCTAAGAGGCACACAAACTCTCTCACCCCAAAAAATAGAAAAATCACTCATTTGGATGTGCAATCTAACACTTTAACAAGAAATGGATTCTTCGCTTTGGGGAAAACCAATCTCTCAACCTCAACAATTTGTTAGCATGACTATTAAGCTCAACCTTGACCTTTTACAATGTTTCTTGTTGCTTTGGTTCATCACTATCTCACCCTATAGCTTTTCATTTCCCTAAAGTTTACTTCATCTCTTGATTGTAGGTGGACTCTTTGTGTGGAAAACACCAAAAAAAACCTATTTACATGGCTAGTGTGGGCAAACTATTATTTCTTCGCAATTGTTTAGGAAGCATGTGGATGTAATATTGATAGTTGAGAATGAGATTTCTTATTTGTTACATATCCAAAGGAGAGGCTTAATATACAATGGAAACATTCTCATTATCTAACCATGATGAATGAGTGAGAAAACTAACCATTCTATAGGTTGTATCCTTGGGCATAGTGCACAAGAATGATTTCCACATTGTTCCTATAATTCATATTTAATAATGTGTGCATTGAATCGATTAACTTTGATTAGTTTTTTGGGGATGTGTTTCCTTTTTAAAATGATTCATACTTAATCATCCAACATGTCATCCAATTAGCACTTGTAAGGCTCACGTTAGAACTTGTGCATAGTGTGCATAGTGGATTAAGCCATAAATGAGCTAGTTCAAGGTGCTAACTTTGGTCATTGGTTATGAATTGGATTAATGTAAAAGTCTTTTTTTTTCTTCATATCGGTTGCCTTGATTTTGTGCTCACTAAGGTGATTTTGCATGATAAGATTCTCTTGAAATTTGTTACAAATGATAACCATGTGGTCCATGGATTAGAGACTCGGTAGTGATGGTCTCCATAACATCGGTAGGAGGCTTAGAAGTATTGATTCCCAATGGATTGATCAACAAGTGACATGCATTTCTACTGCACTTGTTTAAGTGTGCAATACCTACCGTGAGTGAGGAAAAATACCACCTTAATGATATCAATGAGTAGGAAGGATAAACTACGGGTATGTCTAATCATCATACTATTATATGATGAAATTGCATTGGTATGCTGATTTCACTCACAATATTAGTGTGGGTGCTTTGTTCAAGTAACGTGAGGCTATAAGGTTATAAAATATAATCCATTTTAAACATTTTTACTACATTGTTTCATGATGGTATATGGATTGTCTCATATTGTGTGTATATAGTTTGCAATGTTGGAATTTAAATTTACCTTTTCCTAATGTGAAACCAAACCATATTCTTCATTGAGAAATTGTGACACAGAATGCTTGTGTTTAATGAAATTTCTACATCACAACCTATTCATTGGCATTGGAAGTTCTTTATTTGTTTAATTCAACATAATACTTTGTCAATTTTTTGTGAGTTGATATAAAAACACATACAATGATGAGTGAAAGAGACAAAATGTTGATAGGTTTTATGTTTAAATCCATAATATATTTAAAATGGATTATATTTAGGCTTGTGCTACTTTATCTTATAGATATGTTAAATAAAAGCAAGAATGGTATCTCATGTGTGATGGTTAGTATGATTGTACATGCATAGGGGTTTATAAGTGTTGTTTTCCCATTTTTCAATGAGTTCTAAAAGCCTATAACCATGCCATGTCTTAGGTCTAACATAACACACATGTATTTTGAAAAAGTTCTAGATAATATTAAAGATTATGGTATGTTATAAAGAATATCAATATTATGTAATAAACAACAACTTTATTGATATCTTTTATAAGTTGATTGTTATTTAATATTTCTTTATTGCTCAATTATTGATCATGACTATATTCACTATTCTCACCACAAATTGTTTTTAAAATAATTTATAACAATATATTTATTCAAAATTAAGTAATTTGTAAAACATGATAAATAAATAGTTAAAAAAAATAGAATATATAAATATTATTTATATAAATATAATCATACTAATTTAATACTTTTAAATATTATAATACATGATCTTTTATTATTATATATAAAATTATTTGAAATGACGATGAATTTCATTATTGTGATAAATAACTTTATATAAAATTTTGAAATTGGTTTAATATTTATTTACTCATAAAATTAAATAAATAAAATAAAATTTTGATATTTGCTTATATTTATTCATAAAACTAAATAACATAGTTGTTGGTTTTGTAATAAATAACTTTAT
Source organism: Pseudotsuga menziesii (assembly GCA_001517045.1). Lineage (NCBI taxonomy): Eukaryota > Viridiplantae > Streptophyta > Pinopsida > Pinales > Pinaceae > Pseudotsuga > Pseudotsuga menziesii. Next base: position 372,481 of record LPNX010831986.1, read on the forward strand.
ATACAAATTTTTGTATTAGTTTAATATTTATTGATTCATAAGTTTAAAAATTATTTGTTTTTCAAATGTTTTGAAACTTAGATATAATTTTTATCTAAGTTGGACATTCCAAGAAAAATCCACCATTTTATTAATCTCACAAAACTTACATGTTCTTTTATACAATGTTTATTTAGTCTTTTGGGATGCCATGAAAGTGTGTTCTTATTTTTACAATATTTATTTTCTTTTATTTGAAATATAATTTAAATATCACTATTAAAAATTGATCATTTGTATTTTCTTAATCTTAATTTATCTCACTTCACATCTTTTTGTAAAATTTAATCATAATTGTACTTTTAATTTCATTACTATCTCGAAGGGACCTTCTCTATTATCTCTTAAAAGTGCAGTTGGAAACAAAATGTGACTTCTTTTGAGATGAACATTTTTGTTTTTAATTAATATTTGAAGTACTCGTAAAAAGTCCCTCATTCTTCATAGTCATTTGGAAGTATTTATACTTATTCTTAATGTAAAATAAACAATTACAAAATTTAATATCTTTAATTTTAAAATTATTTTGGAAAGAAACTAAAACTTGCATGTATCAACTATCTAAGGCAATAAAGACCAAATTGAGTTTTTGGGCATTGAGCAACAACACAAAAATAAAGACCTGAGGTTTGGTGCATTTACATACAACGATGAGCTCTGCTAAGGTTTGCGCATAGGGTTAGACCTGTCACCCCTACGGTTCCTCCTTCTCCTCTGACATTGCCCTTGCTTCTGAGCCGCACATTGGATTGTCCTGCTACTATACCATGACAAAAGTCTTGGGGGCGAGGGGATGGGGGGGGGGGGGAAAGGCCCCTCCCAGTCACACGATGCTCTGCAATCGGTTGTTGGCCATATCGGGACTGGATCTACAGTGAAAATTGGTACGGAGGATATCCCCATCCCAATGGAGGACATTGGTAATGCTGAAAAGAATATTAATGACAGTGGATCAGGAAGTTGTGCAAACCCATCCCAGAGAAGGAAATCATGCATACCTTGTACGATGAATCACCCCTTCCTAACTCTTCCGGCAGAAAATATCAATGCCAAAGTTCAGAAAATGAAAGACCATGCCCTGGTTGGCTAGTTCATGGGATTCTGGCCAACATAGCAGGTCCTTTGTGGATGGATCGCAACTAAGTAGAAACCCAAAGCCCATTATGACCTGCAATTGGGTTTGAAAGGTTTTTTCACCATTATTTTCCACCATCTGGAGGACAAAGCTCGTGTTGAAGATGGTGGACCTTATTTCTTCAATTTTGCAGGGCTGTACTTAAGGAACTAGGTGGAGAGATTTTTCCCAGAGAAAGAGGACTTTTCCTAGGCTCCAGTTTGGATCAGAATGTTCTCGCTCCGTCAGGAAGACTGGGACGAAACCACCCTTCAAGAGATTGGTAATACCTTGGGAAGTTTTGTTGAACGACGGACCAAACCAGGATGAACAAATACACATCCTATGCCAGGAGATGTGTCTACATGCACATTGATCGAGCTATTCTAGACACCATCTGCCTTTCCCATGAATATAGTGACTGGATTCAGCCCCTGGACTACAAGCACATCCCCTTCAGATGCCGAAAGTGCCATGAACATGGGCATCTTTTCAGAGAATTCCCTACTAACAAAACTCCTGAAAAATAAAAGGAAGTGGGAATCGATGACCAAGGATTTCAACAGACGGGCAGGAAGAAACATAACCATAGAAGATTGTCGTAAGAAAAGAACCAAGAACAACCTCCAACATCTAGTAACACCTTCCAAGTCCTGGAAGACAATCTGGATGGTCCAGATCCGGTTCTGGTCCATGACAAAATGGGGGGGGAGTCGGTGCTTGAAAAAGCAGATCCATAGAACCTTCAGCATAAAGCGAGCAACAATGAGAGATCGACTCCTAACTCCAATGAATCTCAAGGGGAAACCCTATTATATCACAGGATTAATGATCATATGCCTAAACCCCCAGATGAGGAAGAAATGAAAGATTCCCTCCCAGAGGGTCTGAATCTTCTAGTCCTTGAAGATGCATGCACTAGAAAAGCTTTCGACTCGATCCCTACAGAGCAGATACAACTACTATAGAAATCCGTAGCCAAAGAGAAAGCACAAAATCAGTTAGGTGTTGCCAATGCTGGACAAAAAGACAAGCAAAAGGACTAGCGTGAATCAAAGAAAAGGGGTCGAAAATATGCTCTTCAAAGAATCAATCGTCTGGGCACCACGTTGGTTGAATCCGACCAATATGCTCAGTTAACACAATTTTTTGCCTCTTCCTCAACAGTTAATCAATGAATATCCTCTCATGGAATGTTAGAGGTTTTAATGGTCGCTCAAAACAAAGAATGCTGAAAATGAAAATCCAGAAAGATCAACCCATGGTTCTCTTTCTCAAGGAAACAAAATGTCCCAGTGACATGGCCTCCAAGCTCATGTCCCGAATCTGGAAAGAATTCCTCACTATCGCTATCAATGCCAAAGGTGCCTCAGGCGGTATCTCCATCAATTAGAACCCTCTCCTTGTCACCCTGAATGAAGCTTCCTCCTCCTTGCATACTTTTTCTGCCTCTTTTCACATCCTAGGCGCTAACATCAAAGGCTTCCTCATGAATGTGTATGGTACTCAAGCAACAGACTCCGAGATGAACCTTCTAAATTTCATTAACTGGTTCTATAATTTGTATCTCGCTTCTCCTTTAATAATTGGCGAGGACTTTAACATAATATCCAATCTGGAGGAAAAAAAAGGAGGTATCAGAGCTCTCTCAGCTAAAGATATAGCCTTCAAATCCACCATTGATTCCTGCACATTGGTTGATATCCACACCTCCTCTAGGTTTTTCACCTGTAATAACAGAAGGGGCAAAGCACATCGAATTGCCAAGTGCCTTGATCGCTTCCTGGTCACTGAAAAAATTATCACTCTCGGCCGGCTTTTGGATGCATCTGTCCTACCCATGACAGGGTCTGCACCTCCCTCTACAAACCCTTCATATTTGAAAAATTCTAGCTCACTCATCCCTACTTCATGGATTCTGTCAGCTTTTGGTGGCAAAACATGACTGTGACTGGACATTCCAAAATGGCCATAATGCATCAAAAACTCAAGCGGTTTTGCAGTCACCTTCGACAATGGAATCATTCCACTTTTGGAGACATCTTTAAGGACAAAGAAGCTATTCAAGAGAGTTTAGCTACTCTTCAACGCTCTGTTATGGACCATGGTTACAATCAGGAAACCAAACTTCAAGAAAGAGATCTTCTACACCAACTTAACAAGAGATGTGAAAAAGAAGAGATTTACTGGAACCAAAAATCCAGGGTCAAATGATTGAAATAAGGGGAAAAGAACACAAAATTTTTCCATCGATCTACCATTCAACACAAAATGAATAATAAGATAAGCAAGCTGCATGTGGAAAATGGCGAGATTCTGGAGGAGCAGGAAGCGATGTCCGAAGAGCTAACCAGACATTTCAGTCAGCTCCTCATGGAACCCAACCCTTCCCTCCAGGAGGCTGTCAATAGGGTCATCCTGCACATGCCCTCTCTGGTAAGCAACAAACACAACCAGTCGCTCATGCAACCCACAACCATGCAAGAAGTGGAAGTAGTGGTAAAGCAGATGGCCGATGGCACAGCCCAAGGTCTTGATGGCTTCACCATTGACTTCTTTCACCACTGCTGGACTATGCTTAAAGAGGAAGTCCTGGATATGTGTTGTCAAGTTGTCAAGTTGCAAAGTCAAAATGATACAAGGCTAAGCGGCGATGAGAACAAAGATGAGGGCTTATACAATGAGCTAAAAGCGTGGAAGCCAGCATTAGGCTCATAAGCACGAGCAAGGCATATGCAAATGCAATTACAGCTTGAACAACAAGGTGAGGCCCATAAACAGTTGTGAATCCAACTAATAATCCTGTCTCCAAGAAACAACAACATCAGGACCATATTCCAAAGAAAAGATCCGATGCGAGTCACTTTGGCAGAAACACTTGTGACTTTGCTATCTTCTACAAAAGGAAAAGTCAAGGCAGAATCAATCGAAGAAGATTCTATAGGACCAAGGCTCGAGGGTTTATAATCAATAAGATCAACCTAAGAAGAGAAGCGAAAATCAACAAGGGAGATAGAGTCTGCAGGAACAAACTCAAAATCACAAGAGCTGAGAAATTCATAAGAAAAAATCAAACTCATCAGGATCACTGACTTGCTTTTCAAATGACGAATCAAAAGACTCAACAAAAACCAACATAAGAAAAAGGGAAGGCTTACTAAGCAAATCAGGGTTAGACTTAATCACAACTGAAAAAGAAGGTCAGACTGTATCAAAGACTCCAGGAATACTTCATCCGAAAGGAGGAAATCATTCGAGATAGGACACATATCTGAACTTTCAAATGGATGGACAGAGTGGAGAGAAGGCTCTACAATCTGCATAGGATGACTCACCCGATCAACTGTTGGGACCAAGTCCCGAGAAGGTAAGCATGAAAACAAAGGCTGCCTCTCAGTAGCAATTGAACACAAATGACAAGAAGCCACATAGTTCACCTGTGGCGGGGTAGTGTCTACAGAAACACTGGGAATCAATAAAGGAAATACTTGGTCTCTAGTTGGGTCAGGAGACGGATCAAGAAAATCCAACTGATCGATAGTGACAATTTCTTCGCCATGATTAAAGTACATCACACGAAAGAATGTTGACACCACAGCTTGCATGGCATAGACATAATCACGTCCAAGGAGCATATTAAAGTCCAAGGGGTCTTATATTACCATGAAGTCAACTAAGACGGTCTTCCCACCCAAAGTAACGGGAGTTTGAGGAAGAATTCCCAAGGCTAGACAAGTTCTTCTATCAAACGCCAGTAACTGACTAGCAGTCGACACAAGGCTGGGAGATCCCATACCTCGCCAAGC
>LPNX010831995.1:0-36194 GCA_001517045.1 Pseudotsuga menziesii
GAAGGAGAGCAACCCGCGCATGATACGCGAGTTTACACAAGAGCAACCCGCGAATATATGCATGCGCGACTTGCAAAACACAAGAGTCGCGAGTGATGCGTGGGTTGCACATAAGGAGGGTCGCACATACAAAAAAAATGCATTTCAAAGGAATTTTTGGGCATTTTCAGACTTTGGTGTCTTTTGAAAAGTTTTATTTGACTGAAATACCTTTCCAACGGCATAGAAATGAGGTCAAACAGAGTTACAAAACCCAAGATATGGGTCCTCCAAGATAGGTGTTTTTTCAGTGACTTTCATGAAGTGTCGTCATGCGATGGAAACATGGGAAAGTGGTCACAGGCAGAGAAGTGTCATTTTGAGCTATAACAGTGATGATAGGTGCCATGAATTCTATTATGTACGTCATTGATTTATCATGTTCTATGATCATTTGAAGGGCAGGAACATACAGATGGATCGACACTGGATTTGGTTTGATGGATGTGCTAGTTAGTTCAAAAATGCATGCATATTTCAATGGCTGTGTTCATTGCATAAAAAATACAAAGTTCCACATATGTGGAACTATTTTGAGACTGGGCATGGTAAAGGAGAGCATGATGGAGCCGGAGCATGTGTCAAAACAACCCTACGAAGAGAGGAATTGAAATTATCTACAATATCTACTATTCGAAATGCTCAATCTATAGTCAAGTGGTGCACGTCAGTAATGGGAGAGGAATCAGCTATGCGAGTAGAATCCACAAGAAAGAGACATGTGGAGATATTTTTTTGGGAGGTGGTATACATGGATCATTCACATGCATGGGAATGCAAGACTGTTCCTAGGACTCGTGGCTTTCATTTGGTTCGAAGCTCTGATAACCTGGTATTTGAAATTTGGACCAGAAAACTCGTTTCTTTTTGCCCGCCTTGTTGTGATGGTGACTGGGATGTGTGTGAATCATTGGATTGGGTTGATGGATGGGATCGCATATCACTTCCACTTGATCAGTGTGCAATTGTTGAGTTAACTCCGTTGGAAGAAGACCAATCGTCTATTTCTATAGATTTTGATCATGTATCAGACCTTGTACAACTTGGTATGATGCATTTCCTTAACATTTTTTTGTAAAATTTATGTAGTCTTGAAACTCACATTAATGGCCTTGTATCACATGAAAAATATTTGCTCATATACCTAAAATCATACTATGCAGGACACATATACGCAGTGGTTGCCTCAAAATATAGTGAATGGGGTGGTGATTACTGGTTGGCACGTTGTATAGAGGGAAATCAAACCCTCATTATGTCCATGACTGATGATGAAAACAACCACTTCCCCATCGGGTCTATGGTTGTTAAAGGTGAATACCTTACACATGACAACAATGCAAGAAAGAAGGGTGGATATGTTTACAGGGATTACAAACCAGGTGCAAGTGTGTATCACTTTACCAACTTAATCATTGGTACAAACCTACAGGTACGAACAATGCCTAGTCAGCATTCATCGAAGGTACGCTACTTCTTACCAGATACAGAGCACAAGAGACTAATGGAGACCATCATTATAAGAGATGATCCGGAGGGCTTGTTTGTATGATAATAGGTGGGATCTAGCATGATGAGGAATGTATCATGATTTTAATTTTCCCATGTATGTTTGTTTTGAATATGTCAATTTTGTTTTCTTGTATGCTACTTCTTACCGGATACATAGCATGAGAGACTAATGGAGATCATCATTATAAGAGATGATCAGGAGGTCTTGGTTGTATGATAATAGGTGGGATCTAGCATGATGAGGTATGTATCATAATTTTAATTTTCCCATGTATGTTTCTTATGAATATGTCAATTTTGTGTTCTTGATATGCAAAATTTTCCATAATGTTGTTTATAAATATGCCAAAAATTCTCTTGTATGTCAAGTTAATGAACATGCCAAATTTTACATATGATCAATAAACCATATATATCAATCATATGAACATTTCAAGATCTTATTCACACGATATACATAACATTAGAATACATACATGTACCTCTATAGGTCATACCTATCAAAGTTCTTTGTAGGCTCTCTTATAGGACTAAAACCCTAATTTTTCAAGCAGGTAATATCGTCAATGTTTTCAGCCAATATATACAACTAGGATGATGGAAACAAGATGCCGCAACGATAAAATTATGTTTTAAGGCTTGTATAATTTCCTTCTTGACAACTCACCTCTTATACCTGCATGTCCATTGCCAAAGGGGTAGTGCCTAGTAGTGTTGGAATTTCATCTCATTTTTTTTTATTGAGAAGTTTAATTTCTACTTAAAAGATAATAAAAGATAATAAGAGATTTGGGCCAAAGATGGACAGTGCATTTCATGCCAACGAAGGAAAAACTTGGAAAACCCTATCCCTAACTAGGCTTTATTATTTAACATGCATGGCCCATAACCATAACCCTACCAAGGAAACCCTAATCCTAACCCTAATCTTATCTTATTGTCACAACTCAATTTAGAATCAATCTAATGTCCAACTCAACTTTTTCAAATCCGGTGGAATTATGCTTCAAATCATGTTGATTCATGAATTTTACTTTAGTGTGCATGTAGTGAGATCATTCAAACCTTTAAATATAATATTTTTTTCATGCACGGTTTCCATTCTATGCCCCGGGTAGGGATTCAACAGGTGTCCCTGGAAGCTTGTAGGAGGTGGATTTCAACCTGCCATAGAATCATGAATGTTGCTCGAATCGATGAATTGTCAGCTCTGTTGGATTCAGGACATCAGGATAGTGCTAGGGTGGCCCTCTAATCTGGTTCCATGGAGAAGAGACCATTATTTTGGTCAATTTTGGAAACTAGGGTTTTGCTAAGTAAGTGAATGTGACATTTTTGCACATGGGGGTCAAATTCACATATTGCTCGACTGTGAAGGTGTGTCTAGCGTTTCCACATAACACATGCCTAAACATGCTTGCATGACCCACCGGAAGCCCTTTTTTATGCACGGTTTCCATTCTATGCCTCGGGTAGTGATTCGACAGGTGTCCCTGAAAGCTTGCAGGAGGTGGGATTCAATGTGCCACAGAATCATGAACATTGCTCGGATCGATGAACCATCGGCTCCGTTGGATTTAGGACATCGGGATAGTTCTAGGGTGGCCCTCTAATCTGGTTCCATGGAGAAGATACCATTATTTTGGTCAATTTTGGAAACTAGGGTTTTGCTCAGTAAGTGAATGTGAAATTTTTGCACATGGGGGTCAAATTCGCATATTGATTGACTGTGAAGGTGTGGCTAGTGTTCCCACATAAAAAATTCCTAAACACACTTTGCATGACCCACCAAAAGCCCTTTTTTATGCACGGTTTCCATTCTATGCCCTGGGTAGGGATTCAACAGGTGTCCTTGAAAGCCTGTAGGAGGTGGGATTCAACATGCCACAGAATCATGACCATTGCTCGGATTGACGAATTGTCAGCTCCATTGGATTCAGGACATCGGGATAGTGGTAGGGTCACCCTCTAATCTGGTTCCATGGAGAAGATACCATTATTTTTGTCAATTTTGGAAACTAGGGTTTTGCTCAGTAAGTGAATGTCCAATTTCTGCACATAGAGGTCAAATTCGAATATTGCTTGATTGTGAAGGTGTGGCTAGAGTTCCCACATAATACATGCCTAAACAATATTGCATGAAAGACCGGAAGCTCTTTTTGATTCATGGTTTCCTTTCTATGCTCCGAGTAGGGATTCAACATGTGTCCCTAAAAGTCTACAAGAGGTGGGATTCAACGTGCCATAGAATCATGACTGTTGCTCGGATCGACAAACCGTCGGCTCTGTTGGATTCAGGACATCAAGATAGTAGCAGGGTGGCCCTGTAATATGGTTCCATGGACAAGGGACCATTTTTTTGGTCAATTTTGGAAACTAGGGTTTTGCTTAGTAAGTGAATGTCCAATTTCTGCACATAGGGGTCAAATTCACATATTGCTCGACCATGAAGGTGTGGCTAGCGTTCCCACATAATACATGCCTAAAAAAGCTTGCACGAACCACCAAAAGCCGTTTTTGATGCACAATTTCCATTCTATGCCCCAGGTAGGGATTCAATAGGTGTCCCTGAAAGTCTACAGGAGGTGGGATTCAACGTGCCATAGAATCATGACCGTTGCTCGAATTTACAAAACGTCGGGTCTATTGGATTCAGTACATCGAGATAGTGCTAGGGTGGCCCTCTAATATGGTTCCATGGAAAAGGAACCATTTTTTTGGTCAATTTTGGAAACTAGGGTTTTGCTCAGTAAGTGAATGTCGAATTTCTGCACATATGGGTCGGCTTTGCAAATTCCTTGACCGTGAACGTGTGGCTAGTGTTCCCACATGGAACCTGCCTAAACATGCTTGCACGACCCACTAAAAGCCCTTTTTGATGCACGGTTTCCACTCTATGCACTGGTTAGGGATTCAATGGGTGTCCCTAAAAGCCTGTAGGAGGTGGGATTCAATTTTCCATAGATTGATGACCATTGCTTGGATCGATGAACCGTCGGCTCCGTTGGATTCAATACATAGCAATAGTGCGAGAGTGGCCCTCTACTCTGGGTCCATGGACAAGGGATCACTTTTTTTGTCAATTTTGGAAACTAGGGTTTTGCTTAGTAAGTGAATGTGAAATTTTTGCACATAAAGGTTAGCTTGAAGGCGATTGTAGATCTTCCCCTCATACAAGATATGTGAGCATGTGTATGATGAAATGCAGGAGGAGACAATGCCATTACGTCAGTAACCATGTAATGGAACATTTTTATGTTTAGAAACAAGTGGCCATTATATTACGCCATTATTACAAAATATATATATCTTCACGCTACGAATGCTTCGAATAATACTTCATAAACATGAATTTATAAAACAAGATTCAGAATAGTACTTCTCTAATCAATTTAAACTATAATAAAATCACACATAACTTTCATCTCTTTCAAAGTTGTTACTCGATGCCATTCATCAAATGCCATGTACATTAACAAAATGATAAAATAATGTGTAGGACATACATAATGTGCAGGATATAGTCATAACCATTATTTTGAATCAACCTTATAATACTCGAATACTTTTAGGTTTGATGTGTATCCCATTTATTCGTTAGATGAAAGACATCATGCCAAACAATAATTTTATTTATGTAGACCACACTGGTGCATCACTTAAGTGTGTCAAATTCGTGCATCCTTTAAACGTTTGTTAGGTTGTTATGTGGTAAGGTGCTTTTGTATTCCACCAAGTTGGATCAGTTGCTTAGCTGTGCTGGGTGCTTAAATGTGTATTAGACCTATGTTCCATCTTTTTGAATACAATTTGACTTTGTTAATATAACATTGTATATGCAATTGGATCGTGGTAAAAAATAATTAAAATGTACATTTTTGCCATTAGTAATATTGTAATTGTGCATTGTTCTCAAATTTATAACTGATATCTCCATGCAATCGTAAAATCTATAAAAAATTGGGAACATTACACATAGAAACATTCTTCGCCACACATGTATAATCACACTTAAAAGACTGAACCATGAATATCTCAAGAGCCTTGATATGAAATATTTTTTATATCATGAAAGTTATAAAACAAAAATAGAAGGCATATCTATGGCCTGTCAATGTACATGTATCAAAAACATATTTGATGTACATGTGCAAACAAAAGTACATTTGTCCTAGATTGCGCCCCTATACTCTAACTCCGGATTGTACATAAAAATACATATTTGTCCTGGACTAACACATCAAAAATCTAACTTTCTCTTGTTTTTCCCAGACCTTGATGCTTTTAGGCTATGTCTACGACCACTCTGCATTTCTGGTGGCTGCAAATCAATGAAAATATTTCTTGATCAGGTAACTGAACTAGTACTGTCCATCAATAACAAAGTTTGAAAATTTAAAATATGACTCAATTGTAAATAAAACAAATATTCATTGCATCAGTCAAGGGTATAGGTTCCTCTGGTGTCGAGGGTATAGGTACCTCAGCTGTCCTCCACCTTGCAGAGAGCCTCTTTGCCATGCTTCTCTATGAATAAAAAAAAATATGTCAATTATCTCAAGAATTATCAACATGTACATGAATGAGAAAGTACTAATCAATTATGTAAAAAATGAACATCTCATCGAAAAAACCATTTCTAGGGGATTACGCTGGGACTCTTCAGTATTAAGAGGAGCCGTAGGTTGAACATCAACCTTAGTTGCGTGCACTAATGGACCAGGGTGTGGCTACATTTACCAAATGATTAAATAGTTAGACATCGTGCATGCCCATAAACAATACAAATGAAATGTACAATTACAAATATTCAAGTAGATGTACCTCAGTGTGACTTATCCCTATTGTATATGCGGCATTGACAATGACATCAACAATCCCACTAAGGTCTGGCACGGATGAATCTACATCATGATGCTGTAAACATGCGAAAATAACATTAAGAAAAAGCACTTGTGAAGTGAATTCATAGCTAACCAACAACTGCCATTGGAAGTGTGTACATTACCGTGGGATGAGTAGGTTAATCCTCATGCACACCCACTCTGTTCAAGGAAGAGGGTCCTCGTCTGGTGTAAACAACCCCCTTATCTATGTTTGGACTACGGGGAGATCCAAACCAAAGAGGCGGTGCAGGGATCTGTGATGACGTCTGCATTCATAAAGTGTTACCATAGTTAGACATGGATTTGAATGGATGGAATAGTATGTATTGAAAAAATAACATGTTGTAATATACTTACCCCTTCCTGGGACATATCTCCACCATGGGAGTGACCGCTTGCATCAATTTCTTTCCCCTCTTCAGATGCTAATAGCATTTGCAAGTTTAAAAATTATATTTACATTAGCGATCTATAAAGGAGTGTACAGTAAGAAATTTAAATAATTTGAACAAGATTCAATCATAACCCATGTACTTACATTCTTCAAGTAATCGTAAATTCCACCTTGGACTATGTCGTTGATATCAATGTCTCTAGCATCACGTTCTAAGTGGGGTTCCTGCAACTTCAAAAATTGTAAACATTAGACAATTTAATAAATTAATTAAGACTAACACATGCATTAACAAAATTATATGTAATAACAAAATGACAAGTGTTTAAATATTACCTCAATGGTGGTTCTTTGGGCCTCGGGTACAACCACACTGGGTGCAATACCACCCCCGTGAGAGGCATCAATCTCCTGCAAGAGTAAATATTGCATATATACTACGAATCTTTTAATATGTTACATATAGTATGGAAAAATTAAAAATTGAACAATAACAGAGTTTTAAAACAATGTCCTTACCTGACCACCAGTCATCGTAGTGGTACCCTGTCTTGGTCCAGGACCATACCATGGTCCCCCACACGATGTGCAGATGTGTGGCTCGCTCTGAGGCACATGGGATGTCGGTCTATCCCTACCAATAGATGTCCCTCCACCACCAGAAGCCGGTGGTTGTACACCAGCAGAGGAAGAGGCCATCTCAGCTAGAGTAAAAATGCCTCCTGTGTCTGGGCAACCATGTCATGTGTAGGAGGGATGTCTGCCCTGGATAGATGGGCATGGGGTGCAGGTATCTGTGGATTGGCATCTCTATGCCTAGCATGGGGTCAGTGTTGGGGCATCCCCATACCAACTCCCTATAAGCCCAACATGTCAAATTAGTTGACATGTTTCCCCATCACAAACTTTGAATACAATTTTCGGAGGAAGTACATCGGTACTTCCCTATTGTTGTGAGGGGGAATGTCAAAAACCATGTACCACCTATCCATCCAATTGTCTTTTATGGGTGGAAAAGTGCACCACTCAATAGAAATATGTGGCCTGCTGATCTCTGGAATGTCATCCATCCCAGGTAGTCTAAACAATGAATAGATGGATTATTTTGTTATTTTCAGCTTTTTTACCTCGTTGTAACTTAATCCATCAGCATATTGTTGTCTTTTTCTCTCCTTGTAAGATGCGATGCTATACAAAGAATCATTTGATCTTGTGATCGTATCAACAATAGACAACAATGAATCTGACAAGGAGCGATGGAGCTCATCTCCACCCCTCCAAGCCGAACCAATCTCTCTCAAATGGACAATAAACCTCAGTATCTCCGCATTGTTATGATCCATAGTAGCCACTGCAATCATACATACAAATAAAATATCATTAAAAATATAAACACACGATATAATGACATATCTAAGAATTGAAAACTGTATAACTAATGACATATAAACTAAATCTATCATGTAAATTTAAAAATTGATCTTGAATTTTACAGTAAATAATAAACATTTAACATTTTTCATTTCATATTTGTGTCCTAAATTCAAGTATTAATTCCAATTTTTAAGTACATGCATGTGTACATAAAGTGTCTTGAGTGCATATGTTGATTGCGAAGCTCCTCTAGCTTATTTTAAGGCTTGGATTATGAAGTTTCGTCGAAATTGTGAGGTGTTGATTATTGCCTTTGTAGGACTAGCTCCCAGATTGTGGGTAGAGGCAACAACTAGACCCTAGACTTAGGCGGCATAATGTGCTGTTGATGAATAAAATCCCAGTATAGGCAACGATTTTGTTAGATATGTAATTATTTGTTGTAGTGTGATGTTTTTTGGACTCCAAAGGCTATTTAGCAGAACTTTATGGATTTTATGGTTGCAAGGGTTCCACTGGATTAAATATCATGTATGATCTAGTATGTGATTGGCATGTTTAATCAAATACATCAACCTACCTATGTATCTTCACGTTCATAGAGTCTATTGTTGAACTTTGTTGTCTTGACCTTAACCACAAAGTACCCTTCGTTCAAGACGAAATATTTGTTAAAAGCATGGGAAGCTTCTATACCTTATTTTGACACTTGGATTGGGAAGTTTCATCAAAACTATAAGGTGTTTATTGATGTTGTTGGAAGAGCAACTTCGAGAAGTTTCATCAAAATTATAAGGTCTTTATTGATGTTCTTGGAAGAGCAACTTCGATATTTTAGATAGAGGCAAGGGATTTACCATGTTTGTTTATGTATTTTAGGGGAATATATGAATTCTACTTGATTTTTTTTAGTTGAATATGCAAGCTTGCAACATAATTGACAAACTTTGCGTATTTGTTAATTTTGGTTAGGATTCACAATAGTGAAGTTCATTTGTTTTTTATGAGTTAATTGGGGTTTTGGTTTACATTGGGCATGTAAATTACTTATGCAAACTTGCAATGTGCTTGGCAAACTTTGCATATTTGTGGATTTTGGTATGGATTCACAAGGATCCTTGTGAATATGCATATGGAAATAGTGAAATTCATTTGCTTTTTGAGCTAATTGGGGTTTTGGTTTCCATTGGGCATGGGAATTTTGGGTATGAATTTTGTTAAATAATCAAAATTATTTAATTTTTATCATAAAATTGGGGAATTGGTTTCAATTGGCCAATTATATTGGGGTTCTTGTTTCCATTAGGCAATTCCATTGGTTTTTTTTTCAATTGGCCATAATTTAATTTAATATGGTTTAATTTTTCAATCTAGGGCAAATAAATTGATGAAGAAAGAGAAAAAAACATGACAGGAAATGAGGAAAATACCTCACAAAGGGGAGGTTTATCCAAAGGTGGAGATGGAGGGCTTTGGCACACCCAAAAACGCGTTCGCCCAGTCGAGATTTGCTCCTCCTTGGTCCAATAACCGCGCGGTGAGGAGAAAAAGACGGCCTCGGCCTATTTAAAAAAAAAAACAGGCTTTCCAAATCGCGCCTTCGTTTTACTGAACGAAATCACGCACATGATTTTGTTCACTAAAACGGAGGCGCAATTTGTCTTACTATCTTAGTTGGCATGCCTATTGGTAGCCTTGGGACTAGGCTTGGCAGGTTCGGGATTGCTTGGGATGATTTATTTTTTTTGGATTAAGAGTGATTGACTTCACTCCACCATTGCATCTAAAAGGTCCCTCAACTTCTTGCACACACCTTCATGTTACTGTCCATTTTTCACCAATGCAAGCCTCCATCGATGCTTATAAGTTATATATTACTATTGATGTCATGTGTTGTTTAATCCCTCATGTAGATGGAAAAATGTTAACATAACATGAAAATCCACAAAATATTGTTGCTTTGTTTTATAAATATCCAGAAGAGAGAAAAAAACGTTGAAGTAAGCAAAGACTTCAAAACAAGAATCAATGAGAGTTCTAAATATTCCTTCAAAACATACCATAAATATCCTATTTTTTCAGTGAATTATTTGTTATTTATAAAACTATGATGATATAGGAAACATATAAGTTCAAGCTCAACCGATTGTTTCCAACGTTACTAGGAATTTGGCTAGTTCCATTCTAGCAGGTGCCTGGTTTGAACCCTCTTGGGTTAGTTGAACTAGTCTACGTCTATGCCAATGGGTTTACTAAATATGCCAAGGGATTCATATTTATGACCTTTTCATTTCTTTTATGCAACAAAATTACAAATGTTTCAATAATTAATTAAAACTTGTTAGAAATGGATATATGGATGTTTGTTTTCTTAAAATTTTTGAAACTAATATGTTTGACATCCATTTCAGTTTATAGATTAAATGTTTTAATTCCAAATTAAAACTCATCAACAAATGGAATTGTTTCCAAAACCTTGTTTGAACTAAGATGTTTGACCTACATTTCAATGTTTTATACTGAAATTGATTTCAATTTTTTTTTGGAACTAGGAGGGTTGACCTCTATTTCATGGCTTTAGATCAAAATACAAATGTTTCAGTGCCTAATCAAAGCTTCTCAACATATGAAATTGCTTCTGTAATATTTTTAGAATTGAGATGTTTGACTTTTGATTCGGTTTTTTAGATTTAAATCCATCCAAATATAAGCTTGATCCCATTTTCCACTTCCAATAAAAGTTGCATCCCCCTTGGGTATCTTTCCCCAAACATTTGAAATTATATTTTGGGGAAATGAACTCTTGGGTGGATTTCCAGAAGGGAGGGACGAAGGAATTTCCTACAACTCCTTTATCCCTATCCCGTTCCAAGGTGACAACCTGTTCATAACAATATTGAGTATTTTCTGTAGAAGGTGGTAGTTTACTACAATATTGCAGCTTGATTGGTAATTTGGGCTATCCAACATGGGATTCATGTCTTTCTTCACACATAAGATATACGTCTATAACCTTCATGAGTATGTCAATGCAAACTAACCAAAACAATATCAATCTATCGGAAAGGTAAACCACGGGTCATTAGTCTAGGACAACCAAAAATATATTTGTAGAATGGCGACCATTTTTTGAATATTTTTGTGCTCCATATTATAACTGTCCTTAATACAATATTCCTTGGATGAAAAATGATTTTTAGGAATAGGTAGCTATCTTTCTAAATCAACCAAAAAAATGATGTTTGATACAACTTGAAAAAAAAATGTGAAAGGGAATTTTAAACCACTAATTTCAAATGTATTTCCATCTCTTTTATATGCTTACCTTCTTCAAGAGTGCACTTAGATCCTAGGGATGTAGTTTTGCAAATTTCTCCTATTTGCAATGTATCCATAAGCCTTGTTGTTTGCGAGGAGATAGGGTTCAGGAGCATAAGCGGACATTGAGGACGGGATAACTGTTGAGGCATAAGGTTGATAAATTTACGATGTACTTCATTCAATCCGACTTATAGAGCAAGCACATAGAAAAATCCTTCATGAACCTCGCTCTAATTTTGTTGCTTCTTATGCATGAGACAAATAATCGAAAATTTTACCACGCAAAACCCTAGTATTCAATAAGTTGTGTAGAAGTAAGTGCATTTTCACACCCATTATACTAAAATCCCTTGAAACTGGCAAAACGAGCAATGCTTACGCATAATTACCCATAAGAAAAACATTTCAAGATCAACTTTTCAAGCCTTAAAATTGATTGGAAGGCATGGGAACTTAACTATTGGAGCATTTCAATCCCTTGGAGCACAAATTGTATACTTCTATCATGATTTTGCAGGTCGATTTGACGAAAATTATTTGCAGCGAAATAAACTAGAATACATAAGGTAATTTCTCGGAATAAAGGTTCGAGCATTATGTTTGTCGTGTTATCCCTCATAATTTTCAGAAAGGTTTCAAATTGATTCAAGATAGACACCAAACCTAAGCACAATCCTCCTGAAGTTCAACATTTTGGCCATAACATTATGGCTTGTTTTAAGTGACGCAAATCAGAAATCTTTCTCTCTAGTTGGGTAGGCCATTAACCATGATTTTCCTTGTAGAAAGTAGTTCTGTTGGTAGCGATTTGTGTTGACTCTCATTGAGATTATGAAGTTGTGATAGATAACATTTCTCTATTTGGAAAATAAACCAGAAAGGGTTAGGGTATTACTATGGAAGGGACGAATACAACTACTATTAGACAACAAAGGTGCATGTAAACAAAATACCTCCAATATGAATGTGAATGCATTAGAGCAAATTTAGGGATAAAATCAACATCTTAAGGGAAAAAAAAGTTACGTCACATTACAAATATGCCATGTCACACTAAGCTAAAGGTGTTATCTGGTGAAGTTCAACCTATATTGTCTCATTAATAATAGTTGACAAGTACGTTAGGTTTGTATAGAGTTAAGAGATGAGGGTTGAAAATATTAATGAAAGGTTTAGATTCTTGTGGAAATAAATTATATAGTGGTAAATATTTTAAATTTATATTATAATTTATTTAGATTGTTTATAAATATGTTTGTGCACAAAAAAAATAGATATAGTGGTAAATTTTTTAATTTTATATTATAGTTTATTTTTTTTCTTATAAATATGCCAGTGCTTTTTATAAAGTTTAAAGCTTAAAAAAAACTAAAATTATAATGAAAAAAATTAATTACAATATATTAAAAATAAACAATCACTATTATTATTTTACATAATTTTTATATTAATTTTTTTTTTCGCATATATATATATAATAATAAATAGCTATTATTATATAAATTTTTATAATATAATATTGTGTTGTTACAAGTTCTATATATAAAATGAAGATGAATACAAAATTACTCAACATTAATATGTATGTTAAATAAGAAAAGAGCAGAGAGAAAAAATAAATTTTCGACATTTTTGTGATAACTTTCATTCTAGAACTTGGAATTGGAAGCTCTTGGTACCATTGGAAAGGTCTTTATGATAGATACAACTTTCATGTTATGAGTTTTCCAAGTTTCCACATTGATTCTCCAAAGAGAACAATTTAGTATTTATGGGAGAAAGACATTCCAAATTAATTAAATATTATTGATTTTTCTTTTAAAAATATTTAAATGGAATTAAAATTAATTTTCTCCCATTTAAATTAAATATGATTTATTTTTCTTTATAAAAGATTAATTATATAAATGCTTTTAATATTTCAAAATTAATCGAGTATCATTTTAATTACTGTAAGACTTATATTTTAAATGACTTAGAAATAATGATAATATAAAATAATCTATATTTATTATTTCAAGTATATTTATCGTATTTCAAGATGAAGTTTTCATGATGTTAACCAAGCTGAGGTTTTAATGGAGTTAGATATTTAAAAAAAAATATGACACATAAGCATCATATGTCCAACTCAACCATAACAGTTGATCAAATCTATTGAAATTCTATTGGTTTGAGAAATCCAACTCATCAATGGCACATTTTTTTATAAATCTCATTTTAGACCCCGAGTTTTCTCTAATGGTAAATCGGTTTATGCAGATACATTTCTAAGAGGGGTGTTTTTATTGCGAGCAATCTATAAACGCTGCAACAGGTTACAGTTCCAAAGTATACATGCAAGTGTTAGCACCATAAGACTTACTGCCATTATATTTGACCTTATTTGTAGGACAAATTGCCCACGAACTCTCTAGGGATTGAATCCTTGATGAACCAAACAAACATATCTCAAAGACATGTCTCCCAATTTCTAAATGGCGATTACAAGCTTGAATCCTATTACACTAGATGTGATCCAAACTTGAATAGTTGGAAGTCCGATAAGACTCAGATTAGTGACCTCTTTTCATCTATTTTCCCCTCTTTTCCCTCTAAATTTATTTTTTAAATTTACCCATTTTCCTTGCTTATTCTCATCTCCTATTTTTCGTTCTTTTTATTTTTCTCACTCTCTTTGTTGTTTATTTTATTGTATTCTTGTTTTTTCAATTTATTAATATTAATATATTACATATAATAACTATATTATATTAATATTACATATTATGCAGTATATTAATATAATAACTAAATAATATATGAATATATTGACAATATAACATATTATATATCTACTATAATGCTATATATTATTTACCTATATACTATATATTAATGTGCATGTGTGTTAAATTGAGGCTTTAAGTTCTCAATAGTTTATATTATATCGCATAAAGACTATCGAGGTGATTTACATCCAAGTAAATGGAGTATTCTTCCCTTTCTAGTAAGTTATTTGACAAATTCCGATAATGGATAATTGCAATTTTGACAATGAAATTTTACAATCTTGTAAATTTTAATGCTGCATATGGATTTAGAGACCCCCCTTAGAGGGGATGAACAACTTATGTGAAGTCCTCTTCGAGTGGATGATGATAAGGAATTAAATGATGACTATGATGATGGAAATTGGTATCATTGTCATCATCCTCATGGTGATCAACACTATAGTCATCATCATTGTCATCATAATTGTCAAGATAATCATGATCAATATAAATTTATATTAACTTAATAGACTGTCTAGTCATATTTTTTTATCCTATGACTAAATTAATCATTTTAGTTGCGATCACATAAAATTGCTAAAATTTGGACATATTTCCCTTAAAAACACTATGGTGACCAACGTTTTTAGTGGTTTAGTCATTTATTCCTATGATGACCAACTTTTTGGTCGTCTAGTCACTAATCACACATTTTTCTACTAGTGTAACATGGTATTAGAGCTAGTTTCTATGCTCTACCTTATTCAATAATTCTTTGAAATTTATTTACAAGCAAATATTCTTCATAATTGAGAGTTGGGTCCTTAATATTTTGTAGATTTAGCATCTGATTTATAATACCCAAGTGGTAGTTTTTCAGATCCAGGCCTTCTTCTACATGTTTGGAATTTTTTTCAAACCCTTATCATTGTGGAGAAATGTTTAAGGTAAAATTGGGTGGTGAATTTTAGATCAATTTTTGAAACTTTCTGTGCATATTTGAAAAATAAAATTGTATATTTTGAAATTCTTGCAATGAGATTCTTGTTCTATTTTATTTAGGGTTTATGTTCTTAGTTTCTTCATCATGTTTACATAGGTTGTCTTGTTCTTGTTTTACTTGTCTCTAACCTTCTTATGTGGAGGATGTTTTGACTTTTTTAGGGGCATGTATCTCTAGTATGGTAATGGTGACATCAAGAAACAAACCTATGCTTAGGACTTAGTTGGTTGATGGATATTTTTTCACATCTATAAGTGATATCATTGTTTTATTTGATCATTTTTGTTCTTAATATTTTATCATGGACTCACTCTTCTAATAATGATGATTCTTCTAACATGGTGTCATATTTTTCTCATTTTTTTTATCTTGGTATCATATTATGCTCACTCATTATATGATCTTGCTAACCCTTGTTGTGTAAAAAGAACATATTCTCATATATCTTTCATATGTCATGTCATGGATTCTTCATGTGTAATTATGGGCTTATCATGTTTATTATATGATTTACTCTTGGAATTTCTTTTGTACAAATTAAATATCTATTTACATCACTTTCTCGATATGCATATTTGTGAAGAGTTATGGGACAACTTGATTATGGAATTCCTTCCTATATTAAGCATATTGTGATGGTTATATCTAGTTCTTCAACATTGCTTCTTTTTTTCTAGCTTATCCTTGACAGCAACAAATTTGAAACCTTTTGTTATCTGGTATGGTTGATGTTTTGCATGAATGTAATGTAATATAATCCATATTATATCACCATATTACGGTAATAATGTATGAAATGAACTTACATATTCAAATGTAAAGTCACGATGATTATCTGTGGGACAAACATTTCGATGGATAGACAATTGAGGTCTTGTATTTGTAATGTAACCTTCAACAAAGTTCTTTGGTTATGAAGTCTATCTGCTGGAAAAATTTCAATGGATATATTTGTGGTTCTTGTATTCATGATGAGGTATATTGTTCTTGCATATTTCATATTGGTTGTGGAGATTGTTTACTTGTATCATATTTTGATGGATAAGCCATTTGGATCTTGTATTCACAATGTAATCTTCAATAGGGTTCTTTGGAGACTGTCTACCGGAAACATTTCGATGCATAGATCTATGGTTCTTATATTCATGATGTGGTATATTACAAATTTCTTTTATCTATTAGTTGGGTAAAGAGTTGTGATGATTCTCTGATTTCCATATTTTTTTGTATTCGCCATCAAAGTTTTCTATATACACTTTTGTGGTGTTCTACAAGAGTTCATTCTCCAACTTGGTCTAGATGCAATTTCATGATTTAGTGAGAAGCGTTCGTTATCTTCATCAAATCCATGAGGCAAAGTGTTACTTGCATCTTACGAGGAATTCTAGAAGTTTTCATCAAGGGGGGTGTTAGTGTGATCCCACCTTCCTCCATTTGTATTCTTTCTCCTAGTCATCATTGAGGGGGAGTATTAGAATATGCAGTGATGACTTGTGTAGTATTATTGGTAAAATATCATTAAAATGCATAAATAACTTTATTATTATAAAATATATTTATCCCACATTCATTATGTAATCGAATCTCTTATAACCATTCTTTATATAAGAGAGGTGGAAATATATTTATCTTAAATGTTATATGGGATGTAAATATTCAATAACTCTTGGTATCCAATAGAGGTGAAGGAGACCATTTTGGGTATGTTGTGATATATTATGAAATCAAACATAGCATGATGTGTATGTCATTTGTACACACATGATTGTGACATGATGTGAATATGGAGAGTGATGCATATGTTGAGATTCCTTGTCGTGTAAGATGAATATTTATAATGAATATAGAAGATCAAGACTTCCTTGGATGTTTGTCCATTTGGGTTTTACCATGTATATTTTGTGTATTGTTCTCATTTTCTCTTGTGTCTTATTTCTTACATGATTATTTTTGCTTGTATGGATAGAAGGATAAGCTAGTAGATATTTGATATTGATTTACGTTATTATAATTGCATTGTTGTATGCTATGTATATTCCCAATATTTTAACACATATCTATGACAAGAAATTGGTTTCCATAGCTAGGATTGTTTTATTTTTACCCTTATATATATTATGAAAAAAATGAATTTAGGAAGAAAAAGGGGTAGGAGTGGGAACATTACCCTTATCTCTTACTACCTATTATACCTCAAAATGACACTTCTCTATCCAAGTGATGATATTGAATGTATCGTCACACAAAAGGACAAGTTAGATTGGATAGCCTTGTGGATATATAAGGATTTGGTCATAGGGACTTCACTTAGTGAACATCTCACATAGCACATGTGATCATGGGATATTAAAGAATACCCTTAATTTCAATATATATTGACCCAAACTCTTTTTGTTGAAACCCCCTCCCAATACTTAAAACCTCCTCCCCACCCCTTTTTATACCTCAATCCTTATAAACCACCCTACCCNCCACCAATACTTGCAATATATTGCTTCAATTTTTAATAATTTTAAAACCCACATTATGAAGTAACGTGATAGGATATTGGTCAACAAGTGAAGCTCCCGTGGATTTGGTCTAGAACACCTAATGCTTAATCCAGTGTTGATACTTTTGTGTTATGAGTTTAGGGCATACAAACGACTTTCATTCTGACAATTCGCATGTTACACCCATGTTGTCCATAGCAAACTAGTGTTTTATCTCAAAAGTTGCACACATGAATTTTCTCAAGGAAACTCACGTGTCACACACAGTTTTCCCCTTTTACACTCGTGTGTCCCTTAAAAACTCGTTAAAAATAAGATTAATTATGAGGTGGTTGGGGTCGATATGGAAACCACCCCAAATTCCCTAACTGATCTAGCCTCCTAACGTCTCTTCTCAGGTGACCATAAAAATATGAGAGAGGCTAGAGGAAAGGGGGACCATTCTAGAGATAAAGTTATGCTGGAGGATTTATCTTAGAGAAGAGGAGCAAGAGGACTTAGAACCAGGTTTCAATAAGACCAGATTAGATTGAAGTGAATGCATTTGATTCAAGCTTTTTATGAATAAAGAGGATTATTTCCTTCCAAATATTTAGTGTGTACTCTTTAGTTATTGATGAGTTATGTTCATAATTGTGATTTTACATTAAGTTTCAATCCTATTCTCTGACCATATCTCTAATTTGCAATATTCGAAAGTGATTTAAGAAGGGTAGTCCGCCTTTTGCAGGTTTTGAAGCAGTAGATTGAGGTATAGCTTGAGAAGAAGTTGGAGCTAGGATTGACCTCCAAAATAAGGTATGCTTCTTCTATCTATAGAACTTTGTTTCATCCTTTTAACATGAAATTTTGATTTAAATTAAAATGCATCTTGTTATATTTTAATAAGTAAATCTAGTACATTGGTGACCTCATACCTTATTCATAGGAATAATTATTCCCTAAAAGCATAAACGACGACCATACTGGGGACTATTGGTTACTTTGGGGTTTTATTGTAGTTTTTTTCTTCCAGTTTTATAGATTTTGGTCTTGTTTTAAATTTGTAGAAGTAATATCTATCTGAGTCCAACTTGAATTTTGTTATGTATAAGTTTTAATTCCTCTTTTAATTTTTTTTTGGGAAAATGCGAGTGCATGCTATTTGTACTTGCATGTTTGCTGGAAAAACATGACTTTTTGCCATACATTCATGTGTCGCATGCGTGATTCTCACTAAACAAGTGTGTGTTCTCCTGTACCTTTTATTGACAAGTTAGGGTTGTTTTTTCTAGTTTCTCCTTCAATTTTAGGGATTTCAAAACTCTTTTAGGACTCTTGTTGGTATGTTTCCAACACTCTAGTCTCCATCCTTTGATGGATTGCAAGTTTTTTGAGTCATGTTAGTGTGAATGTTTTGAAGAAGACTTGGTTCTTGATATTAATACTTGGCTTATAATCAGATTGAATGTGTTTTGGGTCATTGTGTCTCAACTCATGTTGATTCATGGCTCAAATATATGTCTTGTTTTTGGATGTTTGACTCAACCCTTGTCTTCCAAGTTGAAAAAATTTGCCTTGAGAACATCGGTGTCTTTACAAGTTAGTTATTGTCAAACCTATTATATAAGATTTTGGTCATGAGTTTGATTTATATAAGCCTTCACATATGACCTACATATTATTCAAAACCTCTTCTTCTTATTTCATTTTGAAGAAAAATAAAAACAAATGCAATTCGTATGCATTCTAGTCTAGTTACATTAGTTAGGTGCATAATTTGAATGTTTGGAAAAAGAAAAGTATTTATTTCCAAAGTCATATAGTTAGTTTCAATCATTTCGAAAAAGAAAGACTAAGTGAAAATGTTGTTTTTAAGCATATTACATCATACATATTTTACTTTCATGTTGAGTCAGAATATTCCACTAGTTTCACGACCACTTACCCTTGAGTAACTAACAATCTCTAAAAAGAAGGACCATAATTTAAAATACATTAGTAAGTTTTCTTTTTAGGGACAACACATACTAGTCTAGGCTAGTGTTTTGGGTTAGGTTCATCCTTAAACTACCCCAAACAATTAAAATCAAACATATTGGCTATTCTTTTAGGAAATATAACCTTAAAAAGAGGTGAATAAGAAATCTCCTCTCACACAGGACTTAATAATGAGGTCATGCGATATTGAGTTGCAGAGATGACCCTCCAATACTCAGTTGAGCATACACCAAAGTTGTTGCTCGTTTGGTCCCGTGCATTTTCGGCACAGGGGGATTCACTAGCGATGCAATATCATATCATTTCCATTCATATTGGGGGTTTAAATAATCTTAAAAACCTCAAAAATATATTTCCTCATATTGAGGGGTCAAGGGGGGGTTTTCAATTTGACATAGTAATATAAATATTAGGGGTTATTTTGTTTGGGTGGGTTGAGGAATGACCTCCAAATTGTGGGGTGGATTCATACCTCCAAAAAATGGGATCAATTCATACCTCCAAATAGTGGGTTAGATTCTTTTTTAGTAGACTCATAAGCTTTCTTTTGTTGATTCTAACATAGATGACTATTAGTATTCATGGTTTTTCCAAGAACAATCTTTTCTTTAATGAATGATGAGTTGGGTAGTTTTGCACTAGAAATGTCAGAAAAACATACAAGGATGGTTGATCTATTTTCATATTCATATTTTGGAATAGTGGATCCTAATGTGACTTCATCATTAGTATCAGATTCATTAGTTAATTATTTGATATTCATTGTTTCTCACCCTGAAAAAATATATATAGTAAAAATAAATATTTTTCATATAATTTAAGATCATTGTATCCTTATATAAGGTTTTAAAGGTCAAGGCACTGTCATTGGTTAGGATATCTCTAGCAGGTTCTCAAAATAATGTAATTTCATCTTTATCGTCAACCCATACTAAGCTCTATAGCCTCTATGAGTTTCCTAGTTGTGGGTACAAAGTAAGCTTCTTATGGGACTAACAATTTAGAATTGTCACTTCACCTGCCATAGAACTTATGTAATCACCAAATGTGACCAACCAAGGTCTTCCAAGAACCAAAGGGTAACCTCCAAATCCATATTTGGTTTACAATACGATGAAGTCTGTTAGATACTCACAATAGTTTATGGAGACCATAACATCTTCTAGCATTCCTTTTGTCTTGATGGTAGGCATGTTAGACATAGGGAGTAATGTGGAGGTTTGTCTCAAGAATTCTTGGAGTTGCAAATTTGCCATGGTGTACTTTATCATGAAATTTATGGAAGCCCCTAAGTTAATCAAGGTGTTAGTTATCAATTTATTGGCAATGTGAATTATTACTATAAAGTTGATTAGATTAGAATATTTAGGAAAAAGTAATTTTCGAGAACAAGATGATGTTTGTTTTGATAATAAGGTAGGGAATTCCATCCATGAAAGGGTTTCAATTTTTCATTTTTTATGGAGTTTAATTTAATAGCCTTATAGAAAACATGATCTCTCCATGGATATATTCAATGTATTTACATGAAATAAAATTGGTAGATTGGCAGGCTGTGGTGTGATACATTTGCAATTATCATCTTTTCTAGCCATTACACAGACTATTCGACTATCAATATTTTACATTCTTTGTTACATTGTTCTCTTGACTTGATTTCATTTTATGGAATTTTCCTTCCCCATTACTAATTTATTGGATCTTCCACTATCCAAAACTACAAATTGATTAGTCATCCCTACAATCTTGGTGGGATCATTATTAACATTGCAAGATTATTTTATTTATCATCATTTTTTATTATACTAAGATGCATTAGGGATCTTGTTTGTTACATCTTGATAATATGATATAAGGGGGTATTAATAATGGTTTGATAAAAATGGATACCTATAATATCTAATGAAACTAGGGGTTTTCTTAATTGAAAATGTATATTGAGAGAGGGATTCAACAATACAATTTAGGAGGAATTTTCCAATATTTAGTGAAATTAGGGATATTCTTTAATATCTTATTAACAATCGTGTTATGTAACAAGTTCATTGAGTGAACCCCCCGTTATTGTTGGTGTTGTTGGAGATTCGGGCTTAGCTATCCTACCCATGTACACCAGTTGAACTAGTAACTGTTTCTCCATACCTTCTTTGTGAGTTTGGTAGCCATAGTATATTGACCATTAGGACTCTTACATAGGTGAAGGTGGAAGGATATTTCCACTGTACCTAGGATAGATGTAGGAGGAAACCCTATACAACTCTTTGGAAAAGATGTTGGTGATTCAAACACTTGCCCCAAAGTGATTGTATTGTGGACCTTGGGTAACTGTCCTTCACCCTTCACTGGTTAGTTCTGGGTGCTCATCATCGCAGACTTCCCTTTGGAAGGTATCTTTATCTTCTTGGATGGATACTTAGAGATTTTTTAGTGGTGTGTTGTTTGGACTGCTTGTATCTTATATTGGCCTTAGGTGTGTTTGATTGAAATCATTAATTGTGAAGGATCAATCCCTCCATAGTTCAAGAAGGTTGCGTAACCTTCCACCACTTACAGTGGATCCCCCACTGCCACCTCGAAGGTGATGAGTTAACACAAGTGGTTCTTTTGAATCAACACACATAAGTGAAATTTGTGGATAACATGAACTCATTATACACACAACACCTACCCATTAGTCAGTAGAGGTCAAATACCTACAAGTCGAAGAGTTCGCATGAAAATTTAACCCACCTTTGATTGACTTAGAGGATTTAGTTTTAGTACAAATACTCTCGTTCAGTAAACACAGGATTGGTGTTCCCTTAGGTTTTATCATGGAAAAAAAAGGGAAGAAGACATATTTAGAGCCCAAAAGCTTGACTTGATTTACGCTCAATATGGATTCTTTACGAAATCATATAGGATGCACCTAGATCAAACAATGACTTTTGTGAAACCAAAACCTGGACCACATGCCGATGGAATTGTGTGTTTAATCGTAACACTTAATGTAGAATATCTAACTAAACAAATACACAAGTTATCTATGAATCAGACTGCATTATAAGCGGATAATGTTACCACACCCTCCCATAAAAATGTGAATGTATACAATGCATAATCTAATAAGAAGGGTACTCAACAATCGAGTGGGAAGAAGAATAAGGGGAAGAAGGGAGAGGGTAATCAAAATAAGCCTAATCCCACAAACAATGTCGAGGGGGATAAAAAAGAGAAAAATAAGGTGAATTTCCCTTGTAAACTCTTCAATGAACATCACTGAACTTATCAATTCTCCCTCATGGAACAAGATTATAATTCGTTAAAGAAACAACCCGTTGTCCTCAAAGATCCATTCTCAAAAGGACAAAATACAACTTTGGGTGACTCTAATATTGCGGGGGGCACCCAAAGTGCTACCTGATCTGATCAATCTTACATTAACATGGTTTGATCTCATAATTTACTACAAACAAGAGCTAAGAACTATGATCCTAAATCATCACAAAAAGACAAACAAACTGCTGAAATGACAACCCCTCTTTCCATTGGGCAACCGACTGATCATATACCTAAGATACCGATAGGTGTCTTCAAGATGGCATCGCACAACCCTAATACATGATATGCTACCAACTATTCAGTTGTGGAAGATTTATCCCAGACTCCCTGTGTCGTGTCCTCCTTGGAAGTGCTTCAAAGTTGTCATTCACAATGAAACACACTTCTGGCTACTATCGGTAGTCTAGATTCTACTGGTTTAGTTGTTAAGTTTGACTTTTATGATGTCAAACCATGCTTACCTTATCACATCACTTTCCAAGTTGAAGTATTCCATGGGGATAAAACCATTGGACGAAGAGTCATAGACGAAGGCGCACCTTCCTTTGTGATGGATATATCTTGCTCGAAAGCTCTAGGTTCTCCTGACTTGGTTCCATATAATGCCTTATCCGTCTGCTTTCGATGGAAGGCCATTCTGTCCTCATGGTTTCCTACCTTCTTTTTATATTTAATTGGAAGGAAAAGTTGTTTCAGTCGAAGTTGAGGTAGTAGACGCTCTTTTAGATTATAATTTTCTTTTAGGTATAAGTTGTACATATGCCATGTGTGTGATCCCATCATCCATTTTTTGGGTTCTTATGTTCCATCATGAAGGGAATATAGTTACCATTGATCAACTATCGTTTACCTGAAAAATACGTACATATACAAAAAGT
Source organism: Pseudotsuga menziesii (assembly GCA_001517045.1). NCBI lineage: Eukaryota > Viridiplantae > Streptophyta > Pinopsida > Pinales > Pinaceae > Pseudotsuga > Pseudotsuga menziesii. Next base: position 23,954 of record LPNX010831995.1, read on the forward strand.
TCTAATATTCCACTGATTGACAAGACATACCTAGAAAGTGAGAGTCTAGGAGCAGGGATGTATGCTTCAGTTATGGGCAGTTTCGATTTTCCTGCTCCTATAAACTATATCAAAACAAATAGTGTGGGTAATATTGGTTTTACATCTGGGGAATTTTATTCATTTCCAGATAGAATTGACCCATGGATTCTACCCACATAGGATGAAACATAAGTGCCCTTGTTTGCAGCAAATATTGCTTACCGAGCGTTATATGATTTTGAGGCAGAACCTGCCTCGAATCCTTGTGTCTTCAAAGAGTTAGATGAAGGCTATTTTCCTGCATGGATAGTAAAATATACATACTCTTATGACTGCTTAGATATTTTTTTACCATCCGATGAAGCCATACTAGAAGCCATGATAGGACCTGAGAAGACTCTGTAAATACATGCATCAAAAGTCCTATTTCCTTCCGAACCTGAATATAATAAAGAATTCAGAGTTTCATGTGAGACTTTGTGAATATGATGATCAAATTGTAAATCCTTTACAGAAATAAGGAGTGTCCGCTAAGGGGAATATGAAAAAATTTCCAAGAAAAGACTGATCAATATCTCCACCAAACCTGACATTGTGGAAAATGTTTATATCGGAGCAAACTCTTCACCTGAGGATATTTCAATTTACCCAACCCTTTTCAAGGAATTTCGTGATGTGTTCACCTGGTCATACGAGGATATGCCATACATAGAACCTTCCATTGTTGAACACTAAATAAAGGCATATCCCAACATTAAACCAGTTCGACAAAAATTACTTTCGGTCAATCCTCAGAAGGAAATAGCTGTTAAATATGAAGTCAAAAATATATTGAAAGTTGGGTTCACATATCCTATTTTGTTGATAGAATGGGTATCCAATCCCATTTCGGTTGATAACAAACAAGGGACTATTCGTGTTTCTATTGATTTCAAAGATTTAAACAAAGCGTGTCCTAAAGATAGCTATCCTACACCATTTATTGATCATATAATTGACACATGTGTAGGTAGTAAAATATTTTCCTTTATGGATGGTTTTCGGGGTATAATCAGATTCAAATAAAACCTGAATACCAACATAAAAAATCTTTTATTTTTCCTTGGGGTACCTTCATGTATAAGAAAATTCCCTTTGGTTTGAAAATGCTAGAGCTACATTTCAACAGACAATGGAATTCTCCTTCCATGATATAAAACATATAGTCGAACCCTACTTAGATGATCTCCTGATGCATTCTTGCAAGAGAAAAGATCATCCGACTCATCTACAGTCAATATTCAAATGATGTAGACACTACAAGATTTGTTTAAATCACCATAAATGTGTATTTTTTGTCGATTCAGAACGATTGTTAGGATTTATTGTGTCCAACAAATGCATTATGGTCGATCCATTAAAAGTTGAGATAATTATGAACTTGCCTCCTCCTCGAACAATCAGATAGCTTCAGAGTCTACAAGGGAAATCCAACTTTCTCAGACATTTCATAGTCAATTATGCCAAAATTACTAAAGCTTTCACATGTCTACTTAAACAAGAAACTCCATTTTTATGGGATGAATCCACAATGAAATTGTTTAAGGCTCTTAAAAAAGCATTACAACTATCCCCTTTACTGCATCACCCAGATTATGATAAGGATTTCATTCTATATTTAACCATATTCGATTCTACGGTTGGCACAGTACTGGTTCAAGAATATGATAAACTCCAATAGCATGTTATCTATTATCTCAGTCGAGCTCTTATAGAGCCTGAAATTCGCTATTATCATGTCAATAAATTGGATTTAGCAGCAATATATGCTATTTAGAGGCTATGTAGCAGGGATTTATCCCTTACTACAGGGCAAGAATGGCTACCTTTCGTATACAGGATGGAAGGGTAGGGTTCCTGATGGTTGTGCAAGAAAAATGAAATAGAAATGAAATAGAATAGAAATACAAAGAAAACCCCTCTGCACACAAGGTTATGGGTTACGCTCCAAGACCTTGCATACAACAATGGAGACCTGCAAGAACATGTTAGGCCATAAACCTGCAAGCAAATATATGTTACAAAAACTCAAATAAACCAAATAAAATAGAAATTATACCTTCTTTTGGTGGAAATGGGCCACCATGCCCTCGCTTGGAGAAGCACCTCTCTTGAGAATGGGGGAGCTATGGCTCAATGAGAGAATGGATGAGAGGGAGGGTGAATGGCTTGAGAGGAAAATGGTCTCAAGGCACTCACTCGTGCAGCATAATAGTATGCAAGGAAGAAATTATTTGAGAGTGACCCCCACCCCTCTATTTATAGCTTTTTTAGGGTTCTAAGCCCTTGGTCAGGGCTTTAGCCCCTTTTTTGGGCTTTTAGCCCCTTTCATTCAATCTTTAGCTCTTTTGGGGGTTTTAGGCTCCATTGAGGGGTTTTAGCCCCTTTTTGGAGGCTTTAGCCCCTACGACAGCTATTTTGGCTCTTTTTAGGGGATTTTAAGCCCTTTTGCATATTTTTGAGCCTTTTTGAGGGTGTGGGGGTCAAATGGGGTCAAATGAGAGTCGTGTATGGGTGTCCTTGGGTGGTGTAGGACATGTAGAGCTGAGTGGGGGATTTTTTGGGTTAACATATTGCCCCTTGATGTGTGAGGGCAGGAGCTCATTGTATGGCCGACGGACATTATAGGATTTTCTGCGGAGAGGTGGTGCTTCCTAGGCTGGGGCATGGTGGCTTTTGGTTTTTATATTAATATGGTTCCCATAATTGGGTGAGATACACATAATGTGTGACATGTATATGGATGAGGCATGCATCTCCATGCTCGTAATAATGTCAAAAGAATACTGTGATCTATGCTCTATAATACAGGATCCGATCATGTACAACTGATGATACATAGTAGTTGCCTTAATGAGAGGCTGAATACAATACTGATATGAAGAAATGCTACATTGGACCCATGTAATTCTCATGGAATGCTATATATTCATGACTAATATCCTGCTGGATCTGGAATGGTACATAGCTATATGGACTCACTAATGGAGAGTCAGAGTCTCTATGTTACAAATATGCTGCATCAATCATAAATCTATATAGAATCAATGCTGGGGCTTTTGAACACTGTCTCCATCGCAACCCAAAAATCATAAGGGACATAAAACTATTTAGGTCCCTCGAGTAGACTCATCAATGTGCTGGAGTTAGGTGACATCCGGGGTCTTTGACCAAATACTGCACGGACCAATAACCTGTACGAATCTCAATGATGTAATGATGTAGTTGGAGTCGAGCACGTGAGAAACAACCATCCCGAGAGGCACTAAGGACCCCTCTCAAGTTGTCTAAGGAACTCATCAATAAGGTTAATGAAACCAAGATATAGGAACCTCTAGGTCTATCCTCTGGAATATGTGTGTTGCCGTCGACAGAGGGAGACTTGCCCTAGGTCAAGGGAATGGTGTTTCCTTAACCAGAAGCGCTAGGGAGAAAACCAAAATATGTGAGAAAATATGAGGACTAACCCACTGAATTGGGGGGGGGAGGGAAAGAGTTGGACAAGGGTAGAGGGAGTGTAGTAGACTGAAACTTGCTTTGTTCAGAGTATGACGACAGGGCGGAGTAGGCAGCAAATGAAACTGACTCATGGGAATGGGATCATAGATGTAATACTGGGAATGTCACTGCAGATGGGAAATACTTGGGGTAGGTAGATACTCTTGGTACTAATGGGATCCAAGGAAGACACATTGCAAAGTACTTTGAACAAAGGCGACCCAAAGTGGGAATGCTGCCAAACTATTATCTGTGGGGTGGTGTTTAGAGATACCATTGTGGTACGATCTCATGGATTTTTGACGAGCCCGAGAAAGTAAATGCTCAATGGTGCTTTCAATTTTAGAGAGTCTGAAAGCATGAAGAAGACTCTAGTGGGGGATGTTTTTCGTTGGTAGTCTCCTATTCCCGAAAAAGGATAAAAGTATACACAAGAGAGCTTGCTCATCCTTTAGGGGATGAGAGACTTCTTTACTATTGGTAGTCCAGTCAGGCTAAAAAAGGTTAAACCTATACTAATTGGACAGTCATTCAGATACTTTTACGAGCATGAATCAAACCAAGTTTGATAGGCAATATTTTCTTGATGAGAAGGCTGGAAAAGAGCTTAACGACAACCCATGGTGAGCTTTTTCATAAAATTCGATCCCTTTGCCTGAGAAAGCATAAAAGTATGTAGAGCGGAACAGTCTTGGCTTGAATGTGCCAAGGTCGTCCTTTTCATTTGATGGTATACATAGTCTGCAAAAGGAGATAAACGAGATGATGTAGATGCCCTTTCCTATACTTTAACGAGTGGGAAAGGAAGTAGTTGCGCTCAGCTATCTTTTCATTCTTTTAGGAGTTAGAAAAGAGCTTAAAATAAAATCTAGTATGGTCAACCAATCATGGTGGCGCAGGTGGTGCCCCTATGTTGGGACTGTGGATAGTGGTCGAAAGGTCGTTCGTGCAGTATGGATGGAGTAGGGGCTCTTAAACATATCAATACATGCACGGGATAGATCGCGATAGAGGCATGTGAGTCGGTGCAGCAGAGGCATGCAAACCGAGGTGGCTCTTGGACAGAGGTCAGGAGAGTTGTGTGTGAGTTGTGGTGGATGGACTTGACTACATGTGGTGTGAGTGCAATTCTGGAGGCAATTATATGCCAAATGCATGCAAAGGAAATGATTCGTCCTCCGGACGATGGTCCGGAGATCCATAGAAGGTGCAGTGGATGGATTAGACAACTATATGCTAAATATCAAAATGATGTGCCTTATGAGCGGTGGCCCAAGAACCCGCATAAGAGGTGGTAGGAAAGTGTGATGAAAGTACAGGTCTGACGACACTTGCATCACTATGATGTTGTGGCTTGTAAATCGAGGTAACTTTCAGGAAGTGGTCCCAAAAATTACTTGTTAAACATGAGACGATGGTCTCATAAGGGGATAGAGAGCGGAATTCTAAAACCATTGACACAAAATGCATTTCAAATGGACTCCATATGGTCCTGTTGTGTCGAACGAGATAAAATAGGTCAAATGGGGCCTATATAAGGGTGGGGACCACTTTGTGAAGTGTCATTGTCACTGTTCACTACAGAGTTGGAGAGGTGGGCCCTAGATTTTCTTTTGTTGATTTCTCCTATTCCAACCGATGGTTTTGAGTTCCACGAATTGCAGGTAAGAGCTCTTGCAAAATCTATCCTTTTTGGTGGTTTACATTTTGAATTTGGTCACCTGGAGGTTCTGTATGAGCCTATTGGGGTTTCATGGAGCCAAGTCGCACCTTTCTAGGGAAAAAGAGTGACCTAGTCACACTTGTGAGGCATTTTTTGAGTGAACTGGTTGCTCATTTTGGCCAAACAGGTGCGACTTGGCCCCTAGGTGACATTTTTTTATGAGAGCAATGACTGAAAGCTGTGTTTTGCTTGTGCAAGATGGCTAATATTAAGTGGTGAGAGAGAGATTGTAAAGACCTCTGGGAGGCGGCATTATAGGATGATAATGTGCGTAGTACACTGGCTTGTTGTGGTTTACTGAAGTTCATGAGGATACCCCTTATGAAGAGCTTGTGTTTGTTGCTGCAAACGTTGATGAGATTTTGGGATATTGGGGAGGAGGCCTTCTTCTTCTAGGGCTATCATATTGAGATCACGCTGGTGGATGTATAATTCTTGACTGGGCTTCCTATGTTGGGAGTTGTTGGTGACTTGGCACCAGTGCTGTCTCGGGGGGAGACATTGGAGGAGCTATGTGACAGGCACTATTACGCTACTGCGTATGTGCGTGGCTCACACATCTTGATGTGTGACATTGAGGACTTGTCGACACAGATAGTGGCAACATTACTTCTGTGTATCTTGGGTTCCATGAGGAGCCACAAGATATCTGGAGGGTAGCTGCAACTGGTAGAGCATGCTATGAGGGGCACTTATTATGGATGGGCCTAGATGTATCTGCAGGCTGTTCGGTGTCAGCTAAACAATGTGAAGGAATCTAGGGTATGATTTTTCTTTGGCTCCTTTTTATGTGCTTTATTTTTTGAGAAAGTACCTACGGTACGTCCACACCGGGATGTGCAGGATATCGGTCCACGGGAGCCACAGATGCGCACGTGGTGCCAGATGATGGTACGAGAGGGTGGTGGCAGAGTGGGACACTTCTTCACTGAGGATCTGTTAGAGCAGTGGCGTCAGCTTCCAGTGGTCATTGAGGAGTACCTGTATGAGGATATGAACTATCATGGGGACCCTGAGATGCCCTGACCTCCAGGCCAGGCATGGGGACCAGCTGGTATGTATGTGGGATGTTTTTGTGTTCATCTTTATACATAGAGTAGTTTTAGCTGTTTGATAGTTGTATGATTATATGTGTAGACTGATGGTGTCTTTGTTTCTATATGCAGATGTTGGACCCCGCTCGCCGCCCGGGTATCAGAGGCGAGTGGTCACTATTGCACCTTGGGCGGTTCCTGCGGGGAACCCTTGCAGGCGACGGCGGGAGGTGGATGATTTTATACTGTATCTGGAGTGGCTTGCTGATGGGATCTCTGATGATGGCTGGCAGCATTTGAGCAATGATCTGATTGCTGCCATTCATAGTTTTCCTCCAGAGTGGACCTCTATGATGAGGAGGGTGGCCGTGGCCTATGATTACCTTTGTCAGGCGGCGAGAGGGGATCTTCCTGCAGAGGATGAGTCTTCTGAGGAAGATGATGATAATAAGCCAGATGATGAGTCTGGGTTAGATTAGCAGCCAGTGGGGCTGCCCTTAGTGCGTTGGTTCACTTAGGAGTTTTTGTGTCGCTATGTATATTCAGCTGAGAAATCATATGTTGCTTCTCATTTTGTACTGAACATATTGTGGACATGCAACTTATCTATCTATCTATATATTTTTACACACATGGATGCTCTTTTTATGGTTTTATATGTGAGTCCTTTTATGATGATGTGAAATGAAATGCCTAGATGATGTTTTTTACACTTGTGTGTGTGTTTTATATATGATTGTGCATGATGTTGTGGTTGTATGTTTCCTATATGCGATTATGAATGTGCCAATTTAGAATGTCATTAGCCATTTGATCTGTTATACTATTGAGGTTTCTAGGAACATGTGTGAATGTAATGGATTCAAATATTCTAACCATCTGTTTAGTGCACAGGAATTTTCTAAAGAAGTAGGAATCACGTACCCAATAGTAGTTGTTCAACTAGGAAACAAGCAGCTAGGAGTCTAAGAAGACATCGAGATGGCGAACGCCTAACTCGAGAGTGACGGCCAAGAGGCTATTGACACCATCATACTCAGCCTAGTTGTTGGTCGCACTGCCCATGCATATCCCATCGATATGGATCAACTCGTGCGATGGGGAGTAGATGACCCATGCAGCCGAGGCGAGGTTCGGAGACCATCTTGTCGCTCCATCGGCAAATCCAATGTACTGGTTCGAGGTAGGATCCATCTAGAGAAATGAGGGGAAACAATACATAAGAATTACTTTTTAAAATGTGTAAAACAAAAAAGGGAAAAGACTATATTACAAGCTACACTACCGTCACTTAAAGAGGTGATGTTAGAGGGAAAGTGGTTTGGACTTTCAGGGGATCAGCGGTCATTCCTTTGTGCGACACGATGAACCCTAGGAGATGGTCCGTTTGGACACAAAAAACACACTTGAAAGGGTTCAAGTGGATTTTGTACTTACGACATTGTAGGAAGGCTTGCCGCAAGTCATCTATGTGTTGTGATTTCTTTTGTGACCGCGCAATGAGGTTGTCAAGATAAACCAACATGATGTGGACGAGGTCACAGAAACAGTATGTCATGGCGTGCTGGAAGGTGGCTCTAACATTCTTCAGACCAAAGGTCATTACTCGATAAGTAAATGTTCCCCACGCTGTTGTGAATGCAATATTGTACCAATCTTGTTTTCGTATCTGAATTTGGTTATATCCGGAAAAGCTGTCCATGAAGGAAAAGACCTCATGTCTGGCGCATGCATCGATAATTTGATGGATGAAGGGTGTTGGGAAGTTGTCTTTGGGACATGCCCCATTTAGATCATGTAATTCTATGCAAACACGGATGGTAGCCTACTTTTTATTCACAGGAATAGGATTAGAAACCCAAGTGGTGTACACAATGGGGTAAATGAAGTCGGTTGTGCACAGCTTCTCTATTTCAATTTTGATCGCGGCTGCTTTGGAAGGATGGATGGGCCATTTATTTTGGCGTACAGGGGCCACATCAAGCCATGTGTCGATGTGGTGTTCCATGATGGATGGCTCCAGCCCGAGCATTTAGTGTAAAACTAGGTGAAGATGTCGTAGAATTCTTGGAAGAGAGCTTTGTAGGCAGTGACTTCCTCCAGGGAGCAAGATGCCACCAACATGGTTTCTTCAACAACCTCAGGATTGGTTGAGATGTTGATTTTGATGGTTGGTGAGATGTTGGCCATGTTCCCTTCTTCAAAGGATTCTGGTGCTAGAATGGGGTTTTTGAACCAGTAGAATTTCCCATGAATGAAATCTTTGGTTTCCATGGAAAACTGGTCCGACTGCGACACAAGTTCTTCGAGGAGGAAGAATTAGTGATGGTGCATGTCATCCCATGGGTATTCCGGGGTGGTTAAGGCTTCAAGTAACTCCTCATCATTGCGAAAGAAACTAAGAGACAGGTCTGATGGACCATCATTGATGGTGGAGACAAGAGGGTTGGTAGAACTGGACATCATGTAAATGGACATGGTGTTTGAAGAAGGAGGTGGGGGGTGGACTTCTTCAATGAGGGTGATCTCAGATTCAAGGGAATGCTATCGAAGGTTGTCTAGAGCCATTCAGAACTCAAACAAGTCTTGGTAGTGGTGAGAATAGTGTCCATATAATCCGCAAAGGGCACAAGCATGGTTTGTTCTCAATGACTTGTTTCTCACTATTGGCCCGCTTGGGAGTTCAACCATGGGGATATTTTCTGTTGTATCCATGGCATCCAAATGCGCACAGATTATGGGAATATCAGGGAAGTTTTGAGTTGGATGGCCCTATTCTTCGCAAATGGCGCAAGGTAGTATTTGTCGAGGTTCAGCAGTAGCTTTCATGTTTTTCCCATGGCCCTTTTTGGGTGGGGTGGTGCAGGTGCTGGTGTGGTGGTTGGTTTTTGCAGGCTGAGTGGAGGATGAGATTCGACTGCAATGGGTTGCACGGGGGTTAAGACTACATGGGGCATTGGTGGTTGAGTCGGTGGATCAAGATACCACACAAGAATTCCCAATGTAAAGTTGGGTAAGTTTAAGGTGGCCATTACTATCTTGCTCATGACCCTAGGTGGGGGAAGAGGAAGGGAATTGTGTGGACTAGGGAGGATCCCAGATAACTCCCTGATGGTTGTATGTGGGGATGAGGTTGTGGTTGCAGTTGCGCATAATACTACGAATGCAGATGATGTTGTAGATGCTGTTGATGTTGCGGCTATAGATGGTGTTGCGGTTGCGGTTGGGGTTGCGGCTATAGTTGTTGTTTGGGTGCAATGAGAGCATGCACAAATCCACAGTCTCATTTGGTGTTGGCAGTGGTGAAACTAAGGGGAAAGAATCCGTCATGGTGGTATCGACAAATAACCCAGGCCCCACATTCAGCAATGGGGAGGTTGGTATGTTGTCAACCATGGTGTCGATTGCAGGGATGACATTGGCAGGTGTGGTCAGCCCTTGCAAATCAATGGTGTTAATCGTAGGGATAACGTTGGCGGGTGTCATTAACCCTTATAGATCATGATAAGTTAGTTTGTCAACTATCATGATTTTACCTTCATGGGGCAACATCATGAGACGAAAAATAGTTGATGATATGGCTCTCATGGTGTACATATAAATTCTTCTGAGTATAAGGTTATAGTCTAATTGAGCATTGACAACCTCTATGTCAATCAGTACTATCTTCTCAGCTAATGTGATGGGGACATGGGGGAGGATTCCTTGGGATTTAGTGGGATGGCCATCATAATCCCGCAGAGTTGTAGAATTGGGTATCCAAGCTTCTGCCAGGCTAAGGTAGACATAATGCACGTGGATGCCCCCTCATCAACTATGCACCAGTGTATGACCAAATTTTGGGTAGATACCGGGATTTGGAAGGAAATGGTTGATGGCATCTACGGTTCTCCATTCTCCATGTCCAATTTGATCAAATTGGAGTCAAAGGGGTCCATGACACCAAGGGTGGTGTTATCTCTAGGGTTGTTCCTAGTGTGTCTTTTCAAATTTTGGATTTGCATTGGTTTTTCTTGTTTTAAATTTCATTTTGTTTTGTGTTTTATTATTGAGTGTTAGCCCTTATGTTTCCCTTAGGTACCTTAAATCATTAAAAGTTCTATTCAGTAACTAAAAATCTATGTATGTGCAAAGGATTATGTTTTACATGGCAGATTTTTATAAACTGGCAGCATATTCCCAAACTGGCAGCTTATGGAGAGCTTGCAGCATATGGCGTTTTGATGGTATAATAGAGATATGGTATGTTTCGGAAAGGTTTATGGTTTATGATATGAAACTTTTGATTGATATAAGCTTTGATTATGGTATTGAATCTATGCTTTGAGCATGAACCTTCGGCATTCTTATGTCTTAATGATTTTTACCATAAAATGATGACTCAATACGGAAGCATAATAAAGGATACATGTGGTGTCTTTTCACCAATGTAACCATTCATGCAATTAATGCTAATGGGTTATCGTGGCAAAAAACAGCTAAACACTTTGTTTTCCCCCAATTCATGTTTCAGTTGGCTGTTTTGGAGATATGCTGGAGCACTTGTAAATACCTCTGTATTTCATGAAATCCTTGCAACTTCAATGTACAGGTTTTAGTTTTGAATGAATTTGATGTTGATTTGTTGCTGTACTTTATGAACTATCTCTTTGATAAATATTTTATGTATTTGGTCACTCACATTCCAATGCATGATTCTTATCTTCAATTGATAGTTATCTTTCCTTTATACAAACAGTAATAGTTTCATTTCATATTCGGGATCATAAAACCTTATTGTTGAACATTGTCATTGCTTTTATGTTATACAGAATTGGTTTTATTTCCCTGTACCTCTTATTCATACCAGCCTACACTTTAAATACTCTGATTAGCTTATACATACCTGTATTTATCCATCTGTTACATACCAGATTTATTCATTGTAAATTGTGTGTGAATGTTATGATTACAATAGTCCTAAACTGTATAAAATTGTACAAACAAGTGACAGTAGCCTAGTGTCAGTAAATTGCTATTTTCCCTGGTTTGATACCAGCCTCTATTTTTGATTTGATTTCATCTGATTGAACTCTTTCAATCAAAGATTTCCTTAAGCTTGGATCCTGTAGTCTAGGTCCAACTTTAGGGATAACATCTTCTGGCGCCGTTGCCGGGGACGGATAAAGGAAAGAATATTCCCTGGGTGATCGACATTTTGAAACTGATTTTGGTAGGGTGAACCGAATCAGCAAAACCTGATATAGACTACATTCAAATAACCTTTGAGCAGTTACAGTGGCTTTAAGGAAGATAGGGACTCGAGGAAATCCCTCATCTCCTCTAAATCCAGGGGTCTCAGATCCAGAAGAGTTATTAAGGGAGACTAGGATAAATCTGGTTGCTACTTCATCAGAGAAATTTAAACTACCAGAAGCTTTAGAAATTCCTGAATCTGCATCCTTTCCAAGTTTTTCTCTAAATCCACAGTCAGAAAAAGAGCGTGAGGAATTAGATTTGTTATCTACCTCGCTGAAAGTTGAAAAGTTGCAGGTTTTTACAAATCCCTTAATACCAGAACAAGTTAAGCTTGAAGCATTAAAAACTCCTTCAATCCATTCTCATATGCTTAAGACTGTCCCAGTAAACCAACCAAATCCTAGTACTTTGTCCTCCTCATCACAACAGTCAGGCAGTGTTCAGCCTAATACAAATCTTAGGATGGCATCCCAGCCACCAAATCGAATGGCTGCTATGATAGCAGCCAGATATGCCCCCTTTGTTTTGCCTCAAGTCCTTAATGCTCTCCCAGGAGGAGATTATCAGAAATATAAGCCAAGGGTTTGATGCCCAAGGAGAGGTTACTGCAGAACAACATTGGGATATGTTTATAGCCTTTACAGATAATCAAAACTATGAACATACTGATGTTTGGATGAGATTATTT
>LPNX010831995.1:36312-81557 GCA_001517045.1 Pseudotsuga menziesii
TAGATGAACAGGAAGATGAAGAACAGAATATTGGTCAGTTCGATGATGATGCTCCTTCACATTTTGTAACTCGAGCTGACTATCAGTATGCCACGGAATTACAGCAGTATGAAGAAGATGCTTATCAAATGTCCATACCAGAGGTATGTCAGCAGTTGCCACAAAAATCATATGGCTTGAGGTCAGGTGTGAAACCTGCAGCACAAACCAAGAAGCTGGTGAAAGCTTCTTCTTTGAAACAAAATCCACCTGTAAACCAAAAACAAACTCTAAAACAGAGAAAGGATGAAGATCTGAATCCAGAGGAGAGGAATAAGTCTATTGGTGGTTTTAATTTTGAACATGAAATTAATAAGGTCAAGATTCATGTACCTCTAACTGAGCTGATTAAAAGTAAAATGTACAGGGAGGCAACCTTTAAGGCCTTTAGCAATGCAGTGAATCCTAGTCTGATTCCCTCTGATGAAATTAATCTTCAGGATGAGAATCCTACAATTATTGTAGGATCTAAAACGTTTGATCAACTGGATGATAGCTCAGAATATCCTCCACCATTTTATGTGACTTTTTCTGTGCATGATCAATTGTTGCATAACTGTTTATTGGATTCAGGTGCTTCACACAATCTTATGCCCAAAGCAGTCATGGATGCTTTAGGGCTGAGTGTAACAAAGCCTTATCATGATTTATATGCATTTGACTCCAGGGCAGTAAAGTGTATTGGAGTGATCAAGGACTTGGTGGTAAATTTAACACAGGTGCCCATGAAAAGTATCTTGATGGATATTGTGGTTGCAGATATTTCTCCTAAGTTTGGCATGTTGTTATCTAGATCCTGGGAAAAAAAGGTGGGAGGAACTCTGCAGATGGATCTCTCGTACGCTACAATTCCAGTCTTTGGGGGTGAATTCAGAAGACTGTACAAGGAAGTCCAAATGGCATACTTGGTAAGTGACAGCAGACACCCTAACAATCACCCTATTTATTCAGTTGATGAGAACTTGGGTTCTTGTATGCTGCAATTGAATGATGAATCTGAAGGTGTTTTAAAGGTAGAAAAGGATCTAAAAATTCAGGTACAGAGAGAGGAACCTGATGGCTTGTGGCAAATGTACTTCGATGGTGCCTCAAGTAAGGAAGGGGAAGGTGCTGGAGTATTATTGATTTCAGCTGGAGGTGAGGCTATCTCCCTTATGTTTAAGTTGGAGTTCAAAACAACGAACAATGTTGCTGAATATGAGGCTCTAATCCTTGGATTAAGGGCAGCAAAAGACTTGGGCATTAAGGAGCTTGCTGTGTTTGGCGACTCCGAATTGATAATCCAGCAAGTGAAAAGGGTGTACCAGGTAAAGCAGCAGTTATTGAAGGTTTATAGGAATGAAGTATGGGATTTAATTGAAAATTATTTCAGAGCCTTTAATATCACCTTTGTCCCGAGAGAGTATAATGAAACAGCTGATTCTTTAGCTTTAGCAGCAGCTTACTTCAAAGTGCCAAAGGTCACTCATCTTAAATACCCAATAGATGTTAGATACAGACCTGCTGTCCCTGACAATATTAAACATTGGAAGGTATTTAATGATGATCTAGAAATAAAAGAATTTTCGGAACTGGTTGGAGAATTTTCAGATGATATTGTTGAGCAGGAACAGGATTCAGAATGGGCAGAAAATGAACCCTGCATAAATAATTCAATTGCTGAGCATAAGATTGTGGAGTTAAAGGGGAATTTTATTCCTAAAGGATTGGTTCCTTTAGAGAGACTGTTTTCCAAGGATGATACATTGATGAAACCTACCTTACAAACTACTGAAGAAAATGTTATAGAATATAACATTGGTTCTGAAAAGCAGCCCCAAATGATAAAACTGTCAAAACTGTTGTCAAATGATGAAAGAGGAAAATATCTAGCTTTGCTGAAAGAATATAAGGACATTTTTGCTTGGTCTTACCAGGATTTAAAAACATATGATACCACCATAATTCAGCATAAGATCTCGTTGAAGCCAAATACTAAGCCTTTAAGACAGAAGCTTAGAAGATTAAATCCAGAATTGCTGCCAGTGATTGAAAAAGAGGTTAAAAAACTGTTAGATGCAAAAATCATTGTGCCATAAAGATATTCGTCTTGGGTGGCTAATTTAGTCCCTGTACGGAAGAAAAATGGAGAGATAAGATTATGTGTAGACTTCCGTAACCTAAAAAAATCTTGCCTCAAAGATAATTATTCATTGCCAAAGATAGATCAGATTTTACAGAGGGTAGTGGGTGCACACAGGATTTCAATGATCGATGGATTTTCTGGTTATAACCAGATTGCTGTTCAGCCAGAAGACAGAGAGAAAACAGCTTTCACCACGCCATGGGGAACCTTTATGTATGATAAAATGCCATTTGGCCTCATGAATGCAGGTGCCACGTTTCAGAGAGCTATGGATATAGCTTTTGTGGGTGAAAATGAAAAATTTGTAGTGATATACCAGGATGATATTACAGTATTTTCTAAATCCAATGAAGAGCATCTTAAACACTTGAGACAATTTTTTGTCAAATGCAGAAATTTTGGTCTATCACTCAATCCTAAAAAATCTCATTTTGCTTTGACAGAAGGCAAACTATTAGGCCATATTGTCTCTGCTGAGGGAATAAAGATAGATCTAGAGAGAGTCAAGGCTATTCTAAAAATCAGCATCCCCAGAAACAAAAAAGAAATTCAGTCCTTTGTTGGAAAAATCAACTTCTTGAGGTGGTTTATTCCAAATTTTGTAGAGATAATAAAACATATCACTCAAATGCTTAAAAAGGACAGCGAGGTTAAATGGTCTAAACAAGCTAAACAGGCATTTGAAAACATAAAACAAGCATTGATAGAAGCCCCTGTCTTGATGGCTCCTGATTACACAAAAGATTTTGCCATATTTTCTTTTGCATCAGAAGATACTATTGCTGCTGTCTTGTTACAAAATAATTCTGATAATTTGGAACAGCCCATATCATTCTTCAGCAAAACATTAAGGGATTCTGAGCTGAAGTATAATATAATGGAAAAACAGGCCTATGCCTTAGTTAAAGCTTTAAAATTCTTTAGAATATATGTTTTGCATTCTAAGGTTGTGGCTTATGTCCCAAACGCAGCAGTTAAAGAAATTCTGGCATAGCCTGACAGCGAAGGAAAGAGGGGCAGATGGATAGCCAAAGTCATGGAATATGACATCGAAATTAAGCCAACAAAATTGATAAAAGGACAAGGGTTGGCTAAGCTTCTCATAGAGTCAAATTGTCAGGTTTTGAACCTTCACATCATGGCAGAACAGTCAGCACAGAGTCTGAGTACAGAGCACAATAAGGAGCAGATTTATAACAGGTATGTTGAATCTGATTGGTATAAGGATGTAGTGTATTTTCTTTTGTATTTATAGTGTCCTTTGGAATTGAACAGAAGTGAATGCAGATCGTTGAAGCTCAAAGCAATGAAGTATGTTCTGAGAGATCAGATATTGTATTGGAAGGACCCAGGAGGTATACTGTTAAAATGCTTGGAGAAATATGAAATTGATGTTGTTATTTCAGAGTTGCATAGTGGAGTGTGTGGAGGACACAAATATTGGAAAGCAACCGCTTTCAAAATATTGAGAGCATGCTATTATTGGCCTACACTGTTTCAGATGTATTTCAGCAGGTTAGAACATGTGTTGAGTGTCAGAAATTTGCAGGTAAGCAAAAACTTCAATCCCTACCATTAAAGCCTATTTCTGTGAATGGTCCCTTTCAGCAGTGGGGACTAGATTTTATTGGTGAAATTCACCCTCCATCTAGTGGACAGCACAAATGGATCTTGAATGCTACCGATTTTTTCACAAAATGGGTAGAAGCAATTCCAACAAGGAGAGCAACAGAACAGGTAATAATTACTTTCCTTCAAGAAAACATTCTGGGTAGGTTTGGATGACCTAGAAAATTGCTCACTGATAATGCTCCTGCCTTCAAGTAAAAAAAGATGGTAAATTTTTGTCAGGAGAATAACATTAACCTTAAGCAATCTACACCATACTATCCCCAAGGCAATGGGTTAGCAGAATCAAGCAATAAAAACATTGTAAGCAGTATTAAGAAAATGTTGTTTGAGAATAAACGAAGTTGGGACAGCAAACTGAAGTTTGCTCTCTGGGCTGATAGGGTAACAATCAAGAAATCAATTGGAACATCCCCTTTCCAACTGGTTTATGGGACTGATGCTGTTTTTCCTATCCATTTAGTCAATCCAGTCATGAACTTTGTGCAGGAAATTGAAGAAGAGCCAGATGATATCAGGAGGAGAATGTTTCAAATTGTGCAGTTGCAGCAAGAAAGAGAAGCCATCAAGGATATAGCTGAGAAACATCAGAAAAGAATGAAAGACAGTTTTGATAAAAGGATTAAAAAGGATTTGTTTACAGTTGGTGATCTGGTGCTCAGATGGGATGCCAGAAAACATGAAAAAGGTAAGCACGGAAAATTTGATAACTTGTGGATAGGACCTTTTTCCATTATGAAGATCCTGGGAAATAATACCTTTGTCTTGCAAAATTTGAGAGGCGAAGAGATTATGGGTCCAGTCAATGGACGCTTCTTAAAAACTTTTTACACAGTATAAAAGACAAAATGTCACTGTACATACTCATTGTATATATCATTGATTGCAAATAAGACTCCAGCCCAATGGATAAAGCACTGGTCAGCAAGTTCTCAAAGTCTCTGAAAAGAAACTTTGTCCCCAGACGGAGCTAGATGTTATCTCTAGGGTTGTTCCTAGTGTGTTTTTTCAAATTTTGGATTTGCATTGGTTTTTCTTGTTTTAAATTTCATTTTGTTTTGTGTTTTATTATTGAGTGTTAGCCCTTATGTTTCCCTTAGGTACCTTAAATCATTAAAATTTCTATTCAGTAACTAAAAACCTATGTATGTGCAAAGGATTATGTTTTACATGGCAGATTTTTATAAACTGGTAGCATATTCCCAAACTAGCAGCTTATGGAGAGCTTGCAGCATATGGCGTTTTGATGGTATAATAGAGATATGGTATGTTTCGGAAAGGTTTATGGTTTATGATATGAAACTTTTGATTGATATAAGCTTTGATTATGGTATTGAATCTATGCTTTGAGCATGAACCTTCGGCATTCTTATGTCTTAATGATTTTTACCATAAAATGATGACTCAATACGGAAGCATAATAAAGGATACAGGTGGTGTCTTTTCACCAATGTAACCGTTCATGCAATTAATGCTAATGGGTTATCGTGGCAAAAAACAACTAAACACTTTGTTTTCCCCCAATTCATGTTTCAGTTGGCTGTTTTGGAGATATGCTGGAGTACTTGTAAATACCTCTGTATTTCATGAAATCCTTGCAACTTCAATGTACAGGTTTTAGTTTTGAATGAATTTGATGTTGATTTGTTGCTGTACTTTATGAACTGTCTCTTTGATAAATATTTTATGTATTTGGTCACTCACATTCCAATGCATGATTCTTATCTTCAATTGATAGTTATCTTTCCTTTATACAAACAGTAATAGTTTCATTTCATATTTGGGATCATAAAACCTTATTGTTGAACATTGTCATTGCTTTTATGTTATACAGAATTGGTTTTATTTCCCTGTACCTCTTATTCATACCAGCCTACACTTCAAATACTCTGATTAGCTTATACATACCTGTATTTATCCATCTGTTACATACCAGATTTATTCATTGTAAATTGTGTGTGAATGTTATGATTACAATAGTCCTAAACTGTATAAAATTGTACAAACAAGTGACAGTAGCCTAGTGTCAGTAAATTGCTATTTTCCCTGGTTTGATACCAGCCTCTATTTTTGATTTGATTTCATCTGATTGAACTCTTTCAATCAAAGATTTCCTTAAGCTTGGATCCTGTAGTCTAGGTCCAACTTTAGGGATAACATGTGGCTAATAGGATTTCCGCTGTGTCGGGAAAGTTTTGAGTACCTCAAGAGCAGACATGGCGGTAGGTGTTTGGGACAAATCATCCACGATGCTGTAGCTGACAGCAGCTCTAGCCATGGTGTTGTTGGCAACCCGACGTATGGGGGGGTGTGGGAAAGGGGGTAACTAAAGAGGTGCATTGGTTTTAGACTTAGATGCCGCGATGTGTCAGCAGGTTCGGTGTTGGTTCCGTACTGATTTTTTCTGGTTTGTAAATTGACCTCTTCAGTTGTCATAGCTAGCAGGTGGTGGACACCTGTTTCTGCCATGGGAGGTGCCCCCAGAGCATTGGGATTGGGTTGGGGAGGGGGTGCAGTTGCCACCAATCCTTGGACTGGTAATGGGTTTTGAAGCACCATAGGAGGAGGTCCTGGTAGTGCCGGGTTGGGTTGGGCTTGGTCTATTGTATTGGTGGCATGTTGAACCTTGTTTCTAATGGGATGCTTAGCGCAAACCATGAAGAGACACTCGTATGTGTAGTGCCTGTAGACCTCACATAGTGTGCACAGTTGGTTTGTATGCAACAAAGCATTGCGTCTTGGTGCATTTGGTCATTGAGTATTTTGGGCTGGCTGGGTTGCCGCGACATTGTTAGGAGGATTTGGTTGTTGACCGCCTCCCTGTGGTTGATTGTTTCCTTGGTTCTAGGGTCAGTTATTCCCGGCTTTCCCTTGTTGGTTATTGGGGGCTGGATGGTTGGGACGGTTTTGCTGTGCAAACACCTGTCCTAATGGAGCAGCTGGAGCAAAGGCAGGGGCTTGCACAGCTTGCACTGGTGGTTCATAGTAGACTTGGGTGGGTGCCAGTGCCACAAATGTGGGCATTTGTCCCACGTATTGTTGTGTTGGCCAAGCTAATGCCTAGGCCTACTGCAGTGGAGCAGGTTGTGCATAAGAAGTTATGGCTATGGAATGGGACATTATTCTTGCATAATCTGGAGTTTGGTTTTGGTAGGAAACACTAGGGGTGTTGCTTGGTTGTGGTGGTATTACAGGTGGTGTCGGACAGTGCTATGGTTGCTGGGAGACAGAACCTATTTTTCCATTTGCGGCATGGGATGCCTCCGGTGCCTGCATAGAGAGTGTCTAGAATGATAGTGTAAAGGTATCCAGACTATGTATAGGTCAGATCAAACTGCTGGGCTTTCAAGATGGCCTCTTCTTCAGATTGGGGACTTTCATATGCAATGTCCTTTGCTATAGGTGGTAGCAAGGTTTTTAGGAACTAATCCAGGAAGATCCCGTCATCAAGTTGGATCTTGCACAAACTATGGTGTCGCTGCCATTCATGGATGTGGTTGGTTATGTGGGTCGCAGTATTCTGGTGGCAAGATAACAAGATCTCTACCCCTTCGTCGTATCTAAAGAGAAGTTGGAAATATTGCAGGAACATGAAAGCCAAGGAGTTGAAATCCAGGTACTTGGATTGTGGTATCTCAATGTACCACTTGGCTACAGCACCTGTGAGGGTGCGTTGGAACAGTAAAAGTCTGATCGAATCATCTATGATGTTGTTTGATGAGAAACATAGATGAAATTTCATGATGTGGTTTTGGGGGCACTCCCCTGCCTTCCCTTCAAACTTGGGAATGTCTGAGGGAAGTTTGGTTGGCATGGGAGGCCAAAAAGTTTGATGGTGGATAGGGTCATTTGTTAATCGATCCAAGTCAAGCAAGTTGAGACATTCCATGAAAGGAAGGTTTGACCCAAGTTTGATGTGAGATGGAGAAACCATGGTGGTGGGGTTTGCAGGGACATGATGCAACTACATAACTGGGGGTACTTGTGGCACCATTGTCTACGAGCTAGTGCCCCCAAATTTGGTAGGAGGGGCAGTGTAGGTGGAAGGGCCACTGCCCCCATGTATGATAAGAGGGGTAGTGTAGGTGGAAGGGTCACCGCCCCCATGTATCCCAAGTGGGACAGTTTGGGCGGAAGACATACTGATCCCATGTGTTACAGGTGGGACAACTTGACTGGTCAATGTGGGTGGTGGTATCTAGATTATGAAGGTTTGCATGACTGTGTTGGGGCCACTAGCAGAGGTTTTGGTGGTGGTGTGGGGTGTGGACATGGGTCCACTACCAATCACTACGTCGAAAAATGGATCTGGTTTGCACCAGCCATGGGGCTTGATGGTGCAGTATGAAGTCTGGCTCATATTGGTATGATTTCAAGTCTGAATCAGAGGCTATGTGGCCTTCTAATGGTGTAGAGGGACGTTGAGAATGGTCTCAACGATGTTGGTTGAAGGACCTGAACTGTTGTGGGTCACCTCTCAGGCGTGAGGAAGAACATGGGGGGTCAATCATGTCTGATTTGTATGTCAAAATGGTGAAATATGGTGATGATTTTTGGACCCCGGTTTTAATGGCTTCCTATTGGATTCAGGTGGTCACTCGGTGACCAAGACTGCCAAAAGACAATGCTTGGCTTTTTCCTCACGTGAGCGCTAGTTAATTGGTGGGGGTCGTTGCCCATTTCGCTTGGCAATTCCTCTCAGCGGCCAACTACTTTGGGGTTCCCGTGGTACTCCTCACAATGAGTTTCTGGGCTGAGACCAAGTACTTCCCACGGTTAAGGCAGTTAGGGACTTATGTCCTCAAAGACTGTAGATGTTTTACTTAGTGTAAATTATAAATTTTAATGGCTCACTCAGCATCATGAACTGAGTTGGGTTGGTTTATATGGTATGGTTTGTGTGTATGTGTTTTGTCTTTCTATTATACTTAGTGGCTGCTTAAATGGTTTATGAATATTCCACAAAGTTCATAACATTGTCAATGAAAGCAGTAAATGATAATCAGAAATTTACACATGTACCATTTGTGAATCTGAATTATGATAGCCTGACTAAGTGACTACCTTGCACCTATATTTCTCTTCAACTAGGAAAGGGTGTTGGGCTCTTAACACAATGGGACTAAGCCCATCTATAGATCCATAGGTCACCCTCCAGATGCAAGGTCGGTCAACAGGGAGGATGCTGAGCGTCGTGAGAAGCCCTTCCTTCTCTACCCCCTCTACCTTCCAATTCACTAGTTTTTAGTGGATTTGAAAAATGATAGGTGAAGTCCCTATTAATATATGAGCTTCACCCTTCATCTCATCCCAGAATACCCCGACGGGTGATGACTGGGTAGAGGAGGATGGTCTAGGCAATATTTTTATTTTTAATTAGAGTAATTTTTAATCAAGCTTTGATCATGTTCATTAATCCATTAACCATTCATTTATCATTGGTTTACACATGCTGCAAATAAAATGAAAAAATACTGAACATAAATAGATTTAATGGACAGAGGCGGCTGAGCCGCACTGACAGTCCTTAACTTTAGAAAAATCAGAATCTGAGAGACAGATCGCACTTTTCGGGTCAAATGTGGGGAGGGGGTCACCAAATTTTCCCAAAAATAGGTGAGGGGGTTCCTCAGAACCTACAGACAGAAGTGGGATGACTTCTAGGAGGGGGTCATACCTTTCAGGGAAAAATGGGTGACCTGGTTGCACCTTTCGGGCCTGAATGAGCGACCTGGTCGCACCTGTCATCCCAATAAGAGACAGATCCTGAGCCAGATCTGTCCTACAGTAACATGTATTGTGGCCAAATGGGATCGAATTGGCCTTGAGGAGGCTCGGGAGTAACTAGAAATGCAGAAAAACAGAGATCAAAACTATATTTGACAGAAATTTAAACTAGGGCAAATGAAAATAAACTGCAAAAATAAACCCAGGGATCCTATGGGATTGACCTGGTATGGTCGCCAGTTCTGTAGTAGGGATTTCTCCCTTACTACGGGTAGGAATGGCTACCTTTCATCTATAAGACGTAAGGGTAGGTTTCCTGGTGGTTGTGCAAAACAAATGAAATAGAACATAAATACAAAGAAAATCCCTCTGCACACAAGGTTATGGGTTACGCTCCAAGAACCTGCATACAACAATGGAGACCTGGAAGAACATGTTAGGCCATAAACTTGCAAGCAAAGATATGTTAGAAAATCTCAAATAGACCAAATAAAACAGAAATTATACCTTCTTTTGGTGGAAATGGGCCACCATGCCCTAGCTTGGAGAAGCACCTCTCTTGAGAATGGGGGAGCTATGGCTCAGTGAGAGAATGGATGAGAGGGAGGGTGAATGGCTTGAGAGGCAAATGGTCTCAAGGCACTCATGCGGGAAACATAACAGTATGCAAGGAAGGAATGATTTGAGAGTGACCCCTACCCCTCTATTTATAGCTTTTTTAGGGTTCTAAGCCCCTGGTCAAGGCTTTAGTCCCTTTTTGGGCTTTTAGCCCCTTTCACTCAATCTTTAGCTCTTTTGGGGGTTTTAGGCTCTTTTGAGGGGTTTTAGCCCCTTTTTTGAGGCTTTAGCCCCTATGTGAGCTATTTTGGCTCTTTTTAAGGGATTTTAAGCCCTTTTGCATATTTTTGAGCCTTTTTGAGGGTGTGGGGGTCAAATGGGGTCAAATGAGGGTCGTGTATGGGTGTCCTTGGGTGGTGTAGGACATGTAGAGCTGAGTGGAGGATTTTTTGGGTTAACAGGCTACATCACTATATTTCGTTGCAAACAACCATTTTCATCATAGATGTAAAACCATTCTAATATTTTTTATCTCGACATATAGTAGGGGGGGATTTAACAAATGGGTTTTCATACTCCAAGAGTTTTACCCTGGTTTTCAATATTCTAAATTGAACAAGTATTTAGTGTTTACGAAACTTATTTATGAGTTCCCTAGTGATGAAAATTCTATGGTAGAAGATGAATTATTTCTGGATGAACACGTCTTCCTAATTTTAACCTCTGGCCCTTAGTATGGAGATATCTTGGTATATATTCAAACTATGAAGTGTCCCACAATATCCTCGTGGGAAGAATGACAAAAAGTACGACTTAATGCTAAAAAATACCTCATTATCAATGACACACTATATAGAAGAGTGGTAGATTCAATCTTGCGTCGTTGTATTACTCATGAAGAGGCCGAATTAGTCATAAATGCTTCACATAGTAGAGCATCTGGGGGTCATTTACCTGGGTTGGAAACATATCATAAAATTGTATGTGCCCATTTTTTTTGGTGCACCATCTTTAAAGATTGTGTGGAGGCTGTTAAGTGTTGTCATTGTTGCTAGCTCTATACTAAAAAATGCTGTCACATCTTTCTCCTCTCTTTCCCATCATTACAGTAGGACCATTCACTACTTGGGGGGTGGAATTCATGACATGAAACCTAGTTTCAATTGGGGGGAATAAGTATATCATTGTTGTCGTTGACTATTTTACTAAGTGGGTGGAAGAAATGCCTACCATTAAGGCTGATGGTGAAACTACAACATATTTACTTTTCAATGAAATTATTGCTAAGTTCAGTATTCCAAAGAAAATTGTCACAGACCATGGAAAACATTTCCAAAATAAGATGATGACCAAATTAGCTACCATTTTTGGTTTTAAACAATATTATTCATCTTTGTTTTTCTCCAAGCGAATGGAAAAGTGGAAGTCAATAAAAATTTGAAAACCATTCTGAAGCAAACAATCAATGCTAGTAATTCTAATTGGCAGATCATGCTTTATCTTGTTCTTTGGGAATATTGAACCATGGTCAGAACCACTACAATATTTTCACCTTTCCAACTCATTCATAAGGTGGAGGCGGTCACACCTATTGAATGTGAAATACCATCATTTTAGTCTATGACCAAGATAAAGAACTCTTGGGGGTAGGGAAGTTTCAGTCGATGTGGCTTAGACCGTACATAATATCTAAAGATCTAAAGAAAGGAGCATATGAATTAGTGGACTACGATGGAAACAAGATGCAAGAGCCTCGAAATGGGCTCTACCTGAAAAAGTATTACGCCTAGGTTATGCAATTTTTCTTGTATATATAGGTAAAAAATTTTAAATTGTTATAGTTTAGTATTTCTCATGTAAGTCTGGTTTTGTTTCAGATGTTTGTTGAAAGATTCATAGGATTCATGGATGGTGCTAGCTGTCACACTTGCAATATTGCATCGGCTGCTAGGGTTATATATTCACCCACATGACAACTAGTTACCTCGGGAAGTGCTTGTTTAGGCCCCACCACTACCAACATGGTTGAATACAACGTCGTTATTGAGATACTACAATATTATTCTTCTCATGATATTTCATGTCTAGAGGTTATACTTGACTCTCAATTAGTTGTATCTCAGGTTAATGGTGATTGTTGAGTGAAGAATCCTTCTTTTCTTCGTTAGTTTTTAAAAATTCAATTGCTTGAAAGGCATTTTGACTACATTACATACAAATATATTTTAAGATACCAAAATACATTAACTGATGCATATGCAAATTATGTTCTCAACTAGAATTTATCTCATACATAATAAAAAATAATCAGGCATACAACACAAACACATGTAAATATGAGTCACCATATGTATATATATAATATAGGTCCATAACATGTAAATTGAGTCGAATTCTAGGTAACTAATCAATAAGTACATATCGAAACACAAAGTTGGGATCATAATCCCTCATGATGCTATGAAAACGTAAGGATATTTTGAAGCCTTAACTACCTTTGCTACCACTTCTTGGTAACAAAGGACAGATCTTGACACCTTTCAAATCAATCTCAACCACGCAGGTGGCACTCCGACTACATGCTCCTGTATCTCTATCAGAATCCTATCCATAAGAAGGATGGGAATGTCATGATTTAGTTGAAAAATATTTCCCTCAAGAGTTGTAAGCATGGAATCATCTCTTCTTGCCTTGTTCGGTCACACAAATTTCCTAGGATGTTCATCTGACCATACCAATATCTCCATCACACTTTATGAATAGAATTAGATTCTTAGATATATATATTTGTGTGTGTGTGTGTACATATTTACTTATAAAAACTCATAAAAACTCATAAAAATTGAATATATGAAAAATAAAAACATACCAGTCTCTCCCCATACTTCACTAGGAGGAAGCATGAGTTTAGGATCACCTCAGAAATCCAATCATGCGTATGGAAATTGCTCAAAAGCATGAACTTGTTGAATCCACCATGACCGAAAATTGTCATCATACCCACCTATGATATCTCCACCCCTTGCCTTACTAAGACATCAGCCCAATGGGTAAGTAGAGGCTAACGAGGTTGATAGAGTGGGAGGGTCACTTTGGGACTCAAAGAAGAATGCATTCAAAATGTTAGGATAGATAAAGTTTCTCTTTTTTCCCAACTTGTATTCATTGAGCTATTTTTTCATGTTCACTACAAGACTAGAACACCAATACACAAATATGTTTCGCAACCATTCCACAGCCAGTTGCATGTGGTTACAATGAGGCAAGTGTAATGCCGCTACACCAGAAACCCGTGTAATAGTGGTCATAATGAATTTCAGCGGGGAACTTGCAATATTCCCAATAGGAATATGATTGTTGTATTTTTGGTCTCCTGGTATGCAGTGGGTGTTCACATAGTATTGCAGACTCAATGCACCACTACCATGACCTAAACCAATCAAAATCATGGCAATCCCAAGACGTGAAAAACCAGTGATAAAGTAGATATCTTCAACAGTGATTTCCAGTATCTCAACTTGAAGATCAAATACACCTTGTTCGTGATCCCAGTATCTCACTAATGTTTGCAATAGTCTCGATTGAGCCCGCATGTTGGACGTGTGGAAAAATTTGAGTAAACCACACCAATGTAAGGAATTTAGAGTCAATATGTCACACACGGAATCTCTATCCATGTACTCATTCTCCCTTTCATGCCACACAATTGCCATATCTGCAAAAAAATAATAATTTTTGGGTTAATATTCAAGTTCTATTTTAGCTTCGTGGAAAACACATGTGAAACATTTTATAATGCGCATGCCACACACGAGTGGAAGCTTGTCTACTCATGTGTTTTCTGTGAACACATGAGTGCATAAGTGTCCATCCGAGTGTATACTTTTACCTTTTTATAAACCCATCAAAACAACTAAAATTGCAGACAAAACATAAAATAAATTACATGAAACTGAAGAGGAGAGAGAGATGGTTTACCTGCAAATCATGGTTTAGGGATTAGTCCACTGGTTCAATCACACTGAGCATTTGAATATCTAGGTATCTTTTCTCCACTCCAAGGTAAAAAAACAAATAACTTAGTTTTTTAACCAAAAGTTACTATTTGTGGTAAAATGTTTTCAAATATTTTCCCACTTTATATAGTTTCTTTTCTATTTTTAATTTTATAACTAATGTTGTTTTATTTTTGTCTAGATTTTGACGATTTCAAGCTCCTTTTCAGGTTCTTTCCTCACTCAGGGATTAAAAGTTATATCATCACATATACTACAGGATATCATCATATTGCTCATTGCATCTATACTTTATCCCTCTTTAAGCCGTAGGACCCTCCTTCTCTCCATGGACTTCGATTTGTAACCTTCTAGTACTCTTTAATGTTCATCGTTCTTCCATGGGCTAAAGACTACCCAAAATGGGATACCCTAGTTAGACCCTTTACTATCATTATGGTTCCCATGCTACAAGTTTCTAGGTATCAGGATCCTTCTGAGTTTCTATTATATGTGAAAATATGAGCCTCATACTCTTTCTTTTTGCTGACCACCCTTCTTATTGGGTTACCATTGTATGGAGTTACTTTGAAGATATAGTTTGACTCATTAAACATGAGTAGATTTATGAGTTTATTTTTTCTTTCAAACTCGTTAAAGGAATTTAAATATCATCCACATCAATAAAATCTTAACCCTTTTATGGACCATTCGAAAAATGAATACTCTAGTTCACTATGACTAGAAGAGTATTCCTAGGTATAGCTTTATCTCTTTTTTAGACCTGGGAGACTAAATTTATGAAAAAGGAACTTGTTTGAGCTTACTTTTTATTTTTAGAGCTCCGGGTTAAACCATGAAAATGATTTTGAGTGTTATTTATGCCATTTTCATGCTCGTTAAACTTTAGGACAAAAGCATCGAGTTTATTGTTTGTTGCTCCATACTCGCAAAAAATGGAACAAAACGAGTGATATTTCTTTCCTTCACGCTCATTGAAACTAAGGATTTATGCTTGTTTTCAAAGGAGTGTCGATTTGGTGATATTTTAACCCTTTTTCGGACTTCGTTGATTAACTATGAAAAAGGAATACCTTAGTTCTCTTCTGGTTTGTTTTATAATTTTTCAGACTTTGGAGACTAACTTTACAAAAAAGTACCCCCCTAGAGTCTTCTTTGATGTTTTTAGACTCTCAAATCATGAAAACACCATCAAACACTCACTAATTTGGACCCATAATATCCACGATTCAGTGATTTATCAATCGTTCTTCTATATCTTCCTCTAGCTTTCTCAACAATGAAGAAGGTACTGAGGTTGCTTTCATGGACTCGTTAAAACTTTACAAAAAAGAAAAAAATGAAGGGAATAACCTCCATAAATTTAGTTGCTTGGAAACAAGTTCACTTTTCTCCTTGAAAAAAGCAATAGTATAGGTCTCACAACAGCTAGGCCCTAGTTTTGGCCTCCCAGTTTCAACTTGCACTCAGATTTACTGCTCCTACATTTGATCACTTTTCCAAGTATACGAGGAATCTGTTAATGCCTCCTACATTGTAAATATTTCTAGTTGTTTCTGTTGGTTCCAACGCTTCTCGAGTCACCTTTTCATGCCATGCTCATTGTTCAAGGATATTTAACCTCAGTCAGTCATTCTATAGTTTTCCTTGATCCTTATTTCCTGGAATATCTTATATTGATCTATTCCATCTACATCAAATTCATCCTTGGAAACATATTTATGATGCATCCTTAACCCATGACCATTTACTAAGAAAGAAACCTAGTACTCATCAATTGTTTTAATTTTTACTTCGTTGTTTTCAAAAATATTATTTACCTCATAGGGCCATAGCCACTGAAGTTTCCCCTTAAAAATTTTAAACTTAGATTCAAATAGAACTAGAAGGGACACGCCTCCTTTGTCCAATATAGTCTATTTGGTCATTTTCCCTAACTTAGGGAGTTATTATTAGTGTACTAGAGTATGGGGGACACGCCTAGAGGTCATCTGCCACTTACTACATGTGCATGCATGATTTTATGCTCCTCTAGGAGCAACCCCTACATTATAGGAGCTCACTTTGAGTGCCACCAGAAACTTCCATCAGTTGGTTGTGGTAGGTAAGCAGTTATGATGAGTTGACATCCATTTACAATCAGTTATCCTAGCGCCAATTTTCCATGCATGAAAGGAGAATGGCACCTTTTTCCCACCTACCTCATAAGTTAATTGATTGTAGGTTTATTTGGACATCCGGAGTTAGACTAGTGAGATCCAACAATGATTTAGACACACTAAGTTAGATATTCAGTCAGCTTGAGATGGTATATTTAAATCCTATCCACGGTATTCGAATTCTATTTATTGTATAATCATTGTATTTCTGATTAATAAATGAATATTAATGTTGTGATTATGTGATCAATTATTTTCTGATTTATCTGAAATTTGTGGCATGAATTTCTTGTCCAGTGTACATTCTCTTTGATTATTCCACTGCATAATTCCCTTCCTTCAACTTTCATATTTTTTGATAGATCAATGGTTCAAAAGTTTAACATGGTATCATATCCTTGTTTAGGATAGAAATAAACCTTGTTCGACCTCCATCGTGCACTATAAGTAGCTGAGTTTCCACATAATTCCTTCAATATTTGCCTTGCTAACTCTGGATTATGTCCATAGACTTCTCTGCAAGTGTCACCGAATGTGATAAAGTGCACATGTCGAGGTGGAAAGGCTTGTACTGACATATGATTATGAATTGAATTGGTGTTGCAGTGTTCTTTGTAGGTATCTACGTAGCTTCTTGAATGATTTGCTGATCAACATATAGAAAAATGGATAATTCTTCAGCTCTCGTACCTAGAATCCTTACACCCTTCAATTATATTTATTGGAGGGAAGATATGTGGTAGCCTTGCATAAAAAGGCCTATTTAGGATGAAAATGGGAAGATAATATGAGCCCCAATAGTATGTTGAGAAGAAAAAGTTTCTAAATCGGCTTGATGAAGCCTTCGACTTCATGTGCATTCACATATCTCGGGATATTTTGTTCCACCTTGAGGGACTCAAGACTCCAAAAGAATATTGGGAAAATATTTAATCTTTGTTTGGAAAACAATATGATCTTTGAGGGAATATTCTGGAGAATGAGCTCATTGCACTACAGTCCAGTAGTTTCGAGACTATTCAGTAATTCTTTACAAAGTACAAAGAAATAGTACTGCAATGCAAACAATGTGGATTAGAGAGGAAATATGAGAAACTTGTGTTGTCAGTGTTGAGAAAGATTGGCTCAGAGTTCTCTATCTTTGTCTCTACATTCCGTTCCGAAATATTTTCCACTCCAAATTGGAATATGCCTTCTCTAGATGAATTTGTTGAGTCCTTTATACAAGAGCAAGATAAATTGGTTCAAATAGGAGAAATTGAAACCTCTAATAATCAAGCACTCTTAGTAGCAGACTCAAACAATTCACAAGAAAGAGGGAAGCACAAAGGGAAGGAGACCAAAAAAACTGATTCGAAGCCAAAGGAGAATCATATATCTTCTGATGGAGCCTCAGGTTCCAAGAAAAGGAATAAATTCGAGAAGACTATGTGTCCCTATTGTATGAGAGGATTTCATCCAAAGAGATGGTGCATGAAGAATACCATCGACTAGTTGTCAACACTCCTTGAACATAACAATATTCCCCTTCCACAAGGATAACATAAGTTTGATGCTGGACAACCGACATAATATCATGAGAGGTGTCATGCCTTGAATGCTAGCCTCACTCAGTTGAAGCCTTACTTGATAGGTTCTGGAGAATCCAAACACATGGTTGCCTCCAAGGAATCCTTCATCACTCTCGATCTCTCAGGAGGACCTATCATTCATATGGGGGATAACTCATAGATCCCAACAGCAGGGAGAGGTTCTATTAAAATCCAGCATGGAGAGTTTAAAAATGTACTCTATGTGCCCTCTCTTGCAACAAATTTGTTATCTGTATATCAGATGATGCACATTGACTCACCAAAGCAAGTGGTATTTGGCCTTGACTCAATAGAGATAACATATACCTCAACTTGGAATATTATAGAAAAAAGGTATTTCAATCCATGCCTCCAAAGTATATGCATTCTCACACTTCATTCCATACTCAGATCTAGTACAAACTCAAGTTACATTCGAAGCAGATAAAGGTATCAAATCTCCTTTATTTCCATTTGCAGACACATATTTATTGTCTAATATTTCAAATTCGGATGATGAGGAATGTCAACATGATCTAGATATTGTATCTGAAGAGGATCTAGATATAGATCTATCATCTATTCCATCTCAGAATCCTAAATGATCCCATAAGCTCATTAAATTAGTTGGGGATGTTGCGGGGGATCCAGATGATAGAAGAATAATGACGTTCCAATATCAGAATGAGTATGTTGCACTGTCCCATACAGATCCACTTCTCCTTTATAGGTGCTTCATGATGATGGGATCATATCCTAAAGCATTCAAATATGATTCCATGATCCAATATGGAAAGAAACTATGTATGAGGAATATGATTCACTACAAGACACCAAACTTGGGAGCTTGTCTCCTTGCCTCCAGGTAGGAAATTCATCTAGGAAAAATGGGTCTACAAGACAAGAATAAAATTTGCTAGAACTACAAACAAGTATAAGGTTCGGTTGGTGGAAAAAGTATACTCACAAGTCCAAGGATTGGGCTACAATGAGACATTCACTCTAGTTTCAAGAATGGACTCCATCGGACTAGTCTTGGAAGTTTCAACTTCAAAAAGGTGGCAGGTACATCCCATGGATGTAAAGAGTGCCTTCCCCCATGGTGACCTAAAAGAGGATATCTACATGAAACAACCTGATTGGTACATTGAGGATTCTTCCTTATTTTTTAAACTAGGGAAATCACTCTATGGGCTCAAACAAGCCCCAAGGGCATGGTATTCCAATATGGATGCATTTCTCATGTCACATAGATTTGATAGATGAAAATTAGAATGCAATGTTTACATGCAAAAGAAAGAGGGGTCCTTGTTATAAATTGTGCTATATGTGGATGACTTACTCATTACTAGCAGCTATGTTTCTAGATTGAGGAGAATCAAGTCAAATTTGAACAAAGAATTCGCTATGAATGATCTAGGACTATTAAGACAGTTCATTGGTATCGAATTAAGTCAAATGTCTTCAAGAATCATTATCTCATAGTATATATATTCATCATATTTGCTTAAAAGATTCTACGTGGAATACTATAAAGGAGCCCCTTTTCCCTTCCTATCTGGCATCAGGCTAGAAGAAGGTGGTTCTACTCCATTGGTTGACAACACTAATTTCAGAAAGCACATTGGGAACCTTCTATACCTCACACATTTGAGACCAGATATATCTTATGCTGTGAGTGTTGCTTCCAGATACATGCAGGAGCTATTGATGTATTTGTAACTTCAAAATGTATTCACTTGTATATTTATTATTGTACCCCAACGGAGATGTTTGTTCCTCCGATCGGGAGAGTCATTGAGGTTAACCCTCCATTGTAATTAAGGGAAATAGACCCCACAATTGAGTTGTATTAGGGTTATTAGACTTTCCTGGAGAAGTCGGCCCTGTAGAGTAAATTTCAAGTGGAAAACACGTATAAATAGAGAGTGATACTCTTTATTTGAAACAAACACTCACTTAACAGTAGCACATAAGTGAGAGAGGAGTAGCTCACACAAGTGAGAGAGAGATCAACTATCGGATATCATATTTGTATCTTTGGGTTTTACTTTTGCTATTGGCGCTCATTCTATCTTTGAGGAAGTTGAGGGGTTTTCTCCTTTATGGTTTCCCCGAGGGAAAATATTTTTGTCTCTTGTCTCTTGTGATTATTTTTGTGCATGTTAGTCTCTCAGATAAGATCCTAGATTATATTGATTAAATGATAAAGATATAACATGGTATTAGAGCCTCTCTGAAAGAAGGAAATGTGCAGCTGCAGGAACTAGGGATTCCTAGTTGAAGGTGTTCTCTCCACGGTTCATCAAGCAAGGAGGGATAGGATAACTCACCTCACTAGGGAACATCGTTTGGTGATAGCAGTTTTTGAATTAGAGAAGTTTCACTGTGCAGCCGAAATACAGCTGCAATGGTAGCTAATGGAAATTAGGGTTTCATGCCTCAAAACAAAAGAAGACTGAATTTAGCAATCCTATAAATTTTTATATAAAGAGAGATTGGAGAAGTCTCAGAAGCTAGAATTTTTACAGGTCGAAGAAAAATTCATGCTGTACACTATGTACATATTTCAGCCTCATATTCGCTATAGTTCAAGAGACATGGTTCCTCCAAATCAGGGTTCCAGCCTCCTCCAGAATACAGTCATAAAGAGGTGACCTAGGGATATTTGCTATGTATCAGTATAGGAAGGTCCAAAAAACATTTCACAAGATGTTGTAGGTAGGGAATAGACTATAGTTTATGTTGTACATTTTTCACACCCATAATGTGAAATAGTGACATGTGAAATTCCGTACAAGTTTGTTATGCTGAACAGTCCCCAAAATAGTCACCTTGGGAAACTCAACGTAAGTCCCACTTGGAGAATCCATTTCTTCTCTAAACTATGGTTTTAGAAATAATACTTATCAGTCTATCACAGTGAGAAATTTCAGACCTTAAGGATCCAAACCTTTAGAGATATAGTAGAAGCAATATCAATTATTTATGTAGAAGAAATTAGAAAACTAGGGCTTCCTGTTCCGAGAGCTTCCCTGCATTGTTTTCAAAAAAGGAGTACATGGGACAGATCACCTTGAAAAGGCCCATATTGATATCCAATTATAAGTTTGAAATTCCAAGTTTTGAAAATTAGGGTATCTCTGACAAACCCTAGATCAGCTAGCCCTAGAACCAGGATGGACACCTCAAATCAGTAAGATCTAAATTTTTGCTATTTGCATTTGAGGTTCTCATTTCAAAATGACTAATAACACTAGCTTGATGACAATCTTGGTGAAGCTGGAAACTTCCAACTATGGAATTATAGGAACTCTATGATCCTGGAAGAAATTGACTTAGATCAACATTTCAGTAAAGAAGTTCTAAGAGCCAGAGGGAGATGAGGCTAAGGATAGAGCCAAGAGAATCATTGCATATTCTATTAAAGATAATCTCATCCCTCATGTGTCATCCTTGAAGACACCAAAAGGAAGTGTCTGTTGCTATGACAAAGAAATCGAAGAAGAATAAGATATTTTTATAACCACCTTGAATGGCGTCCCAGAATCATGGGATTCATTGATTCGAGGAATGTGTGCCAGAAGGAAGTGATTACCTTCAACAGACTCTGGGAAGAGTGCACACAAGAAGAAGCTCGACTCATAATAAGAGAAGAGAATATGGGAGCAACAAAAGATTAAGCTCTCACGATTCAAAGAAGATCCCTCAAGCGATGAGGAATATGAAGGACTCAATTCTTGAAGAACTCGTTATCCATCTTAGCATTTGGATAAGAAATGATGATGTTATGAATGAAGAAGATGATGAAGTTGAAGGGTCAAGAAGGATTCTACCCACGAAAAAAATAAAGATAAGTATTTGAATTGTCTTTTCCTATATATCTAGTTGTTTATGTGACATTGTTTAGTTGTGAAATGTATTATGCATGATAGAATGTCTACATTAATGAAAATTATACTACTAATATGCATGTTATGGGTAAGTAGCCTACAGTGCTATAAAACGCTCCATTTTTACTTATCTAGGATGAAACCTATTTGTTGACATATTGGGATTAGTGCACAATCTCAATAATGTTATGGTAGAGATGGAAGGCATCTGGAAAGTTTCTATGTATACAAGATATGGATGAATGTTGTATTGGCAAAAATAGTTGCATGATTATATATTTATGCATAATAATTTTCCATTACGAATATACCTTATGAAATGTTTCTAACCATATGACTAGTGCATTTTACTTGTAGGAAAGATCGCACACAATCACTTACAAGAAAATAATGATGAGACTTGTTTCGAAGAACAAGTGACAATAATTCAAGATTCACTCCAATAAGCATACATGAAGATGAACCTGAAGCTTCCATAGAAAAAGAAAAAGCTTCAGAAGAATATAAAATGAAGAATAAGCCTTCTAGCTCTGGAGAAGTAGACAAGAAGAAAGGGAAGGAGGCTATGATCAAAGAGTACCAGTTCAAGGAGAATGATTTCTAAGGTAAGTTCATAGTGTATTTCATATGGATCTACAAGATCCATGATGCAGTATATGGAAACATCCTAGGATACAAGGAAATATTCGTAGCACGAGGCTTCTCACAGAAAGAAGACATAGACTATGAAGAGACATTGGCACCAGTGATGAGTCAAGTATACATAGAGCAGCCATTGGGAGTTGAGACACATGATAGGTAGAATCATGTGTATAAATTAAAGAAGGCCTTGTACGAGCTCAGAGGGAACCCATGGGATAGAACATGCAGTTACATAAGGAGCTTGAATATCACCTAGAGTGATGAAGATCTTAACCTTTACTGCAAGATTGAAGATAAAAGCCTATAGAGGATGACAAGCTCATAGATGGGTGCAAGATTAAATTTTCAAACAAATTTTAAGATAGAGGATATTGGTATCCAGTGAACCTAGATGGATACATAGAATATTAGTAGCAGAGGAACCTACTTGTCACTCCATTACAGAATGTTTCAATACACAGAGTACAAAAGGCAGAGCGAGAGTGACGCTCAGCTTAAGAGGGAGTGGCTGCAAAAGATCCTATGGTTCAACATGGTACGAAAGGATGGAAAAATTACTGATGGCTCTAGGCTTTTCTAAGAGTAAAGAGGATTCCAACCTTTACTTCAAGGTTAAAGGTAGAAGACCAATGATGCTCCTGTTATATTTTGATGACCTATTGCTGACATGAAAAGAGGAACTCTTTAAAGTTGCAAGAAGGAGACTTGCTGCCGAGTTTGATATGAAGGAATTGGGTATGATGCACTACTTTCTAGACATGGAGCCATGGTAGAGTGTGGATGGAATCTCCATTGGACAAGGGAAGTATGTAGTGGAGATCCTGAAGAGGTTTGGGAAGATGAATTGCAAGGCCATGGCCACACCTATGGCATCGAACCTGAATCTATTGAGTGATGCTTCATCAAAGAGGGTTGATTCCATGATGTATCATTAGATGATTTGTTCATTGATGTGCCTGATGAATACAAGACCAGACACATGCTTTGATGTGAACTACCTGAGCCAGTTCCT
Source organism: Pseudotsuga menziesii (assembly GCA_001517045.1). Lineage (NCBI taxonomy): Eukaryota > Viridiplantae > Streptophyta > Pinopsida > Pinales > Pinaceae > Pseudotsuga > Pseudotsuga menziesii. Next base: position 59,684 of record LPNX010831995.1, read on the forward strand.
GCAGATCTATGACATGCTCACCTGGTTGCAAAGCATGCAATGAGGTACCTAAATGTTATAGTTGAGTATGGGCTCAAGTATGATACAAATCAGAAGACTTAACAACATGGTTATGTTGATTCATATTGGTAGTGTGACTGAGAAGAAGAGCACCTTGGGTTTCTTTTTCAGTTTGTGATCCAATATGGGCTACTGGATTAGCAGGATGGAGTCCTGCATGATGATGAGTACAATTGAGGAAAAATATGTTTCCATTTGCTTAGCTATTTGTGAGGTAGTATGTTTATTTTGAACACTACTATTTTATTTGATTGATCTGACTTGGATTTTTGTATGATGCAGAGAGGAGCAGTGAAGCTCCAGTATGTGATCCAGATCGAGATTCCTTGAAAGAGGGAGTGATGAGTTCTAGCGTAGTCAATGAGACAGGTTGTCTGAGCATAAAATCATGGTGAATCTTATAGGTTGCTTAAACATAATCAGTGATGTAGGTTGTCCTTGGATGTAATCAATCCTGTTGAAGCTCACAAGTTATCCTTGGACATAATCACCCTGATGTGATTTTATGCTAGAAATGGCTAGAGTGAAGTTTGAGTAGTTTAGAGAGAAGCTTGGTGTTATTCAGATCGAGGTCCCTTCCAAGGGGAAGTGATGAGTCTAAGATCCTTTCTGACATGGTGGAAGGCTGGGGCTCCCATGGTTAGATGTAAGTGCAGAGCCTTTCTAACATGGTGGCAGGATGGGCCTCCTATGGTCAGATGTAAATGTAGAGCCTTTCCCCAGATGGTAGTAGGTGTGTCCTACCATGCTGGTGGATGTAAGTGCTGATCCTTTCTGACATGGTGGAAGGATGGGCCTCCCATGGTTAGATGTAAGTGCTGAGCCTTTCTTACATGGTGGTAGGCTGGGCCTCCCATGGTAAGATGTAAGTGCTAATCCTTTCTGACATGGTGGAAGGCTAGGCCTCCCATGGTTAGATGTAAGTGCTGAGCCTTTCTAACATGGTGATAGGCTAGGCCTTCCATGGTCAGATGTAAGTGCTAATCCTTTCCAACATGGTGGCAGGGTGGGCCTCCCATGGTTGGATATAAGTGTTGAGACCCACATCTAGCATGAAAAAGGGTTGGCGTTGTAGATCAAGACCTACATGGAGGCTAGGCCTACATCCAGCATGAAAAAGGGCTGGATCTGTAGAACTTCCTATGACGAGTAGATATGAGAGATAGGACCATTTGCTTGAGATAGTGGTAGTAGTGATGATGATGATACAGTGAGGAATACTTGTGTCGATGAACTGTGTCAAGAGAATACCTTCCTAGTTAAGAGGGAGTGTTGATGTATTTGTAACTTCAGAATGTATTCAGTTGTATATTTCTTATTGTACCCCGACGAAGATGTTTGTTCCTCCGATCGGGAGAGTCATTAATATAATAAAGTCATGTAAAGTCATTGAGGTTAACCATCCATTGTAAGTCGGGGCAATAGAGTTTTATTAGGGTTATTAGTCTCTCCTAGAGAAGTCGTCCCTGTAGAGTAAATGTCAAGTGGAAAACAAGTATAAATAGAGAGTGAGACTCTTTATTTGAAACACACACTCACTCAATAGTATCACATGAGTGAGAGAGGATTAGCTCACACAAGTGAGAGAGAGAACAACCGTCGGAGATCATATTTGTATCTTTGGGTTTTACTTTTGCTATTGGTGCTCATTCTATCTTTGAAGAAGTTGTAGGGTTTTCTCCTTTATGGTTTCCCCGAGGAAAAATATTTGTGTCTCTTGTCTCTTGTGATTATTGTTGTGCATGTTATTCTCTCAGATAATATCCTAGATCATATTGATTAAATGATAAAAATCTAAGAAGAGGCACATGAGCTGCACTAGAAGGAAGCAAAGCGTATATTGCACTATGCGTAGGGTACTAGAGACTACGGGATCCATTATAAAGCTGATGTAGAGTTATATCTCATTGGATTCATAGATTTAGACTGGGTTGGATATGGGAATGATAGAAATTCCACTTTAGGATTTGTGTTTATGTTGGGATTTGGGCGAATATGTTGGTCTAGTAAGAAACAAGCAACACTTGCACTCTCTTCAACATAAGTAGATTACAAGGGAGCTATAAATGTATCTATTCAGGCAGTTTGGATGCATGGCATCTTGGTAGAATTTGATATTTTCACTTCACCTTCAGTGGGCATCTATTGTGAAAACCATATTACCATAAATATATCCAGCAATCCAATCCAGAAGCAGCGAATGAATCATAATGAAGTTCACATGCATTATATTTGGGAACTAGTGAATGAAAAGACTATCACATTGCATTAATTCTGTATAGAGGAGAAAATTGCAGATATTTTTACCAATTCCTTCACAAAAAAGAGATTTGTTTTCCTAAGATATTTTGTATTTGTAAAGGATTGAATCAATTTTTCCTGATTCCTGCTTATTTTGAGGCGAGGGGGGTGGGGGGAGGGGGGTTTCCCATGAGGTTTTCCGTATTTTCCTTAGTTTATTAAGCAATATTTTATTTCATTTAGATTGTATTGGTGGCTTTTGGCCTAGTTTACAGGGCCCAAGTTGTCCAAATCTAGGATTAAGGGGGATGTTAGGATTAATTAATCCTCCTTTGTCCATTATAGTCTATTTGGTCATTTTTCCTAACGTAGGGAGTTATTATTATTGTACTAGATTATGGGGGACACACTTAGAGGTTATCTACCACTGCATGTGCATGCATGATTTTATGCACCTCTAGGAGAAATCCCTACATTATGGGATCCCACTATGAGTGCCACCAACATCCTCCATCAGTTGGTTGTGATAGGTAAGCAGTTATGATAAGTTAACCTCCAGTTACAATCTATTAGATCACTTTCAGTTATCCTAGCACCATATTTTCATGCATGAAGGGAGAGTGGCACCTTTTTCCCACCTACTTCATTAGTTAACTGATTGTAGACTGGTTTAGACATCCAGAGTTAAACTAGTAATCTCCAAAAATGAATTAGACACACTGAGTTATCTATTCAGTCATCTTGAGCTGGTAGATTCGAATCCTATCCATAGTATTCTAATTCTATTTATTGTATAATCATTGTATTATTTATTAATGAATGAAGATTAACGTTCTGATTATCTGAGCAATTATTGTCTGATTTATTTGAAATTTGTGACATGAATTTCATGTTCAATGTACATTCTTTTTTATTATTCCACTGCATAATTCCCTTCCTACAACTTTCATATTTTCCCGTAGATCAGTGGTTCACAAATTTAATAGGGACCGATAACTTGATTTAAACTTCTTTTTTTCTAGATGAATTTATCATGCCACTTGGTTCTCTACTACTAAACAAGATCATTTTGTTGAATGATATATTGTCTTATCTCATCCAGCTGATTAAGTTGAGCTACTCTTTTCTACTATTCCCATAAAGGTTCATCCCCAACTGAAATTCTATTTTCAAATTTTTAACTTGAAACTCAATGGGAAGGAGTACTCGTTTACCATACACCAATTCATAGGGTGTGAATCTAGTAGTGTTTATCCAATTATTTTGGTAAGTGCATAATGCCTCAGGTAAGTGAAATGCCCAATACCCATTATGTATCTAAATTTTTTAGGTTAGGATAACTTTAAGCACTTTATTAGTGGATTCATCATGCTCATTGGCCTACAGATGATGGGAAGAATAATTTATATGCTTTATTTGGTATTGTTGAGTAAGGGATTGAATGAGATTTGATATCAATTGAGTGCCCTGATATGTGACTATTTCTCTTGGTTCACAAATCGAGTAAAAATATCCTCATATAAAAAATATGCAACTGCTTGTTCATTAGCCTTCAAGGAATCCTTAGCTTATACTCATTTTGTAACTTAATAAATGCAAAATACCTTTTATTTCTTGACATTGGAGTGATAGGACCAACAAAATCTAGATCCCATTTCATAAAAGGCTCAATAAGTACCTATGGGTGCAAGGGCATCTCATTTTATTGTTCTAGTAGACCCATCCTATTGCAACCAATGTACTTATTTACATCTTTGAAGAGAGTGGGCCAATAGTACCTTGAGTACAAAACCTTGTAGGTAGTCCTTTTATCAGCGAAATGAACACCACAAGGTTCATCATGGCATGATTCAAGTTTTCGAACATCTTGTCTTCTCAAATACATCTACAGATGATGAGGTCTGGGATAGTACAAAAAATATGTCTTCCCATCCAAGAATAAGTAGCACTTAACCTGATAATATTTTGTTTCTCCTTGGATGAAAAAATGTTGAGGTAACTTCATGTAGACAAATAGTTAGCTATATCTACAAACCATGGAGACTTAGTAGATACAACAAATAATTGTTCATATGGAAAATCATAATCAACAAGACTAATTTCACCTTTGTTATAAATCATTGAAATGAAATATTCATCTAAATTTTCCTTACTAGGCCTATCTAGAATGGTGTCTTTAAATTCATGTGATACAAAATCGATTTAGTATTTGTTTTATTCTTCAAATAACATATTGTTGAATGATCTATATGTATGAAAACCTCATAACCGGTAATATAATGTCTAAACTTGTTAATTGCATGAATAAATTATATGAACTCTTTTTATGTGACAATGTAGTTAATTTAAATAACTATAAGGTTCTTGCTAACAAATTAAATAACACAATACAACTGGTTCTCTTTTTGCCCTAAAACAACCCCAAGAGATGTATTAGGGAAATCTATCAAAAGGTGGAAAGGAAGGGACCAATTCCCCCCCTCAAAATAGGTTTAGTTGGGAGCTTCAAAATAGGTTTAGTTGGGAGCTTTGCTTTCAAAGTAATAAAGGTACGTTGAGAATAAATATCCCAAGAAAAACAGGTTCCTTTGTAAGAAACTTGAATAAGGTTCATATATTTTTGTAAAATTTTCAATAAATATTCTATAATAACCAAAAATACTAAGGAAGCTCCTCACCTCTCTTAGATTTTTTAGGATCCAAATATTAGAAGAACTTTAATTTTTGTTGTATCTACCTAGAGTCCTATAGAAGAAATAATATGTCCAAGAAAAATACCTTTAGTAACATCCGACATTATTCGTGACTTAAGGAACCGTTGGTTTCTTGGAATCTAATTAAGACCTTTTATAGGTTCTTTAATTCTTCTTTAAATGAATCACCATAGATAGTAAAATAATCCATGTAAACATCAATGAAATCATGAATAAGGTCTAAAAATATTCCTAGTATTGCTCTCTCGAACATGGATGGGGTATTACATAATCCAAAGGGAAGCACACGGGAAGAAAATGTAACCCATGGGAACGTAACTGTAGTTTTGTATTGGTCCTCCAGTGCAATCTCTATTTGGTTATAACCACTCAAACCATTTAGAAATGAAAAGTACTACTTTATTGTTAGGGTATCTATATATTGGTCAATGAATGGAAGAGGGAAATAATAATTCATGGTGTCTTTGTTTAACTCTCAGTAGTCTACGCATATTCACCATTTACCATTTTATTAGGAATCACTACAAGAGGTGAGACCCATATTCTATAAACAATTGGATATATAAAAAAATTATTCAATAGTTTTTGTAATTCCTCTTTCACTACTTCTTGGAGGGATGGGTTCATGTGCCTTTGGTGATATTGGACACAATGTGAATTATTTTGAATATAAAAATGGTGGGAACGATTTTCATGATGTATCCCCATCACGTCATGGTAGTCCCATGCAAATGATCCTATTTTTTTTCCCCAAAAGTTTAGTCAGCTATCCCTACTGCAAATTGTCCAGCTGATAGTTAATATGCATAAATCTATCATGGCCAATTTCAACAAGAATACTGTAACATTCAATTTTCTGCATGGTGGCTTCTATAGGATTGCAAAAAGAGGATAAGGTATCTATATCACTAATATTCTGTACATCAACATTTAAAATCTTATCAAACTGAAGAGTAAGTAAATCAAAATATTGTGTAAAATATGAGTTGTAGAGAAAGGTACTAATTCGGTCTTCCTCTGAATTTTATTTTAAGCTCATTACCTGATCTACTGTAAGGATAGTTGGTTGTATACTCTATCTGTCACTTTTTCATTATTAGACAATAATATTTATTGTATTTTTGTGAGATATTTTGCAGGGGGTATAACATCACTTGCCATATTGTATCTCAATGTGAGATAAACATGTTTCTATATTTGCATTCTATAAAATAATATTTGGTACTAGAAATCCATGGCGTACCGAGGATCGCAAAATTTCCTCCATAACAAAATTTAGGATGCAATATCATGAATTCTACAGGATACTCTCAATAATATAGGGACTTGATCACATCATCTAATACTCCCTCTGCATTAGAGGAATTTTGGGGTCTAAAATGGGCCTCCTAAGGAAAATAATAAAATAATAGTTAAAATAATAAAATAATATTGATTAATTTTGGAGGAAGAAAGAAAAAAACTACTTTTTGTGTTCGTATTTTCGACATATCTCCCTGTGTTTTTACTCAAATTTCAATCGGGAGAGCTCGTTGTATGCGGAATTTGATTCCGCATCCAATGAGTACCCACACTGCATACTTTTGACAGACCTCGCTACCCCAAAAACAAGAAATACTTGAAAAAATGTGATGATGACATCATCATCATGTTTTTTCAGGTATTTGTTGTTTTTGGGGTAGCAAGGTCCATCAAAAGTATGCAATGTGGGTACTCGTTGGATGCGGAATCAAATTCCACATCCAACGAGCTCTCCCGATCGAAATTTGAGTAAAAACACAATGAGATATGTCAAAAATACGAACAAAAAAAATAGTTTTTTTTAATGACAAATATGTCAATTCAACCATTATGGTTGACTTATTTTATTGAAATTCTATTGGTTCTTGAATTCCAACACACAAAAACGTATTTTGGCATGTTTTCTTATAAGGCCCATTTTAGACCCCAAATTTCCTCTAATGATATAATCTTGGATATATCATCTAATCCTAAGACAATAGGAATTTGGAAAATATTTGACAAATTCAATTACTTCATGATTTATATAGTAATGATGTTATTGGCTTCTCCAAGGTAAATTAAATTATTTGGAATGCATATTCCATTAATATGCATAGAGACACTGGAGTTTCTAGGGTCTCTATATTTATCCACAAATATCTATCCAAACATTAAATCTATAAATTCTCCAATAAATTACATGGTGGGTGGGTCATTCTTCTTCCTCCCTGGTTTCTTTAAACACAATTCCCTAACTATTTTTGCATAAATATGTATGTCTTTAAGGGATTGCAGCAAGGTAGTTTTGATGATAACATTTTTCAGTTTAGTGACAAGGTCATATTCAAAGCGAGCTACTGGTTTATTCATATTTAACCTCTCTAGATAGGGAGGTTCTTTGGATGAGGAGGGATGCATTGGATGGATGTTTGTTTTCTTTATTATGGGAGTATCATCAGTGAGTGTTTGATTGGGAGTTTTCTCATCTGGCTCTTCTTCATTAATGATGGGATATTTTGTTTGGAGGGATTTTCCTAATCAGAGGTGGACATCCTACAATCCTACTGGTGTGACCTAATAGGTAGGAAAAGGTTGTAACTCAATGCAATGATTTACTTAGTTGTTTGGGTTAGGAATAAGCTATAAATGAATTTTATTTGGTCTTAGAGGTTGTTTGGAAGGTAGCTACAATTGATGAGGTTATATGATCTATTGTTGTTAAGCAAGAAATTATGTAGGATAAGGAATTTGTAGCTATGGTGGATATTGTTGTCAAAATTGTGGATGGTAAGAGTGTTGTGACTACATGGTATAGGAAGGAATATTCCCATAATTAGGCCCTCACCACCCTTGTTTCCATGGATGGTTATGGACTGGTTGTTGAGGCCATGCTTTCCAATAATTCCAAGGTGGGTATGACTAGTCAGAATAATATGAAGAATTTTGAAATGCGGGATCTGAAGACATACATGATAGCCGAGGCTTCCATGGCCTTTGTTTTTCTAGTGTACACAAGTTTTCTATTGTTTTATTTCCATAAGTACACTTTTTAAAGTCCCAGAAGAGAAGGACAATGATACATTGGATGTTCTCCTGCAAGAATAACACATATAAAAATGTTATTCAAGGGACATTCCTTTAATGGATGTTTCTTACAACATTTGGGATATAAAATAGGTAGTATTTCATTATATTCCTTTTTTATTCTTTTTTTACTGTGAAGTGCCTAATTGTATGTTAAGAGTGCTGAGAATATTAGTTTTAAAACTATCTAGTAGATTTCCCAATTCAGTCTTAGTTACACCACCTGCTACATGTTTAGTAGATTTTAAAAAATTTCTCAAAATTCCTTACCATATCTGGCTTGGTTCCATGAATATTTCTTGCAAATATCACACATTCGTTCAAAAGAAAATTGAAAAAAATCCCCATTCGCCATCAAATCAAGCATGTTCATAGATTCGTCTAATACCCCTCTTACAAAGATAATTTTAGTGGTGTCTCAATCTAATTTTTGTTGTTTAAAATGTTGAATATTACACTAAAATATTTCAAGATACTATTATAATCTCTCTTCCTATTTTTGTTCCATTCAAAAAAATTATTCTCTTAATTCTCTAGCCTTACAACATTCCTGATATTTCTTAAAAAGGACATTTAACATTTCATCCCATGTTTGAATTGTATCCCCTCCTAATCCCATAAACAAAAGAAATGTTTTGTATTTGAGAGTAGCAGGGAATAATTTGATTTTTTTTTATCATTTGAATCATCATAACTATGAAAAAATATTAAATTCAAATAAGAAATCATAAAGGTCATCATTTACCCTTGCATCAAAGTGGGGCAACACTGAAGGAGGCATATTTTTCATTTGTACATTCGTAGTAGGATTTGTAATAGGTAAATTAGATGTTATCTCTTATTCATCTATTTATTTCTCCTCTTGATGAATATGCACTTCACCTTCTTCCTCTACCATCTTATTTCTCACAAACAAGCTTTGCTCTATTTATGGATTCGGGGAATTTATTTCAAAACCAACTTGAACTCTTTTTCAATTTTTGGTTCCTTGATTGTTTCACAAACAACAATTGCTTCTATTGTAGAATCTGTTGGAAATATTCAGGATTCCACTACTGTAGCTACTACAAATACATGTTCTTTTAATTCCTTTGGAGCAAGTATTATTTTAATATCTAATGCTGAAGTCTTACTTGTAGATGATCCTTTTGAGTTTCTTTTTGCAAGTGAGTTATTAGATATATGGATTTTTACTATTCTGGAAAATGCAATGGTTGGAATTGCTCTACTTTTATCTTTAAGCAACCTACCCTTATCGCCCCTATTCCTATTCATACACTTCCAACATATTATAGAAAGTGAAATAGTGTTACTATCCCACCATGTCTAGTATGTCGACACATAAACCAATCATATGTATAGCTAAAATAAATTATTGAAAATTTAGAAAACAAATAAATCAAAACCTAATCCTTTTAACATATCCTTGAAAAAGACACCAAAAATGTTGGTTAATTTACTTTCTCAAATTACAAACACTTAATTATCAACTGTGGCTTGTAGACTTATGAAGTGTAGGAAAAATATATGCAAAATTAGGTAAATTTAACTAGAAGATCAATACAAAACTAACTCTACTGAATTCAATCCAAACATCCTATTGAGTAATTTGTGTTAGAATAATCAACCCATAGTATTTACCCACTTAGACATTATTTCATTTATTTTGTCTTATTTGCCTAGTCCATGAGTCCCACCATGTGCAAGTTGCTAATTGCCTATCCATAGAGGTCAAACTTGCCATCTTTGACTCATGTAGCGCCCTTGAGAGATTTAGGAATCAAATCTGCTTTATTCCTGGCCTCCTAGGTGCCCATCTGCTTTTTCTGCTTTATTCCCTGCTTTTTCAGTGTTTTAAGGCACATAGGAAAGCAAGACTAGGTGAGGTGAATCAGCTTTGTTGCCTCTTCCTCCTCCACTCATTCCTCCATGATTTTGCATGTATGAGCTGCCATTTGACCACTCTTTAGCTTGCCCATGCGCCCTTGCTAATTCGTGGGGTCCTTGATAGATTTGGGATCAGCTTTTTACACCTATGGGGGATTTGCCTATTTTGGGTAAGCCTGCTTTATGCTAGATTTGGATGCTTCCTCATGCATTCGATTTGATTATGTATTCTATATATTCATAAGCCTATGTTATTTACAGGGTTGGCTATTGTACACTCAGTCAATATAATTTTGTGTTACAGCTCCATATTCAGTCTCCATTGTTGATAATTTTGCATGATCAATTGTTAATTGCTGTGAGTGAAATTAATCTACTGCAGGCCTGAATTTCTACAATTTGATTCTAGGTTGCTTCTTTTGTAAATAAAAAGGACTATATTGATACTAGAAACAGGTTACATGTTTCTCATACAAAGTTCTAGTTTCAGCATGCACTTATAGAAAAAAAACAACCATCCATATCTATACTACATTGGGGGAGACTCCAAAAAATGGTTCTTGTCTCCTTTTCAACTAAGCTAGACTTTTAATTCAAATTAAAATATAAGGACGCCTAGAAATGCAGATAAACACAAAAAATTACTTTATGAACACCGCTTTAAGTAGGAGCTTTTCCATGGGAATCAATGCTTCGTTGTCATCTTCGAATCTCTTACCCTTCCCGGCAACCTGTTTCCTTTTCACTATTGCATCCTTATCCATCTTCCTGCTTTGGCTTCAGTTTCGGCAGGGATTCCTAGCTTCACCCAACTGTAGAGTAAGTGTGTAAAATTTCAAATTCAACTTGTCAGCAATTAGGTCTACCTTTTGGTGCATCAGGAGATAATCTTGATGGTGCTCCTTCCATGCATGAACTAGCTCCTGGAATCCCTAATGATTGGTCTCACCATCCATGGCTACATTAGACATGAGGTTTTTCATGCCCCAGTAAACCATCAACATCCGATCGTAGGCCAAATCCTTCCCTAGAGTGGTACTTGGGTCCAACACCCACTCTTCCACTTCTATGAGAATGTCCTCCATTAGAATTATCTAGACCTATTTCCATAACTCCTTCTAAATAGCATCAATTTAGTCATGGATCAACACAAGGATGCGGTCACAGAAAAAAGTAGCCACTTCTCTAGACTGGGATTGAGCCCAAATAATTATTCACCCAACTCCTCTCACTCCACTACCGAAAATCCCTTTCCCCTCATGACCCCTAGACTCGGAGGCTGGAACGACTCTTGCACTTCCTTGATTCCTTGGCACCATCTTTGAGTCAAGAAGGAGGTATCTAGAAGGAGCTATGATAACAGACCTGGTTCTTTTCATATGCAAAGAATACTCTCTAGGATTAATAGCAACTTCCTTGATAGGGATGCAAGGAATTCATTTTTCTAAGCCTCGTTTGTCTTTCTGAAATATAGCAAAAAAGACCATAATTACTATAACCAGGTGTCTCCTTACTCCTCCTATATCACCCTTTATTCCTTTTCCTTTAGTACCATTCCTAGTATTATGCATAATGGATATATTAATTTCTTGGCGTGGGGACTAGATCATATCCTCCCCAAATCTCTTATTTCGTTGATCACTGTACTTTTTTGTATCCTGGGAGAAAGTGGGTAGTTCTTTCCCGGTACCTGTTTTATGATTATTGTGGGCTGATTGAAACATCTGCCTCATTCCATTGATGCAATATGTTGTGTCCATGTGTCACTTGTTCGTTCTCTCCTGCTTGTCCTGTCGTCGCTTGATCCGTACTCGCTAGGTGTTGGAATCATCCCACCCATGATTCTCCCTCAAATTCTTGCAATTGTCCCTCTCTGAGGTCCTGACCTCCTCCTGTCCCCACATTGGGCCATAAGGTGGGAAAACTTGTTGGCCTCCATCCTGACGTGGCCAAATGACAAGGTTGGGGATGTGGAGATAAGACAACTTAAAGTTTCCAAACTACTCAAAAGTCTCCAATTGGTTGCGACTTTTTCCACTTTTTCTCATGGATAATTCTCTCGTCATCTAGATGATGACTCGGGAATATCCCTCAATAATCATCGGAATCTATCGCTTTCTGGACACCAGTTCGGTGCCCTGGATAATACCTTCAATATCAGTTGAGTTTTTTGTATCGAACCCAATTGAACCATGGTAGAATTTCATAATATCCCCTGTTGTATCCCTGCATATACTACCATATCCAGTTGCATCTGGGTTTCCCTTTGACGGTCCATCAAAATTTATCTTAAAAGATCCTATCTGTGGTGGAGACCAAGAATTTGGAATGTATGGTTGTAAAAAAGGGTTTTTCATTTGAATTCCTTCTAAGTGATTCCATCCAACCCCCCAGCCTACAGCTATATGGGCTTCCATAACCGTGAGCTACTTGTCACTCTCTCCCCACTACTTATTTCAAATTGTCTCTTGAAGGTTATGGACTAACCACTTCCATAATTTCTCCTCATTGGATCTCTTGACATGGAATATACTGTTGTTTCTCTCCTTCCACAAAACCCATAATAGAATCTCTAGAAACATCATCCATATCATGCCAAGGATCAGATTTTTGAAGCAAATTCCACTCTTTGAGGGTTTGATCTGGTTGTTCCCTAACTCTATCACCTCTATGGAATACAATTTCTCCCTGATCCCATAGGGAGAAGGAGAAGGGGAATCCATCTAGGAGATGATTCATGATCTCCTCTTCACCGAGGCATAAGGGGCATTGTGAAGGGCCTTGCATCCCCATTTTCCTGAGATTATCCCTTGGTATACTTCTTATTTTTAGAACCAACTAGTTGAAGGTGGCAATGTTTGATCATGGGTTCATAATCCATACCTTCCTCCATATTTCCTCATGCTCTTCCCTACCTCTTATCCTGATTTTGTAGGCCTCCTTGATGCTGAAGAATCCCTTTCGTAGGTACCCCCATCTGAGCTTGTCTTGACCTTATTGTCTACGGATACATCACTCCTTGAGAATGTCCATGTGGGCTTGTGTCTATTCATTGACTATTATGTATTCCCACCTCTCATTCTCCTACCACTTCCTATAAACCCTTATGGTGTTTGTTTCCACCCAATTTTTCTAAACTTTGGTTTTTCCTTCTCTTATTCCACTTTCTCTTATACCTTTCCATTTGGGGTCATCCCCTAATTTTGGAAACTGATTCCAAGAGTCTTCTGAGAATTTTACAATCTGTCCATCTTTGATTTCCCAAAAACTATGGTATTGCACCATATTTGTATTACTTTGGGCCTTCATTCGTATGTGTGACCCTACTTTCTCTTCATCAAATCAAAACAAGTCACAAACTGAATTTTTTTGTGCATACTTCACATGCCACAACTTGGCCTATGGTTCAGACATTTGATTACACCACCTCCACCATATTTTTGTTCCATTAATTCCACTCACCACCTCTGGGTCCGTGATACCTAAAAGCCCGTTATCCTTGCGCTGGAAAATTTTATCCCATCCTAACATAGGAATTTTATCTTTCTCTTCCTTGACCCCCAAAGAAACACCCATTGAAGACTTCGAATATCCTTAATGACCTCCTTTGGAGCCAATGAAAATGAAAAGAGATAGATCAAAATCTCCTATGGGACTTCCTTAACTAATATTAGTCAACTTGGGAGGTTTAGAGGTCTCAAAGTCCATCCTGTAAGATTTTTCCTCATTCTGTCAATCATATCCTACCATGATACCTTATTGATGGTCCCTTCTTCTAGTGGTGCTACTAGGTATTTTGAAGGGAATGAGCCTCTCGTAAATCCTAGAATCTGTATTATGTTCCTCTGGGTTGTTAGATTTTTATCATATAAGCTAGCATTATGATCTTAGGATATTTAACTGAGAGAATAACATGCACACCAATAAAGCACAAGAGACAAGAGACATAAAGAATTTTCCTCAGGGAAACCATAAAGGAGAAAACCCAGCAACTTCCTCAGAGATAGAATCAACACCAAAAGGTAAAACAGTAAGATGATCTCCCGACAGCAGCAGTCTCTCTCTCTCATAGTAACAGAGCTTCTACTCTCTCACTCATGTGCCCCAATGAGTGAGTGTGTGTGTCCTAAATAGAGAGGCTCACTCTCTATTTATATTCTTCCGTTCACTTGGAACCCACTCCATCATGTCAGCCTCACTTAACAATTACTTACTAGAGTCGATATCTCTAGGAGTGTCTAATAACCCTAGTGCCCCACAACTTGTGGGGACTTTGCCTCCTCCGACAACAAGGAGGTTTATCCTTAACACAATGGTGGGGACTATTGCCTTGACTTACAATGACTCACCTAGGGTTGACTTCACTAGGATAGTCTAATAACCCTATGGCCCCACAACCGTGGGGACTTTAACCCTTGACTAATAGGAGGGTTACCCATAATGACTTGAAATGACTTTCTCATTATAGAAACTTCTCGGAATAAACATCGGGGTATGACATGACTCAAGTAAATTAAAATACATCCTGGAATGAACATCGCATTACAATAGATAAGAAATACAAGTGAATACATTACGAAGTTACAATTACATCAACATGGGTAACCTTTGGGGTATCGAAGAAGAAAACCTAAGATTTTTCTAGGTTGACTTTGAGCCCTTATTCCTTGGAAAACAAAGTCATATTTCTATTCAAAGAACATGATTCTTGGAATAAATGGTGCCCCATTAACATAGTGTCATCCACAAATTTCTGGTGAGTTTATTTGTCCATCCCCATGTGGAGATGTAATCCCCTATCTTCCCCTATGAAATTTTGTTCTTGAAATAACCCGTTAAGCCCTTCTGCCATTATTATGAAGAGGAAAGGAGAGATGGAATCCCCCTGACATATGCATCAAGTAGGATTCATAGTTCAGGTAGGATATCCATTCAATAGGATTGAATAGAAAGTAGAAGTAACCATGTTCATGTTCCATTCTATCCAATCTCGTCCAAAACCAAAGGCCCCCAACATGTCTCTCATGTATTTCCATCTTAGCTTGTCATATGTCTTGGATATTTCCAATTTCACCAACATACCCTATTTTTTGGTGGTTTTCAGAGAATGAATGACTTCATGGACAAGGATTATACCATCCAATATTTGTCTACCTTCAACAAACCTAGAATAATCTGGACTAATCATGATAGGGAGAATTGGATTTAATCTATTGGCTATCACTTTTGAGATGATTTTGTATATAACATTGCACAAGACAATGGGTTTAAACTTAACCAGAGATTCTGCACCCTCTGACTTGGGTAGATGAATAAAAAAAATTGCATTAAAATCCCTCAGGACTCCTTGAGCTTGTCGAGAATCTTCCACTATTTTCCACACTTCTTGTTTTATCAAATATTAGAAATTATGAAATAAGTTGTTCGTGAAGCAATTTGGTCCTGACACTTTCCCAAGCACCATTTGTTTCATTAACTCCTCAACCTCCTAAAGTTCTATGGGCCTTGACAACATCTTGTTTTGTTCTTGAGTGAGTACCCTTAGGATGAGCTAGGTGATTTTTTCAATATCATGTTTCCTGTCTGTTTGGGATTCAATAATAACTCTTCTAAAGTGCTGGACTAATTATTCTCCTACTTCCCCTTTACTTTCTTCTTGTATTTCGTTAGTCTTCCTTAATTTGTTAATATTTATTCGGTGTTGATTTTAGATCACCATATTGTGGAAGAATTTGGTGTTACGATCTCCTTACTGGAGCCATAAGTTTCATGACTTATGTTTCCAAAATATTTCCTCCTATTTTTCCCTAGACTTGAGTTGAGTGAGAAGTTCTTTTTCCTGCTTCCTGAGTTCTTATCCATTCCCTTCCTCCATGCCTTTTCTTTGGATGTCTTCTAGGATTTATTCCAGTCTTTTTTTTGTCCTGGAATATGTTTCCAAAGTCTTATTTATTCCATGTGTGAATCATAGCTTTCAGAGCCTTCAAATTTTGCTGGAATTGGTACATCATGGTCCCCATGGGGGGGACCAACTCCTTCCACCACTTCCATAATTGGACATCAAAATATTTATGTTCGAGCCAAAACTGCTCGAATCTAAACTATTTTCTGATTGGGTGATTAGAGCAGTCCCACTCCAGTCATATCGACCAATGCTCCGATCCAACCCCCGGGAGGACATTGGCCAACATTTCTCCTACTCCCTAGAAATTTCCAATGAAACAAAAAAAAATCTGTCTATTCTAGAGGCAAAGTGATGTTCTCCTCCTCTTCGATTGTTCCATGTGAACCATCCCTTTCCTATATCCATGTCAACAAGTTGAATTGGTTCCACAAAGTCTCTGAAATATTCACGGAACCTATCCATACTCCTCCTCCCCCCCTTATTTTTTCCTAGGGAGGTTATCAAGTTGAAATACCCACCCACTATCCATGTACTATCCATGATTTTACCTTTTATCCAGCTCAAGAACTCAAGAAAATTAGGTTTCTAGGGGAAATTAGTCAGGTCATACATGTTTGAAAGAGTTCCTTTCCCCCCTGATTCCTTAATAGTAAAGCTTGCTGATAGAGAGAAGCAGTTTTCCCTCAAATCCGTTAAACATATTGAATCATGGTGCCACAGGATCACCATCCCTCCTACCATCCCCATGGAATCTACCACCATAGTTTTACATCCTTTCCAAATCTGTTGTCCTAACTTGTCAAATGTTTCCAATTTACACTTTGTCTCATGTAGGAAGAGGATATATGGTTTCTCCCTTTTTAACTTCCTTTCCATCATTTTGATTTTCCTAGGATGGTTGCTCCCCTTATGTTCCATAATATTATTTTCATTGGTTCACTTTATTAATTTCAGATAAAGTTTCTACTATCATTAGATATTGTCCCGACTCTATGAGTTTGACCCCTACCTATGTGATCCTTTGTTTGTTTGTCTTTATCCCTCTCTTCATATCATCCTCTGGTTTCTTTCTTTTGCTCCCTTTCTGGGGGCCCCCTTCTATCCCAAGTTGTTTTTGAGCCCTAGTTCTAATGATCACTTTCTGGATAAGTTCCAACTGCCTTTTGGATACATATCCTTTCCCCATCTTCTCACACTCCTTTTCAATTTCATCCAGATCTAACTCACCCAATTCCATGTCCTTGACCCCATATTCCTCCATGGCTTGTATCTACTCGTATGTATCTTGTTCCTAGCCTTCCTCCATTTTTTCTTCGTTCTTTGGTGGCTCCAAGTCATTATCCTTTCCCACATTACCCTCTTCTTCCCCCCTTCCGGCCAAGATCTCAAAACGATTACTACTATTCGGACCTCCCCCTTGGTGACCCTTGCTTTGCTGCTGATGTGGGCCCTATTTATGTTTATTTTTAATCTGTACTTGGACAAAACCCTCTTTTTCCTTTGAATTCCCCTATGATTGATGAGACGATTGGGGTTGTTGGCCATTCTTAGGGAAATTTCAAATGAAATGACCATAATCATGGAACTACCTCCATCGGAATGGGATGTGTTCATAGTATATTGATTGCATCCATTCTTGATCTTCTCAATTCAGTATGATAGCTTTAGGAATCTCTTTATATAGGTCTATATATACACAGTTATAGGAAAATATTGTGTACCTATAGTGTTTCATTTGCTTTGCTAATTTTACGAATTCCCCTAGTGTGTTTCCAATATCTTGTTGGATTTACAGATCCCATTACTCACATGGAAGAGAATGCAATTGATTCCACACCAGGGCCACCCTCATGTCCCCTTTCTTAGGGTTAAACCTCTCGTTCCATGGTCTAAGGTAGAGCCCTGCAGAAAAAAAGAAATAAGGGCCCCCTTCAATGATTGAGTCTTGATATTCTTGAGTAAAAACTATGATGGTAAATAACCCCTTGGATCCCATGTGTAGGTCATAATTCTCTTTGGGATTCTAGGTACTTTTGATCCATCGCACTAGATCTCTTTCTTTCATCCATATCCTGATGAATTTTCCCATCAGAGCTTTCTCCTTCTAGAGTTAAACTTTTTCTCTTACCTTATCTAAGTGGATTTGAAGGGCCAATATCATTTTCTCTTGTGGGAGGCATACTGCCTGACCCATTCTCATATTTCGAGAGGAGGGCCCTACATCATCGATCGTCCCGATCTCTCCCTTGTCACCGTTGCATGCTTTAGTTTATTGCATGACTACCACTATTTATGGGTGTTTGGTGGAGGGAGGGTATGACCCCCTCCGTACACTCTCCCACATGTATTCTCCCCCTAATTGTGACTGATTGAACCAACCATCTCAACTTAGTTATTGCTCCCTCCCTTGTTCGCCAGGTCTTCACAGCCCTGTGAAACCCTCGCTCAAATTGATTCTAGGTTGTTAAATCCAGTCACAATCTTTCATTCTTTTATAAGGACTATTCCTATAACATCTTCAAATATTTCTTAAGATAAATTTTGATTAGTTGATTTGAGAAATCAAAAGTTTAAGTGTGAAAGTCATGCTCTGTTCATAAAAACCAATCACTAGACTCTATACTCTAAGAGTCAATATTCCTGCAATCTTCTCATAGATAGCTACGCAATATCTTAATTAATTTGTGTGACTTAATAAAGCCTATATGTTTCAAACCAAATTAATAAAGATCGGTAAGTGAAATCAAACCCATAAATATTAAGACTGTTATTCCTAGTCCTATAACTGTAGTTTTGTTGAAATTCCTATAATAACCATTCATTCATATTTCTGGTAGTAAACCTTAACACACAAAACTCGGGGATCCCAATATTCAATATGCTTACTTAAATAACTAGAAATCAAAAGTAGATAGAAAAATCATGATTGGGAAATAACTCAAGAAGCAATTAAACAATTGAGATTCCAACTTATAATTTTGTAGATTTAAACAATATAATTAAATTAAAAAACACATATGCACACTATAAGACTAAACACATAAATCAACTATCTAAATCCACCACTGCATACCTAGGTTAGGGGGCCCTCTTGGGTGGGATGTGTTGCAGGAAATCACATGAATTAACTCATAAATTTAGCAATAGATATTTTTTATTAACTCAAGGATTTCCATAGGATTAAAAAGTATGAACAAAGTATCACAATATCATCCCATCATCTCCAATGTTAATCCCCTTTCGATGTCAATACAATTCCCACACACACACACACATTGTTTGCTAGAATATCCCTGACTTGTGGGAGTGGCCTTTGGTCTAAGAAACCATGACCCATGGGAATCTAAGCTATTAAAATCACCCAGGGATTGCACTTGTCCTAGGCCACACCAAACCTCAATGATTTGTATTTTGGGTGTCTCCTCCCAACTAGTTCACCCCTAAGGGGAATAGAAATCGGGTCACCCTGTTGACCAGACACACACCTTAATCGAATGAACTAGAGGGAATTGAAAAAATGTTAGGAGGACATGCAGGTGGGATTCGATCCAATTATGTGTCCATGTGTCATGAGATCATTTAATACAATATCTTTGAGTGGAACTACACATTAAACTACTACCTCAATGTGCCCCCACGGATTTAGGCTATGACCTCATTGGAATCCCATTTATATATTTTGCAATAAAAATATATAAGTATTCAGGAACTTTTTGATCCTAAGTACATGGATCTCAACAAATTAAGTTTTGAATTTAGAAATGGGGGTTATGCGGATATTGGTATCAGTGGATCGATATATCTAAGATCCAGAGTACATAGAAAATACTCATTTTATTAATCTCAATTGATTTCATGACCGAGAAGCATGAAATCATAAGTTTTTGTCCAAATTCCATTCATCCAAGTTGACGTTGACCAAATATTTAACTACAAATTCGCATCCTTGATGATGATTTTACAACCAATTGAAGAAGAAGGTAACCATTTCAATATGCTTATGGAAAAACAAATGTTCTCATCTTCATCCTGGAATGATAGAGACATCCAAACCAATGAGGTCATTATCATATTTTTAGGAATCATACCTACAAGAATTTTGGTAGAAAAAGGAATTTCAATAGTAACTAGCTGATTACCATATTTATGTAGCTATACCAAATTCTATCAATTCTAGTAGTAACTAATTAAAAGAAAGATCTATTCCAAGTATTTATCAAACATAGAGGAAATTAAAAACCTCGATTACAAAAGTAGAAAATATGGTGATAAAGGATATCAAATGACAAAAGGGAGGAAAATACATTAGTAAAAAAATGGCCCATATGGTGTTCCCAAAACAGGGCATGGAAAAACTAAGACTCAACACTCTTAATGAACTAAGGGTTATAATAAATTCACTATCTTGGTATATCTTGTGAATTCCATATTGACTCACATAAATGAGTTGATGTAAATTCTTTAACTAAACCTTCATGAAATATGTTGTTGTGATCTCTTATCTTATTGTTGGGGCTCGACATTCAAGGTCCTTTATTTTGGCAACTCCGCGGTTTTGGTGCGAAGCTTGTAAGCAGAGTTGCGGCACAAAATAGTCTTAGGGGTGTCGGGGTTGGGTCGAAGCCCCTCTTTTTGTAAATAACCCATGGTTTAAACTCATGGTTTTTAAGCCCATGGTTTAAGTCTATGGTATTGTAATAAGTACACTTGTATAAATAGGCACTTATGTAAAGGAGTCATGTTAGGATTTCGAGACTTTTAATGTATGATGATTTGATGTGAATGAAGAAAGACCTGTTTTAGGGTTTAAGGTTAAGTCCCAGCTGAATGCATGGATGACCTCTGCAGCTGAGTGCGTAGAGGGTTTTTGTAAGAAGGTTAAGTCCCAGCTGAGAGCGTGGATGACCTCTGCACTCAGTGCACAGAGAGTGTAGGAAGAAAAGTGCTGCAGCTGAGTGCGCAACTTAGATTTGCTGAGAAGATCTGTAGCTGAGTGTGCAGATCAGAACTGTGTGTTGTAAAAAGTTGAATAAAATCGTAGTTCTGTGGACGTAGACCCTACACTGGGGGTGAACCACGTACATCTTGTGTTGTAGTGGCTTCTCTTTTGTGTTTGTGCTACTTTTTTTTATGCATTTAATAAGTAGGTGAATGATAAAGTGAGATATACTGTTAAGTAATAACTTCGCTGTGAATTCCCAGTTAAGGGTTAAGCAAGTAATTGTCTGTTTATCTAAACTGCGAAGCTAATTAAGTAACTATCGAAGCTCTGTGTTGTATGATTAATATTTGTTAAGGCTAAAGGTATAGTAATATCCCTCTTCTGCTTGCAGAAACCTGATTTTGTGGCACCCCATAGCTGTTTCGGGTGAGACTGCAACCTGTTCGCAAGTTGTTGCCGAAAGGGCCAACACTGTGGGTCTTTTTGTTGGTGAGAAGATAAAAGGATAAAACCCGGGTCTGCCCATAGCCCAACAAATTGGTTCCGTTTCCAGTTGAACAGTATCTACTCAAGAGGGATCTACTTCATACCTAGAGGGATATGTTTTGGAGGCCCTCATTAAAAGAAATCGATGACTGGATCGAATATACCTATCTAAAATTTGCTGAACAAGAAAATAAGGATCCTCGTCGTAGCTCAGACGACTTTTTGCAAAGGTACGTTTTTCTGATATTTATGAAATTTTCTTTGGTAGTATCCACATAGAATTTCCCCAGTGGTTATCTAGGTTGACAGAAAGAAGGAAAAACTTCCAAGAAGATCAGTCTCCTGCCTGGACCCCAGAAAGAATTAACCTGTTGAAAAGAGTAAACAACGCGGTATCTCGAGCTGTTGACTTCTGGACAATGCGAACCCTTGAAGCATTTGTGATGGAGTTCACCATCGACACACATACTTCTTTCAGCGAAGCAGAAAGACAGTTCTTCAAAGGACCAAGGGGTAAGTACTTGAACTCACTTAGTTTGAGAATTAAAATGC